>JASEVX010000116.1:177385-357169 GCA_031761405.1 Serripes groenlandicus
ACTCCAGCGAGTCTGTCGGAATATTTCTCTTTAATCCTGAAGACCAAGGAGAGAATGCCATTACTTCTACATGTAAATACTTCGTCTTTGATTTGACCTGACCCGAGATCGAACCCGCGTCCTCAGGCACATAGGCGGACGCTTAACCACTGATTTATTGATTGTGGGAACGGGTTTGATAGCGGTATATCAATCAACATGGTAGTAACATGATTGCACATAGCACATGCGTATACCTACACATTCGACATGCAACTCGCCACTTTATCCTTATATGATATCAAGCACAGGTGCCAGTCTCGTTTAAAATCTAAAAATAGCATTTGACTATATATATATTTCGCATACAAAACAGTTTCAGTTACGAAAAAGCCGATTTATTTCGGGTACAACACAATTTCAGTTACGAAACGGCCAAACGTTTTTCGGTTAAAACCAAATCCAGGTGACATTTAACACCATCGTTAACCCTTTCCCTCATATAGACGCTTTCTGACGCCTCTGCAGCAGACGGCTGTTTGAAAACATAGTGACAAAAGAAGAAATTGCTCAAAACGAGCAATTTCTCCTTTTGCCACAATGTTTTCCACTTTTAGCCATAGGAAATCCAGTAAATTATAGAGATTTTCTATTTTTTGACAAAATACGTTCAAGGTCGTCTGCTGTAGAATTGTCGTATGAGGGAAAGGGTTAAAGAAGCAAGATTGTTCGAAGAAACCAAGCTGTTTCCCCGCAAAGGCAGGCGGCACTAAAAAAAACACCACACCATTGCATATTTACCTGGTTGAATAAGAACACACAATATGGTACCAATGACTGCTGGTACACTGTTTGTAATAAGTATATAAGCGAGGCTAACTCCACTGATCCGACCGTTAGATCGAGGGTCCATCGACGCCGTACCTGTAAAGGATTACATGTATGATTTCAAACAAATATGGAATGTATTTTATAACATGTATTGTATTATACAAAGAAGGGATGAATTGAGTAACATGTATGGTATTATTCAAAGGAGGAATGTGTTTTATTACATGCTTTTCATTGGTCATTAGAAATAACAGTGGTTAATATCCCAATAGACTCACCATTTCTAACAGTGTAAATATCATAATTATCACGGGTTATCCTGGCTATCCTCAAACTATCAAAGTCACCGATTAGTCAAAGCTTGTAATCTAGAGAACGTTTGTTTGTTTAGTTTACAAGTTTACAAGTTTATTTTGAACTCAGCACATACATAATAATTTGACAAAAGGGACATTAAATAACAAAATATAAACAAAAGTTGTAAGATTCGAGTCAAATTGATTATATGTGCCTTTTCGAGGTAAATGGTTAATTTAGCCTTTCTGTACAGTGTAGATTCTTATCACCCTGTCAATCTTCTCAGTCTTATCAGAATCTAAAAAAAAAATGACACAATCTTCTAACAAGCTTGTGTGACTAACATGTACATATGAACAGTGTAGTCCTTGATCAGACTGTGCGAATGGACAGTACATCTGATCTACACTGTTCACATAAGCCTATTTTACCCTTGTACAATGGACGGGCTCTCATAGATGGTATGGTATTGTTTATTTTGATATTTAAGTTTAAGAAATATTTTCGCAGAGTGAGCGCCGAAAGCGTTACCTGTACATTCGGCTATGTCACGGCTGAAATTAACTTTTAAGATGGTCACGAATAGATTAATTAAGTTGGGTTTAACGCCGGATTTTTTAACAAAATGTTGCCATATCATGGCGGTCAGTTCACCTACCCATGCGATTCCCGGATTTCTCACACTAGTACCCAATCTTAGGCAAGCTGCCTTTCCACATATGTTGTTAGCCCATTAGTGAAAGACGAAAAACGGTTCAGTGCGATATCCAACATTCAACTTGTTATTTCACGTGTGAAAAATAGATGCGCTGCGTCAATGCATAGGATCCAAATGGATAATTTCTTGAAACCTTCTATGACCAATTGGCGAGCAGTGCGAAAGCCAGATCAGATTTTACAGGGCGCCGCTCCTATTCCAATATTATATCTAAACAAACAAGTGCTCTCTTTATTTCATTCTTAGAATCTGATTCTTCATCGTTCGTAATTCAATCCGACAAGTTCCTTCAAAGTACATGGGACTTCATCGGTAGTGTAGTTATAAAAAGTCCGTCTCGGGTGCGGGAGACCGCCGATTCTTTCCCTCGTTGGCGCTCAGGAATGCGGGTTAGCATGAAGACTGACTTGTTGGTGCCAGGACAAATAGACCAGTAGTAACTTATCCAGGAAATGCCGTGATATTCATTGATAGGGGCTTAACACAGTTTTCATTTTTTTAGTAATATCACGGCGCATGTGTTTCCTGGCTTTCTCACACCAGTACTCCACACAACAAACTTTCCTAGCAACTCGCTGCTTTTCCACATAGACTGTTAGCCAATTGGTCGAAGTTGAATGGCGCTCATCAAATAATGTTGGCCGAGCCGGGGCTCGAACTCACCATCCCCTGCATTGACAGCCCATGCCGCTGCCGACTGAGCTTTCAGGGATCAACCGTCATGATACAATTGAACACTTGTTGTTGAAAGCGGCGTTAACACCAGTATATCAATCAAAGCACACGGAGAAAGGTCGCACCATCAACTGTACCAATATACCATATTAACTATCTGATCAGAATTGCCATTAATTTCAATATAATCGGTCGTTTGTATTACGTGAGTGCGAAACTAACAAACACAACGTGGGTGTTCTTGATTATGTGCTAACAGCAAAGCAACACTTTTAAATGTCTGTGAAAGTTTAAGATATATGCATGCCTGTCTAAATCATAAATTTCAAAGTCTATCTGGCTGAAATTAGAACTTTCCTTGACAGCGGAAGTTGTCTGTTAAATGTAACGTTTTTCCCCTCGGTTTTTTACTCGTTCAATATCAATTTACAAAATAACACACATCAACGTTTTTTAGACGTATATATTTACGTTCCCAGTTCAAGTATGCTTTTTGTAACTGAAATAGTACATTGAAATTTGTGTCAAGGTTGTCTAGTATAATAAATTTCGTTCTCATGTACAATGGCCTCGCGATTACATGGGAACATTTGTATATCTCGTTTAACTCCAATCATTTCCTGATCTGTCTTTTTTGAAACAGCAGTCATAATTGCTGCTATGCTTTGCTGTTCCTAATACGATTTTATCACTTGTTTTTATATTAACATTCCCCGTTAAAGTATGCTCGTTGTTACTGAAACCGTTCATTGAAATGTGTGTCAAGGCTGCTTTGCATAATACATTTCGTTCATATTTGCAGTAGACGGATCTGCCTTTTTAAATGAACAGTCAGAACTGTTGCTAAGCTATGCTTTTTTCCCTAATACGATGTTATCACTTGTTTTGATATTAACATACCCCATTATATTTGCTAGTTTATTGAAATTTGTATCAAAACTGCCTTGTTTAACGCTTTAGCAGCTGACGACTTTTGAAAACATTGTGGCCAAAGGTGAAATTGCTCATGATGAGCAATTTCTCCTTTGGCCACACTTTTTTAAACTTTATTTAACAATTCAGCTATCTTTTATGGTGATATTTCAGGTTTTTTCCACTATGTTTTCAAAGTCGTCTGCTGCATATGTTCTTTTATGTGGGAAAGGGTTAATCAATTTCGTTCTTATTTACAGTGGACTCGCGATAATATTGGGAAATTTAAATATCATATCTCATGTAACAAATCTATTTTTTTTTTAGAGCGGCTCTATCTTTAAAAATCAACGTAGCAGCTGTTCTTATTGCTGATACGAGCAGTTAGAACTGCTGTTGTGCTGTTGCCATGATATGAGTGTATCACTGGCTGGTTTTTCATAACAGACACTCAAGAAACAAATGAATTACGAAGCTTCAAATACATAAACGAATTTATCAAACATCCACCGTGTAGCCATTCGAGGTATAATTGCCTCTTTTAAAGCAGCTGAAAAGGCGTCAGAAAGCGTATGTATAAGCGAAAGGGTTATCTTATTAAGGTAGAACACACCTAATGGACCCGGTATTAATCAAAGCACTGCAAGTGCTCACAGCAAGGGGCTAGCTGCAGATAACATTTGGACATGGATTTACCGATCCCAAAAGTCTAACTTGAACACTTTACACTAGCAATTTGTTAGTTAGCACTTTATATCCATATATTAAATGATAAAGGAGTAAAGCAAAACACTGTAAACACACTATGATGGTCTATCGATATACTAAAAGTTGGCATACACATGCGCATCTCTGCTATCTGGATAGTTTCTGCTTAGCACACCTCCTGGTTTACAATGGATTTTAGTCGTGTCTTTTTTGAATGCAATTAACACATATACATTTCATATCAAAATCACAATAACCTAACAATGATAATTATATTGAGAGTCCAATTTTACTTTCAAAGCAGAAATAAAATCCCGTGTTATCTACATTTTCTTCAGCGTGCAATGACTGAACTATTGTTAAAAGCGACGTAAAACATCATACACACGATTTAATCATTTCTTAGTGTTTCACACCGCATAGGTGAATAGTTTTAAATGCATTGCTTTTGAATTCATTTTAAATCCAAACATTATGAAAGAGTTTATTGCAGCGGTGTTAAATGACAATTGCACCACTGATATCGGCAATTTATAAGACAAAAAATATTATATTTTTCTTACAAAAAAAGTATCTGCCCAGAGCGGGAATCGAACTCAAGTCTCCCGTTTCACAGCCAAACATGCCAACCACTACGTTACGCAGCCACTTCGATAGAGTTTATTTATAACATAATTATAAACCAATACACGAGTTAGCGAAATATTTAGTATGAAACGTTTTATCTTGATAAAAAACAAATGTCATTGACTTGACTTGACTATCTTATTCCGTCTGCTGAGGTTGTTCAGGTTAATTTTGGTTGAACATTTGATGTATTTACCTAGGATTCTAAAATGAAATACTCTAGTACTTAGATTCCAGATTAACGTTTCCGCTGATAATACATTTTATTCGAAAGGATTTTTGGAAATTACGACGCCTAGGCTCACTTGCACATGTATCATATATATGTTATATTTTGTCATCTGTTTATTTTATTATCATTTAAATAATTTGAATGTTTGAGTATATATGTTATCATTGGAACTCATTTATCTTAATTTGTTTTTGAGTCGGAATCGAAAAGTTACCTTTACTCCATTCGATTTACAATATTTAGGAATTACCAATGAACTTTACGCGCGATCAAGTATGTTGAAAGCGTAGAAATACATTTTAATTATTAATCATGTAATTCATATGTTTTAACATAAAAATTCTTTCGAGTTATTCCTTTTGGGTTAGTGATGTCGAATCAAATCAATTTTCGGCTTCATATGTCAACAAGTTACCGCATTTTGATTTTTAGACAGGAACTATTGGCAGTTCAAGATGACCAACATGGAAATTAGCTGGCAACAGTCATTTCATTTTTAACAAAATATTCCACAAATCATCCACTTTCATTGACATTATGTACGATCTGCAACCACCAATACATCTATATGAAGTCGAGATGGTGTTCAGAAACGGAGAGCTGATGTAGAAAGACAGATGTGAAGTAATTCCATGCCGATATCGTAAAACGCATGTCTAGATTCCAGTCTCAAAATGATGCGTCGTTTCGAAAATTAGCTACTATAGCAATTGGCTCTAAAGAGCCCCTTGCTAAAAACAGTATGCAGACTCGGCGTTTTCCGTCCGAAGTCGTAAGAGATCGGTATTGTTCGTGGTCATGTCGGTCATTTCCGGACAAAACCGATCAATAAAATCGCCGAACCGATTTTGGATGTTTCTACTTTAACTGTCTTACTTATCTACAACGGATTAATCCCGCCGTCTTAACCGTCAAATATTTACCTGATATAATACTGCAAACAACCAGCGGGACGATCATCATTTTCAGCATGCGTATGTACAGTTCGCCCGCCATACCTGCAATCATGACAGGTCTAACAGTCACTTGTCAATTTTTACTACTTTCATTATTATTCATTATAAAAAGTTCTTTCTACTATAATTGTATTCTGTTACTTTCACTGTATAGAATCTACAACGGTAGACGGATGTTTGAATATTTCCAACATGGCCACTTCCAGTAACCTCTCTGTTTGATAGATGGGTAATACTTCGATTGTGAAACTTGTTGTCAAACCATGGTTAGTTGCTGTTTTATACACTTTTCAAAAAGTAAAAGCGAAATATAAATGCCTCGCATAGAAGGGGAAAATGCCGTTTTCGTTCGTCGCTATGGAATAGATTGGCGACGCTCTTTGACCCTGTGCGTGTACAGGTTATTATAATCCGAATCGTTACACGCATGAGCTGGATTCGTGTCGCCGAACTATTCCATAGCAACGTATGAAACTTTATAAGGGTCATAATGGTTGATTGATTGTTTGGTGTTTTACACCGTTTTAAACAATAGTTCAGTTATAGGCGGTAATGGTCATATTGGACAATCCAAAAACCTGTCTATCGTTGTAGATTATATACAATGACATTGTATTAAACTGTGACATTAGCCATAATGACAGTGATGGATTAGACTGCACGAGTGTAGAGATGCTGATTTTTGATACCAGTGTTTACAAAAGTCACCAAAAAGTCCCGTACAGCAGGTTCAGGGATAAATGCAAAAACTGTTTTGATCATGGAAAAAATGACATCTAGATGTCTTTAATGTATTAAGTTCAACACAATAAGAAACATACCAATCCACATTAAGGCGCTATCCGAAGGCTTCTCCGGTGCCACTGAAAGCCCAATGATAAAGCCAATGCATACCCCAACTAAGGTCAAGGTCACGAGCATATTTTTCTTCAGAATGTTTGTTGTACATTTTGTATTGTATCGGGATTTTTCCTCTGTACCACGCGACATTTTTTCTGGAAAGAAATAATAAAATTATACACATGAAACAAAAGCAAATAGAAAATGGATGTCCAAATTGTTTATTTTAAGTCCGGTTTTATTCTCGAAAAAAGTTCGACAATGATTCTGAATTAAAAGATTAATCTTCCCGGAAGAAATAAAGTCCATTTTATTTGATTTCTAACTTGAATCGGTTTTTCTTCACACGAACTATCCGTACCAGGAAATGGTCCGAGTCAAACGATATATTAGCCGAATTGCGAGAAAACAAACATTGCGGACTCTACGTTAAGTTTCGACCCGGATCAGTCTAAGCATGCCGCGCAGGCTAACTCGGACAGTGACTTTTCGCTTCCTGTGGATTTTGTGTTTCAGGAATCAATACTTTATACCTCTATCCACCTGAGACGGAATGTATCGCCCCAGATTAGCCTGCGACTGAGTCGATACATTACGCAGAGGCCATAATGTTGGTTTTCTCGCTGGACGGATCATATTCGAATGTTTCCACGTTCGAGTTACCGGGAGTCCAATGTCCACCAGGGATATGAACAATGGTGACGATGACGCGTGCTACTAGAACACAGAACCCTCCCTGACTATGGAAGACATGCACGCTATCTATGAAGGTAAAACTACTTTGACCCCTTTCCTGAAACACTAGTATGCGACTTTAACCAACATTTGCGTATACTGCTAGGAACGCATTAAAACATAATTTTTGAATGCTGGTAACGACTTGTAACAGCACTTGTTTATAAAACTAGGAACGGCTTTAAACACCTTTTTCTCATAATGCCAGATATTTGTTAGATATAACTTGTGAAGACTTTATTCCAAGTTCAGCATGTACATGCGTGCAGTCTTATCTTGATATACATTTTTCCCTTTACATTTATTATATTTGATGATATAATACTCCATGAACATAGAAGTGTTTCTCGAAAATCAACGCTGATATTACTAGTTGCAGGAATTCGGCAAAAAAGTGTGTTTTATTTCAGTAAACATAAACAATTTCGACATGTTACTACAATTAAATCTAGTGAACATTTTGTATTATATTTACCTTTTAACGTTATCAAATCCAAAGCACAAAACCTAATTCAAATTAAAGCTCATACGCCAACGCACAAATCCTTAAATTATAGTTAACATGCCAACGTAAAAAACCAAGAATTATAGCTAACAGGCCAACGCACGAAACATAACTCAAATTAAATCTCACAGGCTCACGCACAAAAACTAACTCAAATTATAGCAGGTCAACGCCGCTCGACTGACTGTCAAATATGAGATGGAATAGGCATAACTACCTTTTAGTAAACGATTTAAATACAACAACAAATTAAAGCACTGAACGTGCTGACGGCCTGGTGGCTGCAGGAAGGTTGGAGAAGTACGGAAAATGTGAAAGGAAAATAACAATTGCAGCTTATATTTATGTGTTTATATTTAAGAAGTTGAAAGATCATATCAAAAATAGTAAATATGATGAAACTGGCAATTGGAAAACAGAAGGACCTTGTTGGCCCTATATCGCTCACCTGTGTGTATAAGAGCTCACAAGTATACACATTAAAGACGTGAAGAATCAAAGGAAACTTTGACAGCAGGTTAAGGCAGAAACATTTTGAAGTTTCTGCCTCATTATATTGAGAAATATGTCAATGTTAAATCAACTTCCATCAAGTAGTTTTTGTGTGTTTTAGAAATTGCACCGACTCGAGCAAACTTGGTGGAGCTTCAGAGAGGTTCAGTCAAGGAACATTTCAGAGAAACTTACGTGGGGCCTGTAAGGAACATCAATGCCAAGTTTTATCAACTTGCAGCCAGTGGTTTTGAGGAGAGTGAGTGCGTGCAATAGATCATCTAGAGCCTTTGACTTAGCTAATCTAAACAAATCATAGGTTACAGGACCACAAGAAAACTAGTAT
Organism: Serripes groenlandicus; assembly: GCA_031761405.1. NCBI lineage: Eukaryota > Metazoa > Mollusca > Bivalvia > Cardiida > Cardiidae > Serripes > Serripes groenlandicus. Next base: position 186,239 of record JASEVX010000116.1, read on the forward strand.
ATTGAATACATAATTTCTTGTTTAAGGATGACCACAGATGTGGTCGAAACTGATAAGTGTAATTTAGCGTAGTATTGGGTAAACAAGAAAGTCTGTATGAAATTGGATACAGCAACTAACATAATGAACACAATAAACGACATATTTGAACGAGGCCCACAGTACATGAGAAACAAATAGTATGACAAGGTTCATGATGATTAAATAGAAAATTTAAATTCTGCGCCAATGCAATAAACTAAACTGGTAATGATGTTGGAAACAAAAGTTTGAAAGAAAATAATTCTCTAAACCATGGACTAGATAAGGAGAAAGTGTTTAATCATGGCTATACTGAACATAAACAATTATTGATAACAATTAACAGCACATAGTTAAATAATTAATACAAGAGAAGCACATGAGAGCACATAAGCATACACTTGCAAAGAAACATAAACAATAATTTAAATAAGACAAAAGGAACCATGCAAATAGCAACTGCTAGAGCATACTCGACTGATGGTCATGCAATGAACATTTGTGCCAACTTATATTGAAAGCAGTTACTGTTTTCAGACAAGGAGATTTTTCTATAGAACACTAGCACTGACAGAAACCAGCCCCAACTCGACAGTTTTGTTGTTGGAGGATTGACACCAGCTTGATCAAACTTGTTAGATGAACAAAGAAGGAACATTTCGGCGAAATTTACAATGCACCTGTAGTTTCATAGAAGACACTTTGCATTTCTTTTTTGTTTGTGATATTTCCCATAGCAACAAAGTTATGCATTGAATACAATCCAACTCTTGGCATACCTTTAAAAGGGGACTATCCAAGGAGCAATAGCGATATATGGAAACAGCCCTGACAGCAATGTTTTAATGAATATCAAGAGATTAAACAAACTGTGAAAATGTTTCAAAAGTGGGCCAGTAGTTTCTGACAAGAACAGTTGTTTTCCCTGTTTGTTGCCATGACAGATCTGTATTGAATGGACATATTTTGGAAAATCTATATGGGGAACATGCAAGGAACATCATTGTTGTTTGAAGCCAAAAGTTAACATTGGACAATGACAGATTGTGTTACCAATAGATCACCTTGAGCCGTCATGTCCAGGTGATCTGAAAAGGTGCATACATTAAAAATATACAAGCAATGCAACATCGGTATCGTATATACTAGATTCATGGAAATATCATGCAACTGTGACCACTAGTGAAAAGGAAAAAAACATTGTTTTAAATTCCCATGTGTTTTTTCATTATCTAAACATAAAGCAATACCCCTCAATAAAAAATAAAATTATCCCATGTTCGAGTTACCGGGAGTCCAATGTATTACCATCAGGGATATGAACAATGGTGACGATGACGCGAGAAACTAGAACACATAACCCTCTCTGACTATGGAAGACATGCACGTTATCTATGAAGGTATACTTTATACTTCAACACCTTTCCTGAAATACTAGTAAGCGACTTTACCAACATTTGCGTATACTGCTTGGAACGCCTTAAAACACAATTTTCGAATGCTGGCAACGGCTTGGAACAGCAGTCTTGTTTATAAAGCTAGCATTGGTTTTAAACAACATTTGATTATAATGCGAGATATGTGTTAGATTTGTAAAGAATTTAGTCCAAGTTCGTGTAGTCAAATCTTGATCTACATTGTTCTCCCTATACATTTTTTATATTTGATGATATAATACTCCATGAACATTGAAGTTTTTCTTGAAATCAACGCTGATATTGCCAGTCGCAGGAATTCGGTAAAAAATTGTTGTTTTTTCAGTACACATAAACAATTTCGACTTGTTATTACAATTAAATCTAGTGAAAATTATAGTATTATATTTACCTTTTAACGTTATTAAATCCAACGCACAAAACCTAACTCTAATTTTAGCTTATACGCCAACGCAGAAAACCTAACTCAAATTATAGCTAACAGGTCAGCGTACAGAACCAAGAATTATAGCTAACAGACCAACGCACGAAACCTAACTTAAATTATATCTCACAGGCCCACGCACAAAAACTAACTCAAATTATAGGTAACAGGCCAACGCCGGTCGACTGACTGTCGAATATGAGATGAAATACAAAATGTAGGCACCTTTTCGTAAACGATTAAATACAACAACAAAAAACAAAAACAAAAACAGTTTTACAATTACAACCCTGACACTATATTTTGGCTGATTAATTGTGTATAAACAAATTACTTGTTTGGCTAATCAACTCCTGTTATTCAACCCCCTTTTCGTCGACTAGACGCTTTCTTACGCATCTGCTGCAGGCGAGTTTTGAAAACATTTTGGCAAAAGGATAAATTGCTCATTTATTCTATACTTGTTCTTCATTTATAGAGAGTTTCTATAGTCTGAATAACTGTTATAAAGTCCTCTGCTGCATTTTTGTTTATGTTGGAAAGGGTAAAGACAATATCGCTCATGAGCATATGTTCCAAGTTGTGTATGTGTATAGTTTAACCCTGTTTCTAAACACATTATTTATGTTTACAAATGATAGATTTACATAGATAGTTATATCTGCCAATATTCGTTGTCCGGTTTATACCTCTTTACATATCCACTCTATTTTCACTCTGTTTTCACTCTTACGCGGCTTGATAGTTTACACGATCATGTTCGGGACTCCATTTAACATTGACCTGAAAAAATTAACCAGTATAATTAATTGGTTGTTTAACGCCGTTTTACAACAGTATTTCAGTTATATCACGGCAACAAAATACTTATTCATGATCACTGGCTAAACCAATAATACATGTAGGCTAGGAAATGTGCCTTTCCCAAATACACATCACTGTGATGGTCGCGAGAGGGGTTCGAACCCGGGAGGCCCGGTTCCATTTCCAGCAATTAACCAGACAATGAAAACTATGCGAGTTTAACCCTTTACCACAAATGAAAAATCTGCAGCAGACGATTTTAAAAGGTCGAGACACAATATGGAAAAAGTACGATTATTGAATGCAGTTTAAAATATTGTGACAAAAATATGAATCGCTTGATATTATTAATTTCTCCTTGTGCCAAGCAGTTTTCAAACGTCGTCTGCTGCAGGTGCGTTATTTACATGAAGGGGAAATGTGTGGGGATACGCCGGTAAAATTTGAGGAAAAAGTTACCTCCCTTCTCTGATTCTATAGTTTTCTAGATATCGAAATCGACACATAACTTCGATTTCATGTGAGTCGATTGCATGTGTTTAGATTAACACTTTGACTGATTGAAACCAGTGAAAACTGAGCCAGATGCAAGGCTCCACACTCTTGACTGCTCAACTTAACATTTTTATCTTGATATTCATAGAATTGGCTATGGTCTCTTCTAAATGCAATGCTGATCAAGTATTTTCGTCGATCCAGTTTTTTTGAAGATAGACAGACACTTCCTGCTTATGGAATGAAGTTGAAATATTGAAATTTAATACGGTTCCAAGAAAGAAGATATTTTCAAAGGAAATGTAGCCCCTTTAATATCTTCATTGGGGGGAAGTAACTCTTTTAATTTATAACAATGTCAATGTATTATGACAAGGGTAACTCCACATTTTACCTTTGTCACGCTTTAGTACGTGCTTTGAATAATTGCGGTTTGACCTTTTCTTTAACTTCAAATCGGAAAAAAGGATTTATTTTCATTAACGCGCGACTACGAGTTGGCACGCAAACGAAAATATTGTCTTAAAGTCTCGTTAGCCGTGACGACGAGGGCAAACGTTTTAAAATCATAAAAAAAATCGTGAGAGAAAAAACATGTATAGATGTGGATGTACGTAGCCAGTTGTATCTAGATACAATCGAAGAACAATTACCAATGGTCTGTGTAACTGAACTATCTACAAAGTCTTTAGCTTTTAATACCAATCCACATGCTGGTGTACAAGCAGCTCGCACACAAAAGGTGTCGAGGTTCAGACAAAGGATGCATGTGCTACCAGTGGTAAGAAAACGTTACATACATATTCAACTGAACATCTTACGGCATCTGCAGATGTTGATACCGAATCAGATTAAGACGTATCTGGCCTTTGTTTCAGCCAACAGTCTGGCGTTGTGCATGGGTACAGAGGTCCAAGCTAGATGGAATGTGGATGTCAAAAACAGGCCATACGCAAGTATATGGCAAAATACCCGTATCAAAAAGTAGTAGTTTCCCTGGTACTTACAATGTTTAACTACAATAACAGTGCTGGTATCAGATGTTGAATCGTCGGATGGATTTGGCAAATACTTTCCGTACATAAACAGTGACGAGAACGACATTGCACTACAGTTAAGAGCTATCAACAGTGGCATAATGCTAAACTATATTGACTCTTGCGACAAACAGGTTCGTTATCCTTTACACATAATACAAGACAACAAGAACAATATAATTATTGGTGAGCAAAATCAAGTGAGCGCATTCAATAGAGATAAATGTAATGTATGGTACTTTAAAAGCTACTAGGGATCCAAAGTAGACAATGTAGTAGGCATTGTCATTGATCTAGAAGGAAATAACTATGTTTGTAATGAGAAAACAAACAGTATCAATCAATCGTCTTTTAACTTCAGGAGTAATCGTGTAATCATTCCAAATGTTCGTGTCCTCTGACTATCACTTACGATCCTAAATTCGAGCGGCTCATTGTAGGCGGTACACACTGAAAAGTTGTGTATGTCTATACATTCGTCTTATTGGATCATAATTTGCTAGTTCTTAAAGTATTGACCAGCAGTGGATGTGCGACTAGGTCTAACTTAAGAAAAACATTGTCAAGCTAATAATATCAAAATAAGTGACCAATTAGAAATTTGGTTGAGTGTATATGTAGATTGGCAAGATACCTTAATACTTGAAAAGGAAATGAATTGAAAATTGAATTGAATTGTTCGCAATTGTAGCTTTAGGTCGTGCATCACGCCATTAGTAAATGTTATTTAAAGTCGCGTAGCAGTTGAATAAGAGTAAATAAATGATAATAAAGATATACATCTCTCAATCTTTATTGTGTTTTTCATTAATTATCAAGTTGGTAAAATTTAAGCTTTGTCATAGGAAAACTAACATAAGAATAATGGGATTTGTAATTTCAAATCAAACTGAATATCTGCAAAGTCTTTTTTGAATTCGAAAACGTGAGAAATTCGTTAGTAACTCCTGTCAGTTATAACATAAACTCATATCGGATACCACCGATCTGTATATACAAATGTATCAAGAATAGTATACTCGGACCCCACTAAATCAAAAACCCTAATTCAGTTATATCGATAACAATTAGTTCCTTTACGAGTTTAAGAAATGAATACTTTTTCTTCTTTTTAAACAGGAATCTCGATCGATTGATTGTTTGGTATTTTACGCCGTTTTCAACAATTGGTCAATTATAACACGGCATTTCCTGTGTAAGTTACCAGTACTACTGGTCCATCTAACCTTACACCAGCCAGTCATTCGTAATGCTAACACCGCAACCCTTAGGAGGGCAGCCATTTCCACCATTTTTATTTGTTTTGGCATGATCCGGTCGGACATCGCGACCTCCCGCCCCCGAGGCGAACGCTCTATCACCATCGATACTTTGTGAAAGCTATTTATAATGACATTTACGAATTAACCGCACCTACAGTGGACTCGCGATGAATATCAGGGGATCATGTACATCGTTTAACTCGAACTAATTACTGGATATGTCTTTTGAAATAATCGAGTAAAATCAGCTCTGACTGTTCAAACGAGCAATCAGAACTACTGCTGCGTTGATATCTTTATATGAATGTATCACCGGCTTGCTTTACATAAGAATGAACTTCGAAGCTGAAATACATAACTGCATTTTTTAAAAGTCCCTTTCGACTTCGAGTTATCCTAGGTGCACGTATTTGTCAATGATGATTATAACTATATTACGGTGTCCAGGATCAATGATTATTTAACACAATAATACCTACTTATTACGATGATTTCTTGTGACTGGTGTTTTGATTACCGGATTTAACCCATTCTTGGACTTTTTATTTTATTGAGCAGTGTTTTCCAAATAAAATGTGAATGGAGTTCAATATCTAACGTTAAGAGTATGAAAATTAATCTTGGTCTACATTTTGTTGTTGCAATTTTAGGTTAGTCATTAAAGGATACGCACGTGTTTAAAATCGCGTAAAATAGTTCAGGCTTTATAACCACTCTAAGTTAAAACCCGGGCAAATACGTTTTATTATTTAAATGCTGTTTTATGCCGTTTTAACATTATTTCAGTTAGAACACGGCGTTTCCTGTTATTTATCCAGTTCTACCGTTATCATTTACACTGACAGCGATAAATCAACAGTATTTGGTCGCGTGACAGGCGCTCTTATTTGGCACATAAAACATGTTTAAGTAAATGTTTAAAGTACAATTGAAGAGGAGCTTGCATATTCATACAGTTTCCTTAAAGCATTCAATGATCACACAAATAGTATATATGTGTGGTTGCAGTTTTTACAAACAAATGCTATCCAAACAACCTTTCCAGAGTATGTCACAACTGGACACTTCTTGAAGATATCAATGTATAAAATAGTGTAGGAAACTAAGTTATGAGTTTTTGATTCCCTTTTCCACAAATTTGCCCGACTTCATTCCGAATGTATCAATTCTTTCTTCCATATGTTCCAGTTAGCTTTTATCAATAGGAGAGATAATCCATATAAATTGACGAGATAGCGAAATGGTAATGTAAATACATTCAGATGTAAAGGGTCAATTCCAGACGACCTTAAATGCGGTGACGTCAGATACAATATATACGTAAAGGGAAGTATTTTTGTCCGATATCAATGAGCCTGGATACAATCATACACCCCTTATGTCACATCACATTTACATATGCTTTACTCTTTGTTTACCTTAGATAGGTGAGCGTAACACGGATACGTATTGTTGTATACCGACAGAAAAAGGCGACGCAATGCTCACACATCAGATTACGAACTAGGATTTTCTTTACACAACATCTAGTGTACACATACTTTTCACAAAGGGGCGCTTTTACAATGAGATAAGAAATCACATATGAGTCTTGACAAGCTGGTACAATTGATTTATCTGTTTAAAGGCTTTAAACGCAACTGCCGTACTTGATAAAAGCGTAAAATGCACCTCTGTATGCATACACTTTACCATTTGCCTGATACAGACATAGATTATTTGCAGCAGACGACGCTTCATAAATGTTGGGTTTAAAGAGTAGAACAATCAAAATCTATCAAAATCACAACCTGAATGTTCATTATGCCGATATAACATTTTCCTCAGATACAGTTGTGTCGTTCCACGAGAAAACCAATATTGTGGACCCGGATCAGCCTAAGCACGCCGCGCAGGCTAATCCGGACAGATACTTTTCGCTTCCTGTAGATTTTCTGGGTGACGAGTCATTACTCTATACCTCTATCTACCTGAGACGGAATGTGTCGGCATTGGATACGCGGATTACATTGGCTGATCTGGGTCGATACATTACGCAGAGTCCATAATGTTGGTTTTCTTGTGGAACGGCTCATTTCAGGTAAACGGTTAAAGGAACACAATTGAAAGAACAGTTTTTTCTTTGACATCTCTTCTGGACGTTTTTGTCTCGCCATCCCTCGGAAGTGTGTCGTCTATGATGACAAACAGGAACCGTTCATTTAATGATGAGTTGTCAGGAGACGCATGTGTTCCTTTAAACAGTTTCGTTACCTCAGGAATTGAAAGAGAAAGTCGGACAGACGATTTTTAAGAATATGCTTAACCGAATCCCTGAAACTTACTCTCAACATTTCCCCTATTCACGTTTCTTCCGGTCGCTGTTTAAGAAAAAAGACGACTATAACAATTCTTTAGATCGGATAAAGGGTTAATATATCGATTTAAAGATTGTACGTAGATATGCGAGCTGTTCTCTTTTATCCTTGTATTTGTTGTATACGTGTTTGTCTATAAACGTGAGTCGGAGGTTTAACAAAATGTTGGAATCGATCGAGTCTTGTTTGTGAAACTCTGTGTTGTATTTTATAAACAATTTTTAAATGCTGATCAATAATAACGTTCTTATTTATAATCTGATATGTGGACAATTATTTTGTGCCTCTGTTCGATAAGATTATAGCTGTGTTTTTACATGATGTTATCAGATAGAAATAACAATCTATGAACATGGCAGAGCTAGTGGTTTGTGAAATAGAGCCCGGGGAAAAATCTCAACTTGGATTGAAATGTAACTTGTGCAGTGTAGACGGTGTCAGTGTCTGTGTTGATTGTATGGACTGCCTATGTAACAATTGTTTAGAGATTCATTCAAATAATGCAGTTCTAAAGGCCCATAGAATTGTTTCAAAGGACAATCTTCCGATGAATTTCACGTCTCAAACGCTGCACGAAATAAAGTATATGATATTCTGTAGCACACATGAAGTGCTGTTTGAGTATTATTGTGAAGACCATGCAGAGTTTATATGCCAGGTTTGTACGAGGAAAAGTCATCAGTGCTGTAAAAGAATACTGAAAATACAAAATGTACAATCATCGCCACAATCTGTCTTGCATGAGATACAAGAACTTAGAAATGGGTTCAAGGATGTAATGGAACAACGTCAGAAATTCAAAGAAATTGAATCAGCCGAAACGATGAACCGTATTCGATTTGAAACAACAATCATTGCTAAAATTCAAGCATTCACCGATCAGAGAAAAAGCGGCAAAGAAAGAGGCGATCATGAAGACGAAACGGAAGCTGTAGATTTGCTTTGTGATGACCTTAGACGGGTAGTTCGACTACAAGACAGACACGAAGAGTTGTTACGTTCAGTTTTACATCTAAATCATTCAGAGATTACAACGGTTGTTTCAAGACGAGTTGAACTGTCTCTTGAAAATGTCTCGCTTAAGAAAAGCATCGAGAGTGGAATGGGTCTTATTGGCAGTGTGAAGAAAATATCTGATCGACTAGAAATACTTGGAGCCGTCACAGACGAACTGGTCTCTCCTTGTGACGACGAGGGCAAACGCTTCAACAGGATAAAACAATTAATGAGAGAAAAGACATGTAAAGATACTGAAGTGCAAACCGAGTTGTATCGAGATACAAACGTAGGACAACTACCACAGGTATGTGCAACAGGTCCTTTTAACGAGTCTTCAGATGAAAATACCAAGCAACACGTTGCTTTAAGAGAAGCACACACTTACAAAGACGCAGACGTTCAGACGGAGGGTGAAGATGATACCAGTAGTACGATAAGGCAAGGTCCCTGCACCGCTGAATTTCTTACTATATCTGCCGATGTATATACTGAGCCAGATGACGTAACAGGTCATTTAGATGTACAAGCTGCACGCACATACATGGATGCCGAGGTTCAGACAGAGGATGAGGGTGATACTTGTAAATCAATAGGGCTAGGTTCGTGTACCACTGAACATCTTACTGCATCTGCCGATTTGGATACCGAGCTAGATTATGACGTATCTGGCCTTTGTTCCAGCCAGCAGTCAAATAGTGTAGGCGTTGGACGTGGGAGCACATATCCCAGCAGCTTGGACTGTGGATGTCAAACAACAGGCAGTACACAGCAGAGAGATATCACAATACCCTTGTCAGAAAGTAGCTTAGCATTCAGTGGTTCTTACAACGTTTGTGATGATGGTGAAGAGTATTGCGATATTTCTGGGATATGTGTTTTACGAAGCGGACTTATAGCTTTGATCGATTGCCATAATGAGAGTTTAAGAGTATATGACGAATGTTTTCAATTCAAGACTTTCTTCGAACTTGATCGGAACCCTATCGACATATGTGTCGTTAACCATGACTCTGACCGTGTAGCAATAACATTTGCTTCTAAGAGAGTTGGAACTTACGATATCTCTATAGATACCATTTGTTTTGTACGCGGCTTTCACTTGTCTTTGTACTGTAGAGGTATTTGTTCTGTATCACGTGATACCATAGCAGTTTTGGTATCAGATGTTGAACCGTTGGATGAGTCTGGACATTTTCCATACACAAACAGCAATGAAGACAACATTAAAATTCAGATAAGAGATGTCAGCAATGGCAGAATAATAAGTTCAATAGACACATTCGAAACAGAAGTTCGTAATCCTTCACACATATTACAAGACGATCAGGACAATATTATAATTGGTGAGCAAAATCAAGTGAGCGCATTCGATATAGATGGAGAAAGATTATGGTTTTATAAAACGTACAAGGGAAGCAAGTTGGATGATGTATTTGGCATGGATATGGATCCAGAAGGAAACATATATGTTTGTAGTTATGGATCAAACAGTATCCACCAGGTGTCGTCTTTAAACTACAGAAATAACCGTGTAATCATTCCATACGTGCCGTCACCATATTGTGTCGCATACGACCATAATCAAGAGCGTCTTATCGTAGGAAGTGAAAGCTCCAAATGTGTGTATGTTTATAGATTCATCTGATGTGGTGTAATGTTACTCTTACTCTCTTTGATCAGTTGTCTTATGACTCTAGTACTTAGCGTTGGGTTGTGTTATACTTAATTAAGCTCATTAAGCCTGTATGACTCACACACCATTTAATATTTACTTCAAACACTTGCAAGACTACTGACACATATATATAACATCTAACAATAGCAACTTGTATCTCGTCATTGTATTCGCGCCTGGTTTTAGCAAGATAATTGTGTAATTGTCCCATTACCTCAAAGTGGCAAGAGTACCTACGAGACACCACATCTACTACCACACGTTTCCCTCATATCGACTCCCCGGTTCGTACAATATCCAGGATCTGCTTATAGCAAAATTAGCATATGCGCTTCTTTTATGAATATTGGAAATCATAAAGTCTACTGTCAAGTCCTAATTGGGCGCCATTCAAAAGTGCAAGCTATGGTGAAAGACAGTTGTGCAGAGATATAGCGTCGGTCTCTCGTAACAAAGGTCCCGAGTTCGAGTCCCGTGATGAGCCGGTACTGACTGTGGGATTTGAGACAAACGGCGCGAGTACTGGTTAAGTATGCAGGAAGCAGACATCGAGCGTAATTAATGTAAGCTGAAAGCTTGGTTCACAATCGATGTAAAATAAAAAAAGTTTCAATTCAAGATATGTTGATTTTCTGTGCCGCTTTATTATATCATTTTCTTGCAGTTTAACATTTATCAGTGTTAATCTGTGTCTGACCTTCAAAGAGTTTGCACCTTAAACGTAACTGTTTAACCAGTATGAGATCAAAAACCATATGTTTTGTTATACATACTTGTCGAGTTTTTAGATGAAACTGACGTTCGTCCTTAAAGGTTTCTGGTTGGAACAATCGTGTTGCATGTCAACCTTTCTCTTAAATGAATGTAGTAATCGTGACATTGGCCGTTGCCGCAATTTCAAATTTACGTCGACCAAAATGTGATTGAAATTAATATAAATTGTATATAAGTGTTATGCTGAAATGTAATAAAATAAATATTTTGTTAAATTGTCTTCTTGTTTCTTATTGATATGCTAGATACAAACACAATTATGAACAATCAGTAAAACCAATTACGAAAACCCCCACTAATAGGATCAACAGCATTGGTAAATATGGGACCAGTGAAAATCCAGATCAAACTGCGCCTCCGTGCACGATGTTCATGATCTTCTCTGTTCGCTATGTATTCATACAGACTTCTTTGTAGTTTACGGAGAATGGCCATTACAAACACAAAGTGTACAAGAGCGTAAACGGACCGTAATACCATTTACTTTTAAACATGTTAATACCGGGTCTTATCGTCTTGGCTCGATATTTGGCAACCATATCAACTGAATTGAATCGAGTCAAATTACAGCAAACGTTACAGCAATACCTGTTTAACATATTATCACGGTAAACAACTAGTCGAAGAATAATGTTCAGCAGCGATAGCGATAGCTGTCGATTCCAATGATCGCGAATATTCGATTGCCGAATAGGCAAATATCATTTCCAGCAACTATAAAGGGCATTAGAGTTATTCCCATAAATAGATCAGATTTTTCTCAAACATATTCTTAGAACAATGCCGAAGCCATGAAGCATGAACTTTAACGTCAACTATGGGAAAGCCCCTGTCGGTTCTCTGTGGCTGTCAAATTGAAAACTTACACCCTTTTTACATGCAGAAGCATTTGAAGCAGACGGCTACTTTTGAAAACATTTTTTTTGGAAAGAAGAATTTGTTTATTTCGCAAATTCCTTTTTTCAGCAATGTTTTAACTTCAATCCGATAATTATAATTTATTTATATAGATGTTCAATACTTTTGTCAATATGTTTTCAATCCCTTCAATTCCGTGATCTATAGATATGTTATGTGGGAAGGCTTAACGCAGCTTAATTAGATTGGTTATTAGAGTTAAACGCTGTCTTCAACGATATTTCAGTTATACCAGTACTTCACACAATAATCTTCCCATTTAAATGGCTACCTTCCCGCATAATTAATTAAGACTCTAACGTGTACCGGTGTTAAGCCATCGCGGGTCACCAATCCAGGCACTAACCGCGATGAACGGTGCTTAACTTTACGGAATGGCCAACCACATTACAAGACATTGGTGGATGATCAAAAACGCTTGTCAAAATGACTTTTGTCAATTATCGGAGCGCATGAATGGCCGAACCGGGTTTCGAATCTGCGGATCCTGGATTGATACCTTCGACGTTAACGACTGAGGTATAGGGGCTAGACTTAACTCAGATGAAAAGAATGATTAATTTTGCGGCTATTTTATAGTCGTATGTCTCGATAAGGATGAGTAAATATATCTTTGTATTGCATACTTTCATATTGTTCTGTTCACTTTGCATGACCGGTGTCAAGGAGTGAGCATGACCGTAGATAAGGACGTGCGAACATTCTTCATGATTAACGTGCTAGGGAGTACTTTTTATGTAAACAATAATGGCTGACCTAAAAATCATCATTATACCTCACGTGACAGGGTTAATGTTAAATTCTCATTTACTGATCATGGACAATTTCTTACTGTCTCATGCCAATAGTACGTTTTTGACCGGAAAACAGTATACTGTTACATGTCACGCGCGTCTAAAATGTTGGTCATGCCTGTGCATGACGTCATTTAAAACAATAACGTCAACGTTATAAATTCAACTTTCCAAACGGCATTTGCAACAAAATGACTACTTATAAGCAAACAGTTTGTTTCGATTTCGGAAGCAGATTGATCAGCTTTGGATAAAAGGAAAATCCACAGTGTAAACAAAATAGTTAACAATATGAAAGTATGCAATAAAAACTTTATTGACCCTGTACTGTGAAATTTTGTTGGACCTCGTTCTTTGGCGAACGTAGCCTGGCAAGCTCGGCAACGTCAACCCAAGAACTCGGTCCAACGTTGATTTCACAGTACAGGGTCAATAACCTAGAGTCTTTGTTCTACATGATATGTCTTTTACAACGGTAAACCATTCTATATTGTGAGTATACCGTGAAGAATCTTCGCAACCAGGCGATACATTACAGAAAATAATAGAATGCACGAGATGAGTTTAAAGATCAAGCGTTTTAGATGAGGAGAGTATTACCTTCGGTTGCGAAACATGATTTGAATTGCACTATTGGGCGCGTGGAAAATTGATATCTCGCGAGACCAAAGGCCTAAAGAGATGTCAATATTCCCACGCTCCGAGGAGACGATACAGAACCAGGTTACGCAACATAATTTTCCTTTTATAATATACATATTATAACTTTTAAGTAAACATAAAGAACAAATATACAAATTTAAATATTTTCAATAAAGAAATAACATAATTTACACATGAAAAACAAATTAGGAATGGCGTGTGAATGTCGCGACACTACGTACCATCATATATCATTGACGTACCATTACCATATTTTGTACCAAATGCGGAAATTCAATCTGCCTTTTTTTTATTTGCGCGTGACAATATGCATGTACGTAATTGCGCCGGAAATTGTGCAGGTATTGATATAATAAAATTTAAAGCACTAAACGTGCTGACAGCAAGGGGTTAATTACAGATTACATTTTGAGAGGACTTTACAATAGCATTTTGTTATGTCCATATATTGAATGATATAGGAATACTGTTCACATAGTATGGGGTTCTACCGATTTACTAACATTTGACACAATTCTGCTATCTTGTTAGTTCCTGTTTAGCACAACTACATGTTTACAATGGATTTTAGTGACGGACCATTTGGCGTTACGATACTATAGAGATAGATACTCTGGAATCAGAACATTAATTTTTAGGAAATATTTTACAGATGCAAGTGCTTTTATTGACAGTATATACAATCTAGAGATATCAAGATATCTCTCTGAACCCAAAAAAGTACTGGAGAGCTGCTACTGTACCGATATTGTAATAGCACTTTAGCAATATAGTCTGATTCCAGTATAGATTTCGATGAGTGTCGGAACTCGTCTACTAAAGCAATTGGATCTAACGAGCCCCTTGCTTAATATCCTCTCGTTATCTATAGCTGTGTAAAGAAGATCCCAGCTTTAAAGATTAACCGAGCAAGAGGAGAACCAACCGTAACATATGTGTTGTGTCAGACCAGGCACTACAATACAATACACTACAATACAATAAATAGTTATATATTTATAAATAGAAACCATCAACCACAACACAGCAATAATACAACTATATAATGTTCACTCAGAGTTGTGCATTCATATGATATACTTATTTACTTGTACCTACTGTAGATGTATGAACACTTGTTTTAACTAATGAATTCTCCCCAAAAGACAACGACTTAAAACAAAATACCAAATAAAAAATTGCAAAATATTTTTGAATGAAAGTAAAGTTATTGAATAAGTTGAAAACTGTGTTTTAATGTTTGTCTATTTCTGTCTGCGTCACACTTTACTTTAGTTACATATTGCCTGAAGGAAGTAGGACTTTTTTAGCTTCTGCTTTAGACGATTTCATTTGTTCCTTTTTTTTTTAAATTAATTTATCATTTTGTTTTGTATTTTATCATATGTTTGAAATCTTATTATCAATATGAAACAAATCTATATTTCCAATATTCACGTTTCTTTCGATCGATGTTTAAGAAAGAAGACGAATTCAACAATATATTATAATATCGGGTAAATGGTAAAGATAAGTGTTTAAACAGTATGCGTAGATATGCGAGATGTGCCCGTTTTACCTTGTTTTGGTGTATGCATGTCTATTCGAGGTTTCAAGTATCAAACTCCAAATGTGATAACGTTTTGAAAATGACAAACGAGAGGAGAGGATGTTTAACAAAATGGCGAAATCGAGCGAGCCGAGTTGGAAAAGAATCTGTCTTGTATTTAATACAAAGGTTTTAAATGCTGATCAATAAAAAACGTTCCAATTTCATAATGCTAAATGTGGACAGTTATTTTGTGTTTCTGTTCGATATGATTACACGAATATCTGTTTTTGTTCATGATATAACTAGAAATTGACATTTGCTTCTATCAAAATGGCGGAATTAGTTGCTACTGAAATCGAGTTCGAGGATAAAAAAGAATATTTTAGACCGTCGAGGCTATAAAGACGTTGATTTATCAGCTATATACAAAATGTGTCTGTACTTGTCATAATCATCGCAAGCAGTCACTTCTAACAAGTTAAACTGAAATCACTGCTTCCGCAGCAAAAGAACACGGCATAAACAATAATTAATTGTGTGTTGAAGCGTATATTTTTTAGACCTGCAAGGTCACAATTCAAATATTTATCATTTTAAATGTTATTTGGACCTCATATGACTAAAATACTGAACCATTGGGCGTAATCGGTGATCTTGACCCAGATACTTAGACATTGCTAACATGTTTAATTCCGCTTATAACGTTTCTAAGTCTTATCAACACATATTTAGTTTACAAAATACCAAATTCAATGTGAATTTCAGTATTTTCGCATGTATTTTGGTTTGATCTTGTCCTGCGAGTATTACCGTGAGTCTCTTTCAGTATCGGTTTTAGTCGTATGAGGTCCAACTAACCTTTTATAATGATAACTATTTTATTTTTATAATGATATTAACCAAACAAATGTATAAAATGAGTAAATATAAAATTGAAACATAGTAAACCATCCATTTGACGTGTATTTCGGTGTATTTCGTTTTTTCTAGTAACCCTTCCACTTCGGTGAAGATTGGGTTCCACTTTCGTGGAAACAATGGTAGAAAACTACGGGAACAAAAGGTCACGTGCTCCTAAATAGCAAGGATTTTGAGCCACGTTAAACTACACGGCCGTATAGTAAATATCCACCAGATAGGCGTCGATTGTGATAGGAAATTTATATACAAAATGTCGTGAATAAATAAAGCGTTGGTGAGTTTGGAGCTATATTTACTTCCTGGTGCGCTTTCATATCGTTTGAATAACACTGCTGTCAAGGAATAATTAATTTGAAGTCATCTGATAAAGATATAGACTAATTCATTAATGCGGTTATCTGCAACTTAATGACTCTACACAAAAGATAAGTACATGAGTCACTTTCGGGAATTCATCCTTTGGATACAAATCTTTACTGAATCGTTTTAGCTCACCTGAGCAAGAAGTGCCCAAGATGAGTTATTGTGATCGCCCTTTTTCCGGCGTCCGTCGTGCGTCATGCGTTCGTCAACATCTTCACCGCACTAACCGGTAGGTCAATTGTGTTGAAACTTCACAACAAGCATCCTCTCAATGTCCTCACCAAGTTTCTGTCATTTTCTTATCCATGCAGGACTCTGGTTTCCTTGGCAACCGAAAAGCAAACAAAATTGAAATAATTTCTCCTCCAAAACCGGTTGGCCGAATTTCAATTAAGTTTGGGGAAATATTCCTTGGGTGACCCTTTATCAGATTCCTTCAAGGTCAAATAGTCCCTCAGTACTGAGCCAGTGATAAAAAAAGAAAAGAAAGGAAAAATGTTATGGTAAGCGTGAAAGTCTTCCCAATGAGGGAAGAATTCTACTCTATTTTAAGACTCGTGATTTATTTATAGTTGTACTTTTAAAATTGATCTTACTAGTTGTTATGCGACACATTTAGTAGGAGACCAGCCTGTAGGCCCCGTGACCAAATTCTGGGAACAAAGGTTTGAAAGTTTTTTTGTGTTCCCTGATGAATACCGCACAATTTTGACTTGGGCTGCCCCCATGATGTCAGGCATTTTCGAGAGGGGTCAACATAGGTCAAATTGAAGGAAAATCTTATCAAGACTCTTATCAAGATTTATTTTATTTCAGAAGTTTGAGACATTTTCATGGGATTTTCATTAGAAATCTCTTTGCATAACAAAAGAGAGCTATCTAGGCCATCATGGCCCTCTTGTTTCCTTATTTATCGTATTTAAACAACTTCTTATGCTTATCTTTAACATAGGAAATAAGTGAGATGGTATAAGGGACAAGGTTGCATAAGTATAAACAGTAATTTGAATTATACAGTGATGGGAGATAATAATACAATGTAAAGAAAAACATAATTTGTTAGGGACTTTAATAAACTACAATTAAAATATCACAAGCTCTGATTTCTTAGGTTTTCCTTTTTTTAGTATAGACAATGAGGAATAACCCATGTGTCACTTACTTTGATGAGGACAATCTTGATTGTAAATGAAATGTGTTTAGCTACATTTTGAGACCTTATAGTTTTCACTGGTAAAACACCTGGTCTAGTCAGGAGTTCTGAGTTCAAATTTCAGTGCGGACAAGATGACGTTGTAGCTTAATACATAAAATTTAATTAATTAACTGTAATTTATATTTGTCTTTAGCAAATCAGCACAGCGTGCTCTATGTCACCTTCTGTGATACTAATACATTCATTCTGCGACATCCATCAGCAACCATTTCTTTAAACAACAGCTTCTTTTAAACTACCTGACCAATTTTAACTGAACTGCACAGAACTATTTTGTTTGTTGTCCTCTTTCATTATGTTCAAAGGAATAAATTATGTTGATTCTGGTTGCTGCCAGACCAGAAAAGAAGTAAAGTGACACAATTTAAGATATTCCCTTATTTCCGTATAATGTGGCAGGAAAGTTCCTTATGTAACCATCTATAACATCGTTAAAACCATATTAATTGGTTGAACAATATATCCTCAGGTGGCATGAGAAAAGGAGGAAGCTGCTTGTCCAACTTCAAAGTTATAACACTGTTGCATTAATTTTCCGTATGTGACATCTATACAATTATTCAAGTCATATTTATTAATTACAAACAATTTTGCTAGGCAGCATCAAAATTGGTAGTCTTGTTTCAAGATATTTTGGCTTAAAAGTTCCTTACATGTATGTGACCCTTTCCAGATTCGTTTAAGATCAATGTTGCATGTGGCATCAGAAAGGGAGTAAAACAGCAATTCATCTCTTTAATTGCTTGTCTTATGTCAAGATAATTTGGCAAAAACTGTCTTAAGTTCACCTTCTACATAAATTCTTCAAGCGATATTGATCAGTTCAAAAACATGCTACAAGGTGGCATCAGAAATGTGGTAAAATGATGAAACTAAACATTTTTTCCTCTGAAACTGCTTGTCTGATTTCAAGATCAGTTGGCAGAAATGTTTCCTTTTTGATGCATTTATCCAGAGACATATCAATATGTTAATTGTTGTTGCATTGATCATGGCTTTTGGGATATTTCTTACTACATGGTATTTATCCGATCTATACTATTTCAAGCTCCAAGATCTTTTTTTCAAATTCACTTGAACAATCGGGAAGTAAGCAGACTTGAACTTGAACTTTCAACCCCTGGAGTGACAACCATATCCTTAATCAATTGACCTATAGCCGCACATAGTAAATAGGTTATTGAACAACAGTTTATAACATTTTTGAGCAGGGGATAACATCTTTTGAGACTGGATGCATTTCCCGAAACTTTCAGAGGCTTTGACCTAACCCATTACTTCACACAGACGACATTTGACGTCTGCTTTTGCAGAAGACGTTTGAAAACATTGCAATAAAAGGTGAAATTGCTCAAAACGAGCAATTTCACCTTTTACTGCACTATTTTCGACTCTTTATCAAAATAATTATTTCAGTTTTCTCGATTGGTGAAATTTTTCGTCTGATGATTGTAAAGCAGACGACCTATGAAAAGCCATGTAAAGAAATGGGTTAATTCATATTAATCTAAACCCCGATTTCCTTCTTCTTAAAAAACATCGTTTATACTGTAGGATTGTTTGAGTTGATCTCTTATCGTATTCTACACAAAAATAGCAAAAACGTTAGCTCATGTTGAACGGCAGATGCATCAACAATATACACTAGGTTGAGTTCCATATGATTCAACAGAAAACAATCTATGTATTGGAATTATAACACGAATGTGACTTTGCCATATGACACGAATGCGACTTTGACATACATAGCCGTTCATGTGTTGCCACCTTTGTTTGTTTCAGCATCTTTAGCTCTTTTAAAAAAAGGGTTAACAGTTTATTTTACCAATTATTGATCTATTTGGAAAAGTTTCTTGTCATTGTATTTTATAATTTTGGAATCGTCTACTTTTTGGTAGTAACTGGTTGTCCAAGACGTTTAAACATCGATTACAAAACAAGCTTTCAGCTCAAACTAATCATTCTCGATGTCTGCTTCCTGGAGACGTAGCCGAGCCCCGGTAGATTAGTCAGTATCGACGCGGGCTGTCAATCCAGGGGTTGTGAGTTCGAATCCCAGCTCGGCCAACATTATTTCCGACGTTTGACAAAAGTCACTGTAACAAGTGTCATTCGTCTTTCACCAATGGGCTAACAGTCTATGTAGAAAAGCTGTCAGTTGCTTGGAGAGTATGTTGTGTGGAGTACTGGTGTGAGAAAGCTAAGAAACACATGAGTAGGTGAACTTGCCGCCGTAATATGACTGACAAATTGTTGAAAACGGCGTTAAGCTCCAATCAATCAAGCAATCCTGAAGACTTAACCAGCACTCGTGCCGATTGAGTGGAAAATCCCAAAGACAGAAACCTATCCTCACGGGATTCGAACCAGGGACATTCAGGACGAGAGACCAACACTCTACAACAGCACCACTGTATTCCACTGTTGAACCTTTTCAAAGTCGTTTACTACCGACTAGTCATTTGTTGGAAAGGATTCAACATTTAGGAGCAAAGAATCTTATCGTATGCGCGTACCAGAAATCAAGTAGGCATGCATTAGGTAACACTATTTACCTAGGTGGTGCGCATCAACCGGCCGCATCAGAGCGGAGCCCAATGTCTTTATCAGGAATCGAACCGTCGACCCTCCGCTCTCGAAGCGGATGTCTTCACTATAAGGCTACACCGACCGGCCAATCCGTTGAAAAAGGTCCAAATTAACAGGGAAGGATTAGATGACCCGTCTTGTCATAATCTACATAAGTTGATAGAAGCCTTTATCAAACTTGTGTAAGTAATATCTTAAACGTGTCGATTTTAATCAGACTGTACGGGTATGCATTTTAGATTTAGAACGAGTTCATTTGGTTAAATCATACATGTTTAAATCGATCAAACGAGGATTCAGTTCGGAAAGTTAATGTTAATTTTCACATACACCAACATGCAAGTATAGAATTTAATCTTTACTACTGTTCTTATAACATATAATTATGAGCATTGCAAATAGTTCAGCTCATATACTCTACTGAATATATTGGGGGTCAAAATGCATCTGCATTCAGTGAAGACTCGGCTGAGTATATGCAACAGAACAGTTTCGTCAGAGTCTTCACCGATCAGGACAATACAGGTCATGAAATCAGCAGAAACACTACATCTGTGTTTCGTAACAGTGGTTTTGTGGCGCCATATAGTCAGTGGCGGACAGCCTATGGGGTATTGTAAAAATGGATGTCTTTGTTCGGGGGTCGTATTTGTAATCACCGGAATGACTTGGTAGTCCAGGTATTTGTTCAGGTACATTATCGTCGTCGTCATCATCTTCATCATCTTCATCATCACCCTCGTCAGTTGTTGATTGCATGGATGATGTCGCTGGTGATTTTGGATATTTATTAATATCTTTCCATGTGACGGTGTCGAAATGTTCGATTTTGTGATTAACGTTTTCCTTTTTTGAGATTCTGACACCATACGATTCTTTGGAGGTTTTCACTGGTTTGGGACTACGGTCATTTTTCCGTTTGAAAAGTTTTTGTCCGAAAGAGAAAGAATGTCTTTGTCTTTTCGGTTTTTCCGACAGTTTCTCGATTTGAAATCCATGCCCGTACGAGTATGAATTTCTTTGTTGCCTTTCTGGTTCCTCTGTGTGTTTCTTTCTCTGAGTTTTAAATGAATTACTTACAAATAAAGAGTCCCTTTTACATACGGGAGGGATTTCAGAACCATCGCTGATGTTTGCCGGGTGAATACGTTTGCCTAAACTTGCAGACATAGCAATTCTATGCAAATCTTTTTCGCTTGTCCTCAATTCTTGAACCGATTGTAAAGAATCAGTTCTCTGTAAGTCACAATGAATTGTATGACCTGGGGCCGATCCTTCCTTAATGAAAATTAAACCATCACTGGAACTAGATTCATCAGATCCAGTGTCAATGTCGTTCAGATCGAGTTTATAGAGCGTATTTTTGTCTTCATCATGTGTTTTATCCATTGCTATCCCAGAGTCGGCCACACTGACCTTGCCTTCCGATTCACTGGTGACTTTCAATCGATGAACGTCATCTATACCGGTCATGTGATCGGTGATATCCGGATCATCCCGGTGTTTATTGTCCGGTTCTATTAGTTTTGTAAATTCTTTGGTGTGTTGCTCAGTTTCCTCTGGTGTATCATCTAGGCCTGTTAACCAGTATGTTCTCATGAAACCCTTTCCCTATAAATTACAAACATGTAAAAAGTAGATGAGCCGATTGGGATTTTATTATACATGTTTAACGTTAATGTTTGATAATCGATTTTTCTATATATTACTATATTTCAATACTTCAATGCATTGTACATGTTATTGGAGTATATCGATGAGCGGATATCTTCGAAAGGGAACCGTTAGGCATTTGCAAACACGTTGAAACAAGATAAGCCGACTTGTTTATATGGTATTTAGCGTAGCCTTCAATAATATTTAAATGATATCACGGCGTCTTCTTGGTAGGATACCATAATTACTGGTCCATTTATCCTGACACCAGCGAGTAGATCGTTGCCACACACACCTGAGCGCCAAGGAGGGAAATTCATTACTACCATTTTTGTAGGCTGTGGTATGACCCGGTCGGGGATCAAACAAGAGACGTCGCCAACTTGACTGTAGGTTTAATAATACATATTAACTGTACAATCGATCTATCTATGTATGACATCATATTAAGATATGTGAACGCCTTCATGAATTTGTAACTACAATTAATCCCGTCTGTGGGAACATCTTCAATTTGGTATTTATGTACAGTAGCTGCTCCATCTTATCAGAATCTACACATTTGACAAAAGTTTCTAACAATATTGTGCAAGAAATAGGAAAACAGTGTTATTCTGAATGCTATGAATTTAACGGTACAAACTGCACTAATAATTCAATAACAAGCAGACAAAAAAACAAGCAAAGAAATCTGCAACAGAAGGTAAATCGGTGTTAATGAGAGTATATATATTCAGGAGAAATTGCCCGTTTAGAAACATTTTCTTTTGTCACAATGTTGTCAAAATTCGTTTGCTGTAGACGCGACAAAATGCGACTGCAGGTGGAAATGGATTAATTTACCTTGATTTCCATTTCTCCTCGTTCTTCAGTTAAGAATTTAGGAAATGCGTCGATCGCCATTTTTGTAGATGGGCTTATGTGTATCTTCAGAGCTGAAATAAATAATATATTTATCTTTCCGTAAACGAAATGACAACAAATGTAAATAATTATTACTTAAGAAGTATTTAAATCACCATATGTCGGTCGAAGTGACCATTACACAAGTGCCCTGTGGTTAGTTATGACTTTATACACATTTTAACATGAGGCAAATAACCTGCCATTTGTCAAGGAGTGTGTTAGGAACCTTAACTGATGAAACAATAACAAATAATAAAGGAAATTCACAACAATTATTGCAATCATATCGAGGGAGGAAACAGTCTTTTGTATTTGAATTGACAATAGTCGACATGTTTATTCAATATGCCGTGTTCAGCCTTTGTTCCAATCAGCTTACCGTAAACGTTCGACTACATGTAATATGCCGTGTTCATCCTTTGTTCTAGTCACTTTACCTTAAATGTTCGACTCTAAGTAATATGCCGTGTTCATGATTTGTTCTAATCACTTTACCTTAAATGTTCGACCCTAAGTAATATGCCGTGTTCATCATTTGTTCAAGTCACTTTACCTTAAACGTTGGATTCCATGTGATATGCCGTGTTCAGCCTTTGTTCCAATCAACTTACTATAAACGTTCGACTTCATGCCAGATGCCGTGTTCATCCTTTGTTCTAGTCACTTTACCTTAAATGTTCTACACTAAGTAATATGCCGTATTCAGCCTGTGTTCCAGTCACTTTACATTTAACGTTCGATTACATGTAATAATCCGTGTTCAGCCTGTGTTCCAGTCATTTTACCTTTAAGCTTGGTTGCCATTAATTTTCCGTATCCGTTCGATTTCTTGTAAGATGCCGTGTTCAGCCTTTCTTTCCTACAACACTTTACATTTAACGTCACGTTCATAGTTCAAAATCTACTTACCTTTGCCGTTCGACTCCATGCGAGATGCCGTGTTAACAGTATCCCCGAATAGACAATATCTAGGCATGGTTAGTCCAACAACTCCTGCAACAACGGACCCCGTATGTAGACCTGCGTAAACAATAGATATAGTATATTGACAGGATTACTTACTTACGATAGCATGTTTACGACTTTGAAGTCAACAGGGGATTTGAGTATTTAAATCATGAACCGATAAAGAAGTCTTTTAATTGTTTGAGCGGGCACCAGGAACTCCATCATGGATATATGTGTGGCCAGTGTCAAGCAAAATCCGCGCAGTCTGATGAAGATCGGCGCTGTACAGTAATTATTCAAAGACGGTTTCGAGAAAAAGATTCTAAGGATTGAAGAGAAACATTTAAAAGACCAACTTCTTTATTGGGTGTCACCAAGGCGGTTATCATGAGCCACATGAGGCGACATGGGTGTTATTGATGAGTGAAGCAAACTATTATCTTCGCTAACAAAATACTACCCGAAGGTTGGGATACCGTGAGCATTGTTCATTGTTTGCCATGGATGAGAAGATAAACGCTAATATTACGTACGTAAGTGGGTTAATGATTAATTTTTTTCTTGAGTCGCCATGTTAACTGAATTCAGTTTGTGTTACCACGACAACGGAAATACTTTGTGCTCAATCACCTGAATTCTATACAAGCTTAGTCGAACCCATATAAAACCGTATGAGAAAGAAAAAAACACATTAATTAGCCAAAGTAATTTAACAATTACTTTAATATTACTTCACAAATGGCAATTGTGGGTCTCATTGGCTCTTCGTACCGGTAACATATACATGTAGTTGAAGGCTCTGGTACGACTGTGTGGATTAACAGGCTCGCATTGGTCTTTAATGTACGCTGATGCGTTACAAACCAAATCGCTAGACGCGGCAAACATACAATAATTATTACAGCCATTCCATACTGACCCATCGAATCATTGCTTAATTACTCTAGTTGGATACTATAGTCTTCGTCATACACTATAGTAGGACTATTGGATCAGCATATGCATCCAGCTTTATTTTATGCAGCGTAGCTCATATATACTGTACGTGTTATAGCTATCTTACCTATTCGTATCTCCAGTTGTTTCTCCGGTTTATGTGGAATTTTAAACGTAAGAATGTGTTGAAGAATACTCAGAGCCACATACGATATTTCCCGGACGTGTAAAGTACCATTTTTTTCTGGGAGCCCGCTGACTATCATATATGCATCACCAATGGTTTCAACCTGCGAATATTATAGAAAAGTTTTTAACAGATAAAAAAGTGTGTTTGTTGTGGAAATATTAGCCGTCAAGATGTTGCAATGCCTCATTTATGATGGCATTTGTGATTAGTGAGGTCTCCAATCAGCCAATGCATAATACACATTACCTAGAACTTCAATAGTTTTCTCCCTTGTAGTCCATTTTGATAGGCAAATATGAAAAGAAAACACAACTTATATAATTGCAATTGGTTCAAATGCACTCTGGATCGCTCGTTATGATTGGTTGAAAAAGAATCACGTGACTCAAAGGAATTGCGTTTATTTTCCGATAAACGAAATGTATCACATGACCAGGTCACGGAACTACTTTGAACATTGAAAAGATATCTAAATTTTCAATATATATTTCCCTTTTCAAACAATATTCTTTGGTGATAAATGACGTTTCCCCCCTAAACTGCAATCATAAGGTTTAAATGCATGTTTTCGTGCAGTTATTTGATGAGTAATTTGGCAATTTCGTGTTATACTCTTATAACTGCACCAAAACATACATTAGACCATTTTTTGTTTGAATTTGGCAACCATGTTTTGTTGAAGATTTTGTTCTTTCTGATCGTATCAGTTTCTTGATTTGATTATGAGTGTACATGTAGTTATTTAATGATATTATATTTGATCTTACTCTTATCAACATAAAAGATATAAACCTATCAATATGGCCACCAGGAGTGGTGAATAGTGCAGTTCAAGGAACTATGTAAAGACTTTATATAATAAGTTATATCACACTTCATATTAACAATCCGTTTACAATAAGGGTAAAACCACGTTTCCTACTTGATATCCACCGAATGTGAAATAGAAGAAGCCAATAGTTTCAATTCAGGATAAAACCAACACAACTCAGGTCGTTACCCACTTGATATCCACCGATAGTTAAATAGACATCGCCAATATATAGTTTCAAATAAAAATTAAACCAACACAACTCCAGGTAAGGAACGTATTTCATATACTTAAAATGTTATGTGATCTCAACACGCTATGTGTTGGTACTCAAACGAATAGTTTCATCGGTAATTCACAACATAAATTTTGGTTTTATGAAAAGAGGGATCGGTTGGTCAAAGAACTGCTTATTTCTCTTTATCTAGGCTACTGAATCAGTTCTGAAGTGTTGGATACACGTCGAGTTGTTAGCGTTCAGTCTGTAATGTCATGGACTATCAACCAAAGGGTCGTGAGGTTGAATGAACCCTATTCACATATTTTTTTTTTTTCTATTTTTAAAATAGTGGACTGAAAGCATTGCCACTAGCGTCGTTTGTCCTTCATCAAAGGGCTAAAATAGTCTTTGGGTGAACGTATCCGGTTGTCTGGTGCGAATAGTCAGGTTATAGAGAAGTAGGCGCCCTGATATAATTGAAAAACTGTTGAAAACGGCGTTAAACTGCAACCGGTGTTAGACCTACGATGGCATACTTCCACACAGGACTGTATTTATGTAATCTAACCTTCTTGAAACATTGTTAAAGAATAAGAAATTGATTGAATTCAGCTTTCTTTTGAAAAGTCGCCTGCTGTACAGGCATACATGCCATCACTATGTTTTCTATATTAAAGAATGTATTTTCATCGGATCTCCCTTCATCCAATGAAAGTTGTGTTTCCTATTGTATTTGTTTTTATCTATTATACAACTTTTTGTTGACATTAAACACACAAGTCGTCGGTGGTTTTCTTTTATGAAATATATCATTAAATTACCTTATAGACATCGTAGTGGCCAATAATATCATCAAACATAGTGTACAATGAGTTCAGCAGCTCAACAATCTGGAAATGGCAAGGTATAAAATTAATCGAGTTTGATGCAATACAATACAATTAAACAATTTAACTATTGACGCCTATGTAGTATATTGTAAGTACACGTACACCTTTCACAGTTTAACAGATAAACACATACATAAGACAAACATACACACTTTGCTAGGATTACTCGTTTAAAGTAAAGCAACAACAACAATAGTATATTGAAGATGCTTTTAAATAAATAAATGATGATCAAAATACGACCGCTCAAATGTCAGTATTTGATCAGAGTATATATACATGTAATATACACATTCAAAAATTTAACTTAACAGTTAAACTGTCATATATAAATAAAATATTTGGAAGCAACCTAGTATTTAATCCACATCATTGGACAAGGCATACTCGTGATATAACTGAAATACTGTTGACAACGGGATTAAACCAAAATAAAATAGCGACCGTTATATAAAGCGAGTGAATTTACTACAATCCCACAGTATTTACCTGTAACGGAGTGCTCTCCCCTGCCAGCGTTGTAAACTGTACTATATCCGAGAAATAGATAGTCACCGAGTCGAACGCCTCAGCCTGGACCGACCGCCCGAACTTTAAATCGTCCGCAACTTTCCTAATGTGTAAGAAGGAAAAAATACGTGTATAACCTTTATATGTAGACGGATAATTTCATATTTAGCTAAATGATATTATATAGAATATTATATGAGATTCAAAAGACTAAAGCCAGATATAAGCCTCTATCTGTACGTTAAACAATTTACAAAAGATTATCCGAATAACGATGCGAATAGATGCGGATAATAAACAGTGAATAGGTAATGAATGTGCAATTTTAAGAAAATATTAAGTTCTGTAGTTTAAAACAGTTTACACGAAGTATTGAATTTCAATAAAACAAAGCAATTTGCATTGTGTGCAAGACAAACACAATAACAGATATGCATATATCCGCACAGTTTACTCAGAGTCACCATAATTCATATTAAAAAAGCTTTGAATTCGTAACCCAATCATTCAATAAGTCAACTGTGTGTCCAATGTGAATCACGATACATACCGTGATAACATCCTATAGAGTAACTGGTCTGTCTTACGTTAATGTGAATCACGATACATACCTTGGTAACATCCTATATAGTAACTGGTCTGTCTTACGTTAATGTGAATCACGATACATACCTTGGTAACATCCTATAGAGTAACTGGTCTGTTTTACGTTAATGTGAATCACGATACATGATACATACCTTGGCAACATCCTATAGAGTAACTGGTCTGTCTTACGTTAACGTGAACAACGATACATACCTTGGTAACATCCTATAGAGTAACTGGTCTGTCTTACGTTAATGTGAATTATGATACATACCTTGGTAACATCCTATAGAGTAACTGGTCTGTCTTACGTACATCCTATAGAGTAACTGGTCTGTCTTACGTAAATGTGAATTATGATACATACCTTGGTAACATCCTATAGAGTAACTGGTCTGTCTTACTTTAACGTGAACAACGATACATACCTTGGTAACATCCTATAGAGTAACTGGTCTGTCTTACGTTAATGTGAATTATGATACATACCTTGGTAACATCCTATAGAGTAACTGGTCTGTCTTACGTTAACGTGAACAACGATACATACCTTGGTAACATCCTATAGAGTAACTGGTCTGTCTTACGTTAATGTGAATCACGATACATACCTTGGTAACATCCTATAGAGTAACTGGTCTGTTTTACGTTAATGTGAATCACGATGCATACCTTGGTAACATCCTATAGAGTAACTGGTCTGTCTTACGTTAATGTGAATCACGATACATACCTTGGTAACATCCTATAGAGTAACTGGTCTGTTTTACGTTAATGTGAATCACGATACATACCTTGGTAACATCCTATATAGTAACTGGTCTGTTTTATGTTAATGTGAATCACGATACATACCTTGGTAACATCCTATAGAGTAACTGGTCTGTCTTACGTTAACGTGAACAACGATACATACCTTGGTAACATCCTATAGAGTAACTGGTCTGTCTTACGTTAATGTGAATTATGATACATACCTTGGTAACATCCTATAGAGTAACTGGTCTGTCTTACGTACATCCTATAGAGTAACTGGTCTGTCTTACGTACATCATATAGAGTAACTGGTCTGTCTTACGTAAATGTGAATTATGATACATACCTTGGTAACATCCTATAGAGTAACTGGTCTGTCTTACGTTAACGTGAACAACGATACATACCTTGGTAACATCCTATAGAGTAACTGGTCTGTCTTACGTTAATGTGAATTATGATACATACCTTGGTAACATCCTATAGAGTAACTGGTCTGTCTTACGTACATCCTATAGAGTAACTGGTCTGTCTTACGTTAACGTGAACAACGATACATACCTTGGTAACATCCTATAGAGTAACTGGTCTGTCTTACGTTAATGTGAATCACGATATATACCTTGGTAACATCCTATAGAGTAACTGGTCTGTCTTACGTTAACGTGAACAACGATACATACCTTGGTAACATCCTATAGAGTAACTGGTCTGTCTTACGTTAATGTGAATTATGATACATACCTTGGTAACATCCTATAGAGTAACTGGTCTGTCTTACGTTAATGTGAATCACGATACATACCTTGGTAACATCCTATAGAGTAACGGGTCTGTTTAACG
Source organism: Serripes groenlandicus (assembly GCA_031761405.1). Classification (NCBI taxonomy): domain Eukaryota; kingdom Metazoa; phylum Mollusca; class Bivalvia; order Cardiida; family Cardiidae; genus Serripes; species Serripes groenlandicus. The sequence goes on from JASEVX010000116.1 coordinate 215,772, forward strand.
TTAATGTGAATCACGATACATACCTTGGTAACATCATATAGAGTAACTGGTCTGTTTTACGTTAATGTGAATCACGATGCATACCTTGGTAACATCCTATAGAGTAACTGGTCTGTCTTACGTTAATGCGAATCATGATACATACCTTGGTAACATCCTATAGAGTAACTGGTCTGTTTTACGTTTCTCTTCCTGTAACTGCTCTGTTCTCTCGGCCACGATCTCCTCGAGATTGTTGGTGTATTTTTCCATCATTACTATCATGTTATCCACAACACTCGCTTTTCTGTAAGACGTAAATGACGGGTTTTAATTACATTCTGTAAGACTTAAAAAGCATTTTTTTTTTTATATCTGTAAGACGTAACAATGGATTTTTACCTTCTGCCAGACGTAAATGATGGGATATAATCTTTTGTTAGACGTACTTTCCGGGATTTAACCTTTGGTTAGACGTAAATTTCGGGAGTTAACCTTTGGTTAGACGTTAATGCTGGAATTTACCTTTGGTTATACGTAAATGCCGGGATTTTATAATTGGTTAGACGTTAATGCCGGGATTTTATAATTGGTTAGACGTTAATGCCGGGATTTTACAATTGGTTAGACGTAAATTTCGGGATTTAACCTTTAGTTAGACGTAAATGCCGGGATTTTACAATTGGTAAGACGTTAATGCCGGGATTTTACATTTGGTTAGACGTAAATGACGGGATTTTACCATTGGTTAAACGTAAATGACGAGATTTAACCTTTGGTCATACATAAATGACGGGATTTTACCTTTCATCAGACGTTAATGCCGGGATTTTACCTTTAGTTAGACACTAATGCCGGGATTTTACCTTTGGTTAGACGTTAATGCCGAGATTTTACCTTCTGTACGACGTAAATGACGGGATTTTACCTTCTGTAAGACGTGAATATAATGGGATTTAACCTTCTGTAAGACGTAAATGATTGAAATTTTACATTCTGTAAGACGTAAATGACGGGATTTTACCTATTGTACGACGTAAATGACGGGATTTTACCTTCTGTAAGACATACAAGATGGGATTTTACATTCTGTAAGACGTAACTGACTGAGATTTTACATTCTGTAAGACGTAAATGACGGGATTTTACATTCTGTAAGACGAAAATGACTGAGATTTTACATTCTGTAAGACGTAAATGGCGGGATTTTACCTTCTGTACGACGTAAACGACGATATGTTACCTTCTATAAGACGTAAATGTCTGAGAGTTTTATTCTCTAAGACGTAATGACGGGATTTTACCTTCTGTACGACGTAAATGACGATATGTTACCTTCTATAAGCCATAAATGTCTGAGAGTTTTATTCTCTAAGACGTTATGACGGGATTTTACCTTCTGTACAACGTTAATGTCTGGATGTTACCTTCTGTACGACGTAAATGACGGGATTTTACCTTCTGTATGACGTAAATGACAAGATTTTACCTTCTGTACGACGCAAATGACGAGATTTTACCTTCTGTACGACGTAAATGACGGGATTTTACCTTCTGTACGACGTAAATGACGAGATTTTACCTTCTGTACGACGTAAATGACGGGATTTTACCTTCTGTACGACGTAAATGACGGGATTTTACCTTCTGTACGACGTAAATGGCGAGATTTTAATTTCTTTCCATTCTATAAGACGTATATGCCGGTTTTCACCTTCTGTAAAATGTATATGAGGGGTGGTTTTACATTCAGTAAGCTGTAAATGACGTTTGTATATGACTTTCTATCGGAAATAAATTACTGTGGGTGTTCTGACTATTTATATGATGTTATGACTGGTTATTTTACCTTTTGTAAGACGTAAATGACGTTGCCATTTTAACCTTTCTATTAGTTGCAAATGATCCGGAGCTGTCATCAATGCTCATTTTGTAAGGTCAATGGAAACATTTACCAAAACTAATTGCCCTAGTATATCTTAATTACAGCAAGAAATTTCAATGGTCGAAGTTATGTAACTATAGGCCGGTACAAATCGATTCTAAACATGAGCATTTGGGCGATATTCAAAACCAGGATCAGCTTGTGTAGCTGTACAGCCTATGGATGTTTTGTTACTATTTGCTGCTAGACCTTTTCCACATACAACAATGTTGAAAACATTGTTTGCAAAACGAGATCATGGGTAATTCCTCCTTTTGTCACAATGTTTCCAAAAGTCATTTGCTGCAGTCAAATTAATGCGTCTGCAAGTGGAAAAGGGTTAAAACTACGTCAACATTACTAAGACTTGAACACGGTGTTGAAACGCAATAAATTTCACATTTTGGAATATTTCAAATTTCTCACAATGTTTTTAAATTTTATTTAAAACACAAATCACGATATTCTCTTGTATGAGTCAAGGAAATGAAGCATGGTTTATTGCATGTATCCAATTGTCTTATTCTTACTTGTAAGGATTGATTTTGTTTAACGTCCTGAGTACAGCCTTGCTTGGAGGTCGAAGTTCAATGTCTTCTGCCCAACATCTTCGGATCAAATATTCAAGGTTCACTCGGTGATTTTCGGTTTCCACTTCGAGATCGGCGATGATTGGTCGGAAAGGAAACTCGGCAGTTTCCGGGTTGGCTACTTCGTCGATAATCTCTGTAAATTACAAGTTAAATGGATGTGAATCAAAAGTTACTTTTATAGGAAAAGAGGAATAAACTGAATAAACGTAGTTGTCAGGGGACACCTGAATACACAATTTTACCGCTACACTAAAAATATGTAGATACAGCACCTACGTGAATGTTCGTATATTCAGAGACCGAACATAACATTTAATGTTATTTTAGGTCTCTGGTATATTCAAGTCGTTCTATATACATTGTATACTATAATATGTAATTTCGCTTCAGACAGTTTACAAGCTTACTTCAAAAGAGATGTGCGAACACTAACATTGTTATCGTATTCAGTGGAGTTTTATTTAAGTTCAGCGGTCAGAATGATGTATTCAGTTGTCCATTTTCACAAGATATACGTACCCAACTGTCTCATGAGTTTAGATTCAATCAAATCCAAAGGATAAAATCAAATGATGTGAAAGAAATATAAGCGATGTTCTACCTAAATCAACCTTAGCGTAGGTATGACAACTGTGGGAAAAGGTTAATTGTTTCTAAATTACCAATAGACGTTTTAGAATGGTTCTATGCAGCACGTTTTCTCCAACATAAGCAATTATCAATTATCACAAACCTCGTTTAGTTTGTGTATCGGTACAGTCTAAGAAGGCTTTTATACCGTTTGCTTATTAACCCTTTCCGACATACCTGTAGATCCATGATTTACTGTGTAAAGTACTGTTGTCAGAAAGCCATGAACCACATTGGTTTGTGAACTTGCCGTCATGTTTAACTGAATATCGGTTCAAAATAGCGTTCGATGCATTGTTATGATTAAAATACTTCTTAAGCTCTATCTATAACTAATTGTGATTACCTTTCGGCGTCTTTTTCTCTCCTGAGTACGGTTCGTTTCTACAGAGAATCTCCTTCAGAATAATACCAAGAGCATATATATCGCCGGCCTGCGTGCCCGAGCACTGTTCCCGTTCGAGTACTTGTCGCAGAATCTCTGGCGACATCCAAAACAGTCCTGGGAAGTAACACATGTAATTAATTGTTTTTGGCATTTAGGTTACATTTTTGTACAACGAGTTAGGCTACACTTCTTGTTTTTGTCAGATGATTCATGTTTGTTTAGATAGTATATAAGCAGACAGTGAAGACTCATATGATACTGGTCGTATAGTTTGGCTAAACTGAGTATTCTTCACTGTATACATATACCTTAATCCCTTTCCACATACAACACATATACAGAAGACGTCTTTGAAAGTATCGAGGTAAAATTAAGGAAACGCTCTATCAATGAAACAATAATTACTGTGTGAAATTGAAACCATGATTCCAAAAGAAATCAATTTATCCTTTTGAAACTATTTTTTCAAAATCCGTCTGCTGTAGAGCGTCAGAATGCGTTTACAAGTGGGAAAGGGGTTGAGACCCCGAATCGCCATGTGTGACTGGGTTTCTTTTTTGAACTACAGATATTATTATAAAGCCAGATAAATAGATTTTCTTCGGTTATTAAGAAGAATAAGGTTTTGATATTAACTTCTGACAACCACTTTGAGCGTTACATGTACGTCCAAGAATAAGTTACCCAACGTCTATTAATGCAAGCTTAAGCTTGGTGAAGACTGAGTTTGAGAAATGATAAACTGACATGTGCTTGGTGAAGACTGAGTCTGATAAATGATAAACTGATTAGTTTTACAGGCTTTTAAACATTTGAAGCGATCTTGACAATTGTTTGGACAGTCAACTCCAGGATTTTCGACACTGAACACTAGGGAGCGTTTTCATTGGCTAGTATATTTTGTAAACAAAAACTGGCATATCGCACGAATTGAACAATTATCAATTTATTATATTGACGAATACATACTCCATTTGATATTCACAAGCTTATCGAATCGGAAGTTGTCTTATCGAAAAATTGTCTACGACTTTGAAAAGTTAAAAAGTCCGTAATATCTACTACAAAGCTGATCGGTTAAAGAAAAAGTTGTTTCGAATAAAGAATGAATAAAATAACTTGTAACCTGAAACGGAGAAATGTGTAAAGAGAACGATTTTCAAAATTTGATTTGAAAAATGTCCGTCCATCTCTTTTATTAATGACTACTTAATTCTCAGATTTATAAATTTCTTTAATTCGCTATTAGTCGACCGCACATGTCTGGATTAACACTTTAATGCCAAAATCGTTTTTTGTGAAGCCGTATATAGCCAGGACAGTCGGCGAAAACGCGCCGTCTGATCAGTGCTAATAGTGTTGGATGTTCAAAACAACATATTTATACTTTATTTTTATATTCCTAGAATTTACTACCGACTTTTCCAAATATAAAACCCGCCATTTAAAACAAATCATTGAAAGTGATGAAACTTGAACGTACTGGCATAATAAGCATGTTCCCCTAGCTCCTCTTCGGTATCATCTAGTAGTGAAGACAGTCGGCGTAGGCCGAAGTCAGTGAGCTTACAGACCCATCGGCTGTCTATAACACAGTTCGAACTCTGCAGTTTACCGTGGTACTTTATGTGGCTTTTGTGAATGTACTCCAAACCCTGTAATAGAAAGGAAAGACAAAATAGCCCTATGTTACTGTATTTTTGAATATTCTAAATAATTACATAATTCCACGCTCTCATTGTTTGTTTGTATGGTGTTTTATGACTCTTTCAATATATTTTTTAAGCTATATTACTAGACGATCCCTGGGTAAGTAAGTTACCAGTACTACTCGTATATTCATTCTAGCAGAAGCGGGTCAGTCGCATTTCTAATCCCAAATATCTGAGCGCAAAGGAGGGAAAGCCATTACTACCATTCATCAGCCCCGTCCGAACACGCGACCTACCACATCCGAGGAGGACGCTGCAGCACACTACACATCGAGGCGGTCATTTCAAATGTTAACCGAACTGTCACATGCTGAATACATAACATGGTCACTGACAGTTTGTACAAACTGACATTGGAGTATATAAATCATGCGACAATGTATTGAATTGTTAAAATCACGTGAATCGCATTTTGCGATTTTGGGTCTTACTAACTCTCCAATTTAAGTTACATTAACGTAAATCTAATAGGGTTGCACTTCGAGCTTTTCGTTTGATGAAACTGCGTGTTTGTTCAGGCTCGCCTATAGGTTCACTGTATACAGAATGAACGAGACCACCAGATCGACATACGCGGATCATTAGTTTTAGTGCAAAGATATATATACATACAGATTCATTAAAGCATCCGAAGATGTTTGTGTATATATACATAGAGATGCAAGGAGCGTTTAAATATGTTGGCAGATTTTGTTGCAGATTTTCAATTGTTTCTCTTGTCTTATTCTTAGGTATTAAACATCAAGAACAAAATCCAGAAGCAGTATACACGTACGGCTGCCTAATAACCAATCAAAATAGTTTAATTGATCCCGCATTGTAACATATCGTAAGAATATCTGTGTGTTGTGATTATGAACATTTATTCTGTCCCTTCGCAGTATGAAGAGGTCCAATTACGAAGTGTTAAAAACGAATATTAGAGTGTTTTTTTTCCCAAAGCTTATGTTGTCTGTACGTGTCAGATTCAGCGCATACAAGCAGTTCCAATGAGTAAGCACCAAGTAGATTTCGATTTAAAGATGAAAATTATTTATTGAAAATGTCCCCGTTAACTAAAATCGTTAAAATATTGCTGGATTTCATATATATTTACTTATTTCTTGTTTGTATATCTCTCTCGATTTAACTGTTATAGAAGACGAACATTTTGAGTCTACCTATATATAAAACTTTGATGGAAAGAGATGAATTGCTCATTATGAGCCAATTATCCTTTTTCCCGCAATGTTTCCACACATCATTCGATCATATCAATTATTTCGTCCATCTTTTTTTTCGATTTAAATATCATCAGAGGTGAGAATGATATGAGAGGTTATACTGTATAGATTATTGCTCTTTACACCCAGGTAATAGGAGCCTTGTGCGATTGTAAAACAAACATCTCCGTATTGATCTTTATACCCATGTAAAGTAATGGGAGCATTATGCGAAATGCAACTCTAACAACGTAATATCGGATAAAGGGTTTAGATAACGGTCCATAGTTTTAAGCGTAAATATACAAGCTATCCTCGTTTAACCTTACCTTTGGTGTATCCATGTATATACTAGGTTTCAGTTATCAAAGTCCAAAATAGAGATTATTTTTGGAAAATGAAATACGTGTGTCGGACGTTTTACAAAATGGGGGCATCGATCGATTCTAATCGTGAAAAGGCTCTTAAGAATTTCATACACAATTGATTTATTTGCGAACATGTTCACAGTGCCATTGTAATTTGTGTTTTTGTATGAGTATAGCTGTACGTGTATAGACCATGTAAATAAAGGAATCGACGGTTAATTAAAATGGCGGAATTAATTGTTTCTGAAATCGAGTCTGACGATAAATCTCAACTTGAACTAAAATGTGACTTGTGCCGATTAGACGGTGAAACAGTAGACGGCATCATCGTCTGTGTAGATTGTATGGAATGTTTATGTAATACTTGTTCAGAGATCCATTTAAACAATGAAGTTTTTAAGGGACATAAAACTGTCACCAATGCCAATCTTCCGGTGAATTTCACGTCTCAAACACTGCATGAATTAAAGGATATGATATTTTGTGGGACACATGACGTGCAGTTTGAGTATTATTGTGAGGACCATGCAAAGTTTATATGTCAGCTTTGTATGAAGAAAGCCCATCGGAGCTGTAATAGAATAACTAAAATACAAAATGAACAGTTATCACCACAATCTGTATTGAGTGAGACACAGGAAATTAGAAAGTGGTTCCAGGAAGTTACGAAACAACGCAAGGAACTCAAAGAACTTGAATATGTTGAAATGAAAAGGCAGATTCAATTGAAAACAACGATCCTTGCAAATTTTCAATAAATTATCGATCAGGATTGTAGTGTCAACAAAAATGAGGACCATCAAGACGATACGGAAGTTTTAGATTTGCTTTGTGATGATGTTAAAAGGGTAGTTCGACTGCAAGACAAACATGAAAAGTTGCTACGTGCAGTTTTACATCTAAATGATACAGGGAGGACAATGACTGTTTCAAGACGAGTTGTACTGTACCTTGTAAAATCCTCGCAGAAAGAAGGCATGGAGAGTAGCCTTGGTGGTCGTATGGTCAAAGTAAAGAAGATATCTGATAGACTAGAAATACTCGCGGCCGTCACAGACAAGCTGCTCAATGCATCGCATTGTGATGACAAGGGCGATTTCTTCAACAGGATAAAACAACTTATTAAAGAAACAACATATGTAAATGAAGAGCAACTACAAAAGGTGTGTGTAACTGAACCCTACATAAAATCTTCAGATGTAAATACCAAAGCAGGTAATTTCAAAGATACCGAGGTTCAGACGGAGGATACAAGTGCAGCCAGTGGTACGAAAACGCGAGGTCCCTCTACCACTGAATATATTACTGCATCTGCCGATGTGGATACAGAGCCAGTTGACGCAACTGGTCCTTGTACCAGCCAGCAATCTGATATATCCGGCGTTGTGCATGGGAGAAGGGTTCCTGACAAAGAAGACGATGGGTGTCAAACTCCGGACTATACACAACAAAGAGATACCAACATACCCTTGTTACACAGTCGTTTAGAACATGTTTGGGTTTATAATGTATTTATTGAAGGGGAGGAAAATTGCTGTATTGAAGGGATAGTTGTATTGTAAAAATATGCGAAAAGCTTTACTTGATAGCAAAAATAGAAATTTGAAAATATACGACGAATATTTCAACTTCCAGACTTCCTACGGACTAAAATGGCATCCTATAGATATATGTGTTGTAGACTATGACTTAAACCGTGTAGCAATATCATTTGATTCGCGAAGAGTTGAAACTTACGAAGTTAACGAAGATACAATTTGTTATATATGTGGCTTTGACTTGTCTCTGAACTGTAGAGGATTGTGTTCTGTTTCACGTAATACTATAGCAGTTTTGGTATCCGATGTTGAATCGTTGGATGAATCAGGATATTATCCATGCACAAACAGCGATGAAGACGATATGGAAATACAGATGAGGGATATCAACAGTGGCAGAATAATAAGCTCTATTGACAAATTCGAAAAAGACGTTCGAAATCCTGTATTCATTATAGAAGACAACCAGAACAACATCATTATTGGTGAGATAAACCAAGTGAGCGCGTTCGACAGCAATGGAGATAAATTATGGTATTACAAAAACTACAAAAGAAGCAAGTTGGATAATGTAATGGGCATGGATATCGATCAAGAAGGAAACATTTATGTTTGTAGTCATAAATCAAACAGTATCCACCAGGTGTCGTCATTCAACTACAGGAATAACCGTGTAATCATTCCATATGTGCCGACACCTGTGAGTGTTGCATACGACCATCACCAAAAGCGTCTTATTGTAGTGTGTGGAAACTCGTACGTGTACGTTTATAGATATATCTGAGGTGGTTAATACAATAAACAATTAAAAACGTTAAGCCTTTCCCACAAACAACATCTCTACAGCAGAAGATTTTGAAAATATCAAGGCAACACTGGAGAAAATCTATAAAAAATGAAATCAAAGTTATTGTATCAGGTTGAAAACATTGTAATTAAATGAGAATTTGCTTTATATTAGCAATTTCTCCTCTTGTCACAATGTTTTCAAAAGTCGTCTTCCGTGGACGCGTAGGAATGTGTTTGTAGGTGGGTAAAGTGTTAAGTTATGAAAAAGTATTAGTCGTCGAATTATGAGATGAAATTCAAGTTCGTTCTAAAACAAACATTTAGCATGTCAGTTTTTCTCCTTTAGCAAAATTATTATTGTGACAATGGACATTGTCGCCATTACAAATTTACGACGAACAAAATGTGATGGAAATTAATATACAATGTTATCAAATTAAAATGTTAAAATGTAATAAAATAAATCATTTGGTTCAATATACTTTTGGTGTCTCATCTTATCTAATCGATATGCTAGGTAAGAACTAGTCTCGAGCTAAATGACAGTAAAAGTAACAGCAGGACACGTTCAACATGTTCTCACGGCAACAGCACGCCCAAGGGTGATCACACAACCTCGATAAATGTCGATCCAATGGTCACGAGTTCGATTGCTGAGTCGGTCAATATTAATTGATTGCTGAGTCGGTCAACAGCAATTAAGCATTTCCTTGATGGACGATTCCCCTTCGGGGATCTCTTAATAAAAAGCGTAACCTCCGGCTTAAACCTTTCCCACATGAAAACGCGTTTTGGTGCCTGTGCAGCAGACGAAATTTGAAAACATTTTGGCAAAAGTAGAATTTGCTCATGAAACCAAATTTCTTCTTTTTTTTGTTATAATTATAATTTCATTTACAGTTATTTTCTATAGTTATGCCAATATGTTTCCAAGATGTTTCAAAATCGTTTACTGTATGTAGATTGTTTGTGTGTGGTAAGGGAAAGACTTTAACCAGCTGAAACGGATGATACATTTTGCTCGGTGGTAATGGCTTACACACCTTGCCGTTCAGGGTAGTTGGATAAGCGTTACGACTTACTCGCTGGTGTTAGGATAAATGGCCCAGTAGTACCGGTAACTTATCCAGAAAACACCGTGATATGACTGAAAGATTGTTGAAAGCGGCGTGAAACACTATACAAACAAACACAACAGTCATATGTTTTTTAACATCCCAGCTATAAAGATAAACTGTGTACCACGAAAATCAACCTTAGCATATTGTGTAGAGTCATAACACTGTATCCACTGCATCGTTGGACACCCACAGTTGTTGTGTCCGCTACGCTCCATTTTAATGTGTCCCACGATATATCCACTGTAGCTGCCCGAAAACGTGTTTAGCTAATTGCTTAATCCTTTCCCACACCCAAACTGCAGCTGACGATTTGAAATAATCTTGCCAACAATATGGAGAACAGTTTAACATAACTTGTGTAACACTCTGGACAAGTCTGCTGCAGATGAATCCAAATTCGTCTACTAGTCGGAGAGTGTTAATTGTGAAAGCGTTGATGTTATTGCACGTATTTGGACGCTTATCTGAATCCAAATAAACCAGAAAACGTGGTCGGATGTTCAATTTCTGTTATGCGACTATGCGTACCACAAACCGTAAGGACGTTAAAACACACAGTAAGGTTGTTTTCACTGTAATGCGACTCACGTACCACACATGTAATGACGTTATAACACGCAGTAAGGTTGTATTCTCTGTTATGCGACTATGCGTACCACAAACTGTAAGGACGTTAAAACACGCAGTAAGGTTGTATTCTCTGTTATGCGACTATGCGTACCACAAACTGTAAGGACGTTAAAACACGCAGTAAGGTTGTATTCTCTGTTATGCGACTATGCGTACCACAAACTGTAAGGACGTTAAAACACGCAGTAAGGTTGTTTTCACTGTTATGCGACTATGTGTACCACAAAGGTTTGAACTTTAAAACACGCAGTAAGGTTGTTTTCACTGTTATGCGACTATGTGTACCACAAAGGTTTGGACGTTAAAACACGCAGTAAATTTGTGTTCACTGTTATGCGACTATGTGTACCACAAAGGTTTGGACGTTAAAACACGCAGTAAGGTTGTATTCTCTGTTATGCGACTATGCGTACCACAAACTGTAAGGACGTTAAAACACGCAGTAAGGTTGTTTTCACTGTAATGCGAGTCTGTGTTTCACAAACGTAAGGACGTTATAACACGCACTAAGATTGTTTTTTCTGTAATACGACTATGTGTACCACAAATGTAATGACGTTATAACACGCAGTAAGGTTGTATTCTCTGTTATGCGACTATGCGAACCACAAACTGTAAGGACGTTAAAACACGCAGTAAGGTTGTTTTCACTGTAATGCGACTCTTGTGTTTCACAAACGTAAGGACGTTATAACGCGCACTAAGATTGTTTTTTCTGTAATACGACTATGTGTACCTCAAACATAATGACGTTATAACACGCAGTGAGGTTGTATTTTATGTTATGCGACTATGCGTACCACAAACTGTAAGGACGTTAAAACACGCAGTAAGGTTGTATTTTATGTTATGCGACTATGTGTACCACAAACTGTAAGGACGTTAAAACACGCAGTAAGGTTGTATTTTATGTTATGCGACTATGTGTACCACAAACGTAAGGACGTTATAACACGCAGTAAATTTGTGTTCACTGTTATGCGACTATGTGTACCACAAAGGTTTGGACGTTAAAACACGCAGTAAATTTGTGTTCACTGTTATGCGACTATGTGTACCACAAAGGTTTGGACGCTAAAACACGCAGTAAGGCTGTTTTCACTGTGATGCGACTATGTGTACCACAAAGGTTTGGACGCTAAAACACGCAGTAAGGCTGTTTTCACTGTGATGCGACTATGTGTACCACAAAGGTTTGGACGCTAAAACACGCAGTAAGGCTGTTTTCACTGTGATGCGACTATGTGTACCACAAAGGTTTGGACGCTAAAACACGCAGTAATGTTATTTTCACTGTTATGCGACTATGTGTACCACAAAGGTTTGGACGTTAAAACACGCAGTAAGGTTGTTTTCACTGTTATGCGACTATGTGTACCACAAAGGTTTGGACGCTAAAACACGCAGTAAGGCTGTTTTCACTGTGATGCGACTATGCGTACCACAAAGGTTTGGACGCTAAAACACGCAGTAAGGCTGTTTTCACTGTGATGCGACTATGTGTACCACAAAGGTTTGGACGCTAAAACACGCAGTAATGTTATTTTCACTGTTATGCGACTATGTGTACCACAAAGGTTTGGACGTTAAAACACGCAGTAAGGTTGTTTTCACTGTTATGCGACTATGTGTACCACAAAGGTTTGGACGTTAAAACACGCAGTAAGACTGTTTTCACTGTTATGCGACTATGTGTACCACAAAGAAAATGACGTTACAACATGTGGTTAGGTTAAATTTGCGGTCAAAAGAAAGGTTTTTATAACATACCTGACAGATGTCTATGGCTAACGATAATTTAAACATCGTGTCCAGTCGAATATCGTCATTCTCTATCACGTCCTGTAATAAACATGTTTGTTTCACAGATTGATTCATAGTCAAATTATTAGTTGACGCACACGTATAAGCATCCGCATTGTGCGATAAGCATTACGACTGACTTGCTGGTGTCAGGATATGTGGACCAATAGTTATAGTACTATACTTACCGTGATATAACTGATAACTTGTTTAAAGCGGCTTAATATATCATAGAAACAAGAACAACCAATCAAATAGCAGCTACCGTAATTTGATTGGTGTGATTGCTATCGTAAACTTACATAAAACATTATTGAACGTACCGCTTTTATGAAAGTAAAATGTAGCAAAATACGCGAAAAGTAACAAATGTATTTATTCTTTAAATTATTACATACATTCTTGTGGTAGCTGAACCATGCTATTTTTAGAATATGACAAGATATAATGTTTTTATTAGAAACATTTTTTTCTCAAATATAAACTCAGAGGACTGCAGTTATACCTGCACATGCGCCCCCTCACGACCTCATTGTGCGTATAATTAGTTCAGGCCCTAGCTACGCCCCTGCTGCATACTCATTTCGTTACACTTTTGAACACTTTTAATCCTTTCCCTTATACGACAATTATGCAGCAGACGACTTTGAACATATTTTGTCAAAAAGTAAAAAATCTCTATAATTGAATGGATAACCTATGACCAAAAGTGGAAAACATTGTGGCAAAAGGAGAAATTGCTCGTTTTGAGCAATTTCTTCTTTTGTCACTATGTTTTCAAAAACCCGTCTGCAGCAGAGGCGTCAGAATGCGTCTATCTGAGGGAAAGAGTTAAACCAAAGTTATCATTGAAATACAGTGACAAGTGTTGCACGTAAATAGAACAAAGCACGGATCGGTATATCCCTCTGTATAGGTAAAGCTGATTCTTTACTTTCCAAATAATTGCAACACGGCGGGTTTTCTCAAAATAAATCTCAGATAATAATTAGATATTATACCTGTATGCTCCCTTTGTTACAATATTCCCACACGGAACATATCTTCTCCTGTGTTGTACAAACTCCGATAAAGTTGGTAAGATTTGTGTTCTTCAGCTCTATCATCTATAAGTGCAAATAAATCGCGTCACGTGACTAGGGACCTCGTGACGTCTCCGGGTCGGTATCCATTAACTCAGTCCCGCTATTAGACGAATTATGACGCATGTGCAGCGGACGACTTTTGAAGACATTGCGGTAAAAGTAGTCAATTCTCATAATGGATACATAAATATCCCGCCTTTTACAAAGGAGTATAAGTTACATTTATTCTGTATGGTGTTTAACGTATCAATATAACTATTGCCAATATACAAGGGAAACAACTCCTGTTTTTACTAAAGTAAACTTTCAAGGGTTAGTTAACGTTAATAGTTGATCTACTGTTGACGGACAGTTTCACATACAGTTACATTTCTATTAATTATATCGAATATTAACATACTAAATCATCACTCAACAGCCCATTCTGTTGCGGTCGGTTTTGGAGACATGGGGGGCAAATGGAGAAAAGCTTACAACGAACAATTTCTACGTTACCGTCAATGTTTTCAGTTTTTCACTAAAGCTATAATCTAATTTCCACATGCTTTTATTACTCAGATTTCTTTCAAAGCAGCAATCTTTTTAGTTATTCAATGGTCAAGTTGAAAGTGAAACTTTTCCGACCGATTTTTCGTGACACTGTATTTTAGCTCTTCCATATTGCACAACATTAATTTTTTTCTTAACAAAATATAGGGGCTATGCCCTCCCCCACCCTCCACCCCCAATAAACACCCAGACAATAAGATAGATTCTAAAACTTCGACCCTGTGTGCTTAGAGTGCCAAACACTGATCATTATAGCACATGTTATCAGTGAATCAAATCTTTTTGATATAATCAGCAAATCCACGGCCAAATAAGTACTGCAGTCAGAAAATAAACCATAGACCGTTTAGGACTAGCGTGGATCCAGATCAGCAAATGCTAAAGAAAGATGTTTTTATATATTCTTGTTATAATGAATAAATGTTGATTTCATATCTGGAATCAACCTTTCAATGAGAATCTTAGTCTAGTTTAAAATTCGATATCAATATTCAAAATATAGTTAACTAGGAATACGTGAAGTGCCGAAAACTAATCAGTAAATTACCTTTTTACAATTTTACGTTACTTGCCTTTGTCATTTAACATGGTTTGCAGTCTTGAAAAGGCCTGGCATTTTGAATGTTGCATTTAAAAGTCCCTAAATGTAATTATAAACCTTAAACGCCCCTAATTTTGAGACATGTTCTGATTTGTGGCCTTAATTTTCGTGGTAAATAGCCCTAAATTGAGTTTCGCGTAGGGATGTCTCGTAATGAGAACACGGAAGCTTGTTCCGTAAAGTTTCGGCAGTTACCGGGAATCTCCGTAAGCCCGAAATGTTAAGATTTATATTTGTATTTTTAGTTTAGTAAGGTAATAGGGGTAACATTCAAAAGTATCCAAATATAGCATTACAATTAATGGATTCCCGCACTGTTTAGTTCCGTAGTGTATCAATCATGGGGATGTGTGTTTTCAGTCTGAAGTAGGTTTCATCGCACAACTGGGTGATGAAAGCGGAAGATAAGTACAAAGCGTATTGTAAATGTTGCCAAAAACGGATCGATTTGGGGAAGATGAGAGAAGGCGCGCTGAAGTCACATGAGAAAAGCGAAAAACATAAATTGCATCAGCGGTCTAATTCGGTGCAACCGGCAATCGAAAGATGTGTAATCCCACCTCTGCCGCGTGAAAACTGTCCCGATTGCTGCGTCTAGTAAAAATTGTTTTCATATCACCAAATCAAATGCTCTTAGAGACAAGGCTACGGAGAATTCTGTCCTTTGTGCCCAGTTGGACTTAAAATTGAAAGACAAACTGAAAGAACTGAAAACTATTTAGTCTTAATAGCATAGAAGTAGGAGTAAAAACAATAATTGTGATGGTTTTTGTTTGAAATTCTCACCAAGTTGTGGCCTTATATTTTGCTATTATGACCCTGAATCAGACTCCATAAAAAGGACCTAAATAGTTGGGTGAAAAGTCTGTATGAACCATGTTTAAGCTTAAATGCTCGAGCCTACTCTATTCTTAATAATATCATTACGAATGAAAGCGAGGCTAAGAATATTATTTGTGACACGTTTTTGAATTTTAGTCGAATATAATTATACTAACGTGTTTCATTTCTATTGCAAACTTTTGATCTGTGCTGACTCGTTTACGCCTGCTCCGTTTCACGGCAACAATTTCTCCTTTAAAAAGAGCCACTGTGGTAAATATCTGCCCTCTAGTGAGAACATTGGGTCTCGCCGAACTTCCGCTTAGGATGGTTCCACGCATGCTGCCACAACTGATGGTACCAGCACTTGGTAAGGAACGACTGGATAGCTGAAGAATAAAACATTAGGATTGAACATGTTTATAGAGCTACTTGCCAATCGATTAATAAATCAGATGGTATCTGGCACAAATGGTTGAAAGAACGATACTCTACGAAAACCAACCATATGTCATTTGCAAGAAATGTAGATTCAAATCAATCTGCGCATTATATTATCAGCAATGTATATATTTGCCCAAAACGTGTTCAAACGTCGTGGGCCAAACATGCAACGAAATGTCTTGTCCTAGAGGACTGCTCCAATGTTATAACAATATAAGGTCACTGTCCATAGAGTGAAAACATCACACGGGAATGGAACTCCGATACTTTGCGAATTACAAAGATCTAGATCAGCCGGCGACTCGACGCTGTTTGATCACGTTTTTCTGTGTTCGTCAACCAGTCAGAAAAACATTATTTAAATTTCTGATACATATTTATGACTTAAGCATTGTCGAGCATATATATATTCTGATCCGATTCCTTGTGTATCTGAAGCATGGTCGTCTGTCTCGTGAGAGAGGGATCAATGTTTGATTACCAGTTGGGTCATGTAAAAGTTGCGGAGTATTGCGACAGATGCACTCTCGTCAAGAAAGGCTGACATGCATTACTGGTAAATGACCCAGGAAACGCCGTGTTTAACTGAAATATTGTGGAAAGCGGTTTAAAACACAACACAAACAAGCAAAACAAATCTAAAACCTCTAAAGGTCGGTTTTCATGTGTTTTGCTTTAATTTATATATATAACATACATTGCCTGAGGCCGATGTTTTCCCCTTTCTTGTGATGGTGAAGTTAAGGTCCTCATAGTTAATCTTCCAGACACTCTTTAAACCTTGCACCCCCCTCTGCCACCTGTATTCAAATAAAGATACATTAAGGTAAAACATCCCTCATGGTCTCGGCGATTTCCATAGAGATCGGCATTGTTCCAGGCTATCAGATATGATCAACAATTCCCCGAACAATACCGAACGATTACGACTTTAGTCGGACATCACTGAGTCTATTTATTGTTACCGATAAATACCGATCTCTTACGGTATCGACGGGTCAATAAGCGACAAAATTACCCAGAACTTGACTTTACAAATATGGCTATGATTATGTCAGACATGTATTTGTATCAAATATAAACTGTGCATCATTATCTCGCCGCATATATTCCCATTAGACAAATATTTTATAATTAACATGTACGTTATGATAATATCTATCTTTTATTAATTAACTATTGCGTATTTGACGCGATACTAGAACAACCGTAGAGCTAATACAGAACAAAAGAAGACAATATTTGCTAAAACTCGCCTAATATGGACCAAGTCGGCCAATATGAATTTCTGCCGTTTTCATTGGCTACAAAACTCGCCAAATACGAAATCTGAGGAATGGACCATTTTCATTGGCTGTCGAAACTCGCCTTATACGAGAATGGTGGAACACAAAAATGAATTAGGTAGCCGTCTTTTTTAAAGATCAACGCATTGAATTGACAAAGTAACCGATTTTAACTTATATTTTCCGCCATATTAACCATTAATTGTTTATTTTAGATTATAACTAAAGACTCATGTATTTATAAAAAAGTTGATTAATAAAATACTTATTAATTAGGTGATTTCATATTGGCCGAGTTATTTGTCCTCTGTCAGCAGTATTGGCCTTCGCACTTCGGGCTCAGGCCAATACTGCATACCTCGGACAAATAACTCGGCCAATATGAAATCACCTAATTAATAACATTATATTATTAATTAACTATTGCGTATTTGACGCGATACTAGAACAATCGTAGAGCTAATACAGAACAAAAGAAGACAATATTTGCTAAAACTCGCCTAATATGGACCAAGTCGGCCAATATGAATTTCTGCCGTTTTCATTGGTTACAAAACTCGCCAAATACGAAATCTGAGGAATGGACCATTTTCATTGGCTGTCGAAACTCGCCTTATACGAGAATGGTGGAACACAAAAATGAATTAGGTAGCCGTCTTTTTTAAAGATCAACGCATTGAATTGACAAAGTAACCGATTTTAACTTATATTTTCCGCCATATTAACCATTAATTGTTTATTTAAGATTATAACTAAAGACTCATGTATTTATAAAAAAGTTGATTAATAAAATACTTATTAATTAGGTGATTTCATATTGGCCGAGTTATTTGTCCTCTGTCAGCAGTATTGTCCTTCGCCCTTCGGGCTCAGGCCAATACTGCATACCTCGGACAAATAACTCGGCCAATATGAAATCATCTAATTAATAACATTATAGTAACAGCGGATGGGCACAGGTTCATCTTGTTGAGTAACATCATCAGCATCATTAGATTTCATGGCATATTCATGCAGACGATTTTCATGGGAATGAATAAACGAGTAAATAAACGGATAGGCTAAGCTGATTCAACACTTAGATTGTGAGGGCCGATATTGGTATTCAGTGATTGGTGTTTTAATACATACAAAGAGACATCTGATGGCCGATATTGATATTCAGTGATTGGTGTTTTAACACATACAAAGAGACAACAATGAATGAATGTATACTGTTTTATGGCGCATCGACAGCTAAGGTCATTTAGCGCGCAATTAATTTTAATTATTCATGATCCCTGGGTAAACAAACCAGTACTAGGCTAGAAAATGTGCCTTGCCCAAGGGCACTCCACCATGACCGTAGTGCTGCGACTGGGGATCGAACCCGGGACACCCGGTTTCGGAATCCCCGACGCTAACCACTCGACCACAGCGTATTCCTAAGAGACAACAAACCTGTATCTTTACCCCCTTTCCCACATACACAAAACATCTGCGGCAGACAACCTTTGAAACATACAAGGAATCTTATCTCTCAATCACGTCAACATAATTGAATAGAGTTGGGAAAACAATATGACAAGAGGATAACATGCTCATGAAAAGCAATATCTCCTTTTGCATCAAGATTTTTCAAAAAATATACTTTCAATTGATGAGGGTTTCAATATGTTTACCTTTATGTAAAGACGTCTGCTATAGATGTGTCTGCATGTGGTAAAGTATTATAAAACGGTGACCTTTTATACAAGATGGACTGCAAATGAAGCGCCATTCATTACGAAGGAACATTATTGAAGGTGTTTTTTTTAAAACTTTACCTGTAAATCAGAAATAAGACCAACATAACGACCAGCATGACTCCGCTAACGATACCGATTACAACTTCATAGGACTCTGGAAAGAAAATTAGTTTTAAACTTATATATCATAGATTGCGAAGCGTTTCACTAATTGATTGATTAACGCCATTTTCAACAATTTTTCAGTCATATCACGGCGGACAGTCCAACTACTCGTGTGTTTTCTGGCTTTACTCACACCAGTCCTCCACGCAACATTCTTTCCAATCAACTGGATGCTTTTCCCCCATAGACTGTAAGCCTATTGGTGGAAGACAAATGGCGCAGAGTGACTTTTGTCAAACATCGAAAATGATGTTGGCCAAGCTGGGGTTCTAGGTTACAACCCCTGGATTGACAGCTCGCGTCGCAACCGACTGAACTTCCGTTGCTCGGCGTGAGATTTGATGTCGTTTTTACCGCTTTTAACAGTTTTCAGTTTTATACTGACTATACCTACTGACATCCTGACACGGATACATCAGTTGCAATGCTATCCCCGCAACACCGAGGTCCAAAGAGGGACCAATATTACTATTTTTAAAGTATTTGGTATGACCCGACCGGGGATCGAACCTTGAAATCTGCTCCATCCGAGACGGACGTTTTAACCACGTCCTCACGAAGAGACGGTCGGTTGTGAATTAAGTTATCGATAGTTATTGATATTAAATGTAATATTAGGTTGAACCCGAACGTATTAATATCCTGTTGACTCGGCAGTATAATCGTGTGTTATACGAATGTTCTACCTAATGAATAATTGATTGATTGGGGGTTTAACGCCGTTTTTAACAATTTCTCAGTTATATCCCGGCGGCCAGTTCACCTAATCATGCATTTTCTGGTTTTCTCACACCAGTACTCCACACAAAAATCTCCCCAAGCAACTGGCTGCTTTTCCACATAGACTTATCCCATTAGTGGAAGACGAATGACGCATGTCGCATTGACCTTTGTCAATCGTCGGAAAGAAAGTTGGCCGAGTCGGGATTCGAACTCACAACCCCTAGATTGACAGCCCGCGTCGCTACCGACTGAGCTACCGGGGCTCGGCAACTAATTAATAAGCAAGTAAAGTGACTAAACATATAACAATCCAGATAGCGTCAATTTGCAACAACAAGAAATTCAGAAGTCGATGTTGCGTCTTCGTTAGTTCGATTCAACCTCTTTTAGATTGGACATTGCATTATAATGTCGAGTTTTAAGCTTTGGGTAGACGTTTTAACCCTTTCCCTCATACGACAATTCTGCAGCAGACGACTTTGAACGTATTTTGTCAAAAAATAGAAAATCTCCATAATTGAATGGAAAACCTATGACTAAAAGTGGAAAACGTTGTGGCAAAAGGAGAAATTGCACGTTTTGTGCAATTTCTTCTTTTGTCACTATGTTTTCAAAAAGCCGTCTGCTGCAGAGGCGTCAGAAAGCGTCTATGTGAGGGAAAGGGTTAAAATTTGAAGAAAGCGTCGAGAATATTGATCAGTGCCATGTTAATTCTGTTTATCAATATTGACCAGTGCCATGTTAATTCTGTTTACCAAGAACTGACTTCACAATCGATGTTATACAAATAAGTTTACTCTTGGTGTCAAAACCCTATATATCCAACCAGGAGTGTATTATAATTGGCCTAGCAGTCGGACATGTGCAGCTAGTCTGAAGCTGTAATTTGATTGATTGATTGATTGATTCGGCTGACAACCGCCTGACAATTGTTCTGTTAGGATACTCTGAACAAACCCCACGTAATCAGGCACAGTGCGGGGACGTTCCGACGTCTGAGTTCGCTGTAAAGGGACTCGAAGCTGTAATTTGATTGATTGATTGATTGATTCGGCTGACAACCGCCTGACAATTTTTCTGTTAGGATACTCTGAACAAACCCCACGTAATCAGGCACAGTGCGGGGACGTTCCGACGTCTGAGTTCGCTGTAAAGGGACTCGAAGCCGGACCCATTGAACCGCGAGGCCGCCACTATAACGGTGAGCCATTGGCACCAACTTTATGAGTAAAAGCCGATCACAATACCCTATCTGCTTCACGGGGTTGCTTGCAATATTTCAATTTGATATTATTAAATCTGGGACAAGTGGAAGTTTGTTTTATAAAACATAACTACAACATTATGGGAAAGATTAACGTCGCTCATAATGAGAAAGAAATGACTACTTTTCCAATGAGGAACTCAGAAGTCAAATAGAGTAGAATTGTCAAAATTGTTCCTATTGAATTCCTATTTAAATTGATGACAATTTAAATAACTCGAGTAACAGGGAACTAATTGACTTTCCCGTAACGGGATCAAATACTCAGGTAACTTGGCGTACAACGTGTGGGACTATAATTCGTGCGTTTTGACCAGATGATGCATTTAGGTAAAAATAATTGAAGGCGGAAAGTGAAAGCTATGGTGAGACAGGCTCGCCGAAAACTTTACCATAGGTAGACGCATAAAGACCCCAACTGGCTAGATGCGGCACATTAACCCCTAGGGCTACACTTATAGCGTTTTGTTTAAAACTTGTATCTATATAATATAATGTAGGAAGGCAGTGAACACTCATGTGAGAATATGTGTAGGTACATCTCCACCTGTCTGAATCTACACTTTTTGCAAATTCACCAAGATCCTTAACCCTTTTCCAACTTACAAGAAATCTGCTCCAGACGACTTTCAAAAAATTAAATTAAAAAAATATGAAAAGTATTTTTAAATTATTATTTATTCAATAGAGTTGAATGCATTTTAGAAAAAAACAATTGGGCACTTTCTTCTTTTATCTCAATGTTTTCAAAAGTCGTCTGCTGCAGGAGCGTTTTCTAAGTGGGAAAATATATTTCATCGTATACGGTTCTTTTTCATATGTTACATGTTTTCTATAAACTATTTAATTATTCGCCAATATATTCATACATAAATGTGTAATCGATGTGCATTACAAAACAAACAACATACACATTAGACAAGCTAAGGAAACATGTAAGTTAATCTAATTTTCCTGAGAAATGTCCGTTCCACGAATGCTTTATTACTTGTAAAAAAGGACAGGGGTTGTAAGTTCGAACCCAGGCTCGGCTAACATGTGTCCAACGTTTGACAAAAGTCAATGCGACAAGCTTCATTCGTATTCCACCAATGGGCTAACAGTCTATGATATTGGTATGTGGAGTTCTGGTGTGAGAAAGTCAGGAATTACTGGCCGCCGTGATATGACTGAAACATTGTTGAAACCAGCGGTGAAACCCTATTCAATCAATCAATCGTAAAAAGTAGTTTCGTCGCATATACGACCAGGTGAAACTCAGTGAGACTGTGCATGCATACAGTCTGAATGGGGCCGAGCTCTAGATACGGGGCGTTTTGCATGTTCTTAAATCGTTATTTGACCATCTAACCCTATGTTGTCGGTACTCAAAAGAATCGTCTCACTGAGACGATTCTTTTGAGTACCCACAACATAGGGTTTGCTTTAATAATAAGTGAGACATTGTGGGAAAAAGAGCTGAATACCCCTGATGGAGCATTGGCTGTCCTCATACATATAACAGTTTATAAAAGCACGTACTAATTGCCACCAACAATTTCATAATTTATAGAAATTGTAACATGTATATTTTTCGTATTAAAGAAATCGCGAACCTTAAATTCCAAATCCTTCAAAGATTCACGCAAACTTCTAAAATGTTCAAATCCACAATATTTCACAGAACTATTCTAATCACTATATTGACAACTTGTCACCACTTGTGGTTGAAACAAATGTTGTACTATCAATTATCGATAACAATATATACCGCTGGTTACCGTTTCTAGCCTATAATTGCTTTTCAATCATCGGGAAGCAGGCGATATTCGTTGCGTAAATACCTGGACCCAGTATCGTTCAATAATTGACACACAGAAAAGTGTCTTTCCTTTTGTTAAATTATTGAATTTTTCAGCGGCTGAAACAGGCTGGGATAGTGCTATATGTTTTCCGTTCAATAAGCTTATACGCTCTCTACCAATCTGCACTCATTTCAGTTTAATCCTTTACCAGATACAGACGTTTTCTGACGCCCCTGCAACAGACGACGTTTGATGACATTGTTGCAAAAAGAGATATAATTGCTTATAATAATTGACACACAGAAAAGTGTTTTTCCTTTTGTTGAATTATTGATTTGTTTCAGCCGCTGAAACAGACTGGGACAGCGCGATATGTATTCCGTTCGATAAGTTTACTATTTCCTCATACGCTCTCTACCAATCTGGTCTTAGTCTAGTTTAGCCCTTTCCCACATTCATACGTTTTCTGACGTCTCTTCTGACGCATTTTGATAACATTGATGCAAAACGAGAAACTGCACATAATAAGCAATTTCTTCTTTTGACTAACTGTTTTCAAATATAATTATTTTCCATATGTGCGTTGTTCAATATAGTAGATGTTCAAAGTCGTCTGCAGCATATTTGCTGTACACTGGAAAGGGCTAAACAAGTTAATTCAATATTAGTTACATTGTATAACAAGGACAAAATTCAAACAATAAATGGATAAGAGCAATCCCATATATATATATAAAGTTTAGGGTTAAAGTTAAATGGTCTAAGTTTAATGTGTATGTTTTACTGAGTTTTGCCCCTGTGGCTGGGGGACACTCAATAAGAATGACAGCAGCAGTCTTACCCTTGCTTGAACTGTAAGAGCCGAATAAATGGATCTGAATTATGTAAGTCAGTGCAACTTTTGAGCTCCAGCAGGTGGGATGGTATCGTTTTCATAACTCATATAGTTTTTATCTCGGTGTAAATAAAAGGTGCGAGACCCATATCAAAGTTCCTGTCCGCCGATATATGACCTAATTTGTTAAAGGCGACGTAAAACCCAAACCAAACAAACAAATGTATTTAGTTTATTAATATTTATATCGCTTCCGCCTCGACAATACACCAGTATACGTCTAATTTGCTAATTCTGAACTTGATCTTGGTTCTGTCCCAACAAAAAAATGCGAAAGTTTCATTATAACTATTTTAAAGTCTATACGGTATAGCTCGGTCGGTGATCGAACGCTGGTCTCATCGATTAATTTATTGGGATTAAGCGCATATATCAACAATGTTTCAGTCTGCCAGTTCACCTACTTATGTGTTCCCTGGTTTTCTCACACCAGTACTCCACACAACATACTTTCCAATCAACTGGCTGCTTTTCCAAATAGCCCATTCATTTAAACATTATTTATTTTACATCGATTGCAAAGCAAGCTTTCAGCTTATATTAATCACGCTCGATGTCTGCTTCCTGGAGACTTAACCAGTATTCGCGCCGTTTATGTGGAAAAATCCCAAAGCCAGGACCCGCTCATCACGGGTCTCGAACCAGGGACCTTTGATACGAGAGGCCGACGCTCTACCTCTGCACCACTGTCTTCCACTGTCTTTCACTATATAGCCCATTGGTAGAAGACTAATGACGCTTGTTACAGTGACTTTTGTCAAACGTCGGAAAGAATGTTTGTCTCAAACAGGTCTCAACTATATATTCCTGTTTCTGATTGAACCTTGCTTTTGTCCAGACGACTTTAGAAAACATTGTGGCAAAAGGAGCAATTGCTCTTAATGCGCTTGTTTCTCATTTACCCACAATGTTTACTACTCTTTTCTAATTTTAAACTTTTATTTTCCTTTATTTGTTCATATAAAAAAATGGATTAAAGCTCGTCGTGAGCAATCTTCTTCTTTGATCACATTTTTAGAAACAAAAATACATTTCTCACAAAAACTGTTATTATATTATGGTGGAAGTCATATCATTCCCGCCGAGCCCCGGTAGCTCAGTTGGTAGCGACGCGGGCTGTCAATCCAGGGGTTGTGAGTTCGAATCCCGGCTCGGCCAACTTTCTTTCCGACGATTGACGATTGACAAAAGTCAATGCGACATGCGTCATTCGTCTTCCACCAATGGGCTAAGTCTATGTGGAAAGCAGCCAGTTGCTTGGGAAAATTGTTGTCTTTGAGTATTTACTGTCTTAATTACTGACTTAATTATTTATTTACTTTCTTAATTACTGACTTAATTATTTATTTACTTTCTAAGTACACTGATCAAGTTGGTTACACTCTATAAATAAGAATTTACTCTTAATTGCTTACTTACTTAGTTACTTATTTATAACTTACTATGTAAACTGACCAAGTAGATTACCATCTATGAATAAGAATTTACATTTTGAATTACTTACTTACAAAGTAAACTGACCAAGTTGGTTACCCTCCATACATAAGAATATACTTTCTTAATTACTTACTTACTTACTTATTTACTATGTAAACTGACCGTGTTTAGTATTCATCGAGAGATAGTTGACGTTGTAAAGCCGTCCGTCCGTCTAATCAGGCTTTGAACTGTCAACATTTGTATCATAATATTTGTAAAGTTGGCTATTGGCTCTTCCAAAAAAAGGCTGTACAAGTCCAATTTTAAATAAATCAGCAATGGAAGAGTTATACCTGGTAATCAGGCATGTCAACATATGAAAGAAATGAACTCATGATTGGCCACTTTCGAGGACGATTTTTTTCTGAATAATTAGATACTTGCACAAATACTGAGCACAGGATTAACTTTTATAGTGTTTTGAACCGGCTGCTGCAGCTGCAATAATTATGAACTAGTCAAGATGAATAATATATAAAAACATACGACGTTTGGGCTCATCAGCTGGACACAACTCGTTAAAGAATCCGCATAAAGGAACGTCCGGCGGGTGATACTCATCCGAGGTCCGTCCGTCTCCCCATACTATACTCGAGCGCGAAATATTCTGTAGAGATACAACATTACAGGGGATTAACTTTACCTAACCTGTCTACAATAGACTCTGAAACAAAACCCTGTTTCGCGAAAACCCATGATATTTCGTTTGTATTTTGTCCGTGAAAACCGATGTCGTTTCGCTTGAATGAAGTCGGAATTCGTGGATAACATAAAAATGTGTAACAATAATATGACATAAGCCACGTGTAACAAAAACCTTCCTTCGGATGTTTGCGAACAGCGAAGATTTTCCCCGATCTAGATCTTCCCCGTTCGTTTTCTCGTTACACACAAATATGCAACTTGATCGTAACTGTACGAAATACATAAACCACTGAAGGTCGGTTTTCATATGACGCATTAGTAACGCATTAGTAGCGCATGTCTTAATAAGTTAATAGGTTGTATGGAGTTACCTTTCCTTACCATAACATTATCGAGTTAGGCATACACCAATAATGGCGGCGCCTTTTGAACATGATGTAGCAAGCAAAAGGCCATATATTTAACCTTTCAAAATCCGAACGTTGTTCGCTTCATTATTCGTATTGATTCCAAACATGAAGTTGTATTGGTCCGCTGTTATCTATTATACGCGATATTGATATAAAAGGGGATATGCCAGGCGTATTAATTTACTATAGAACAACGGGTACCAAACTACTGAATAATTAGCGAATTTGAAAATGAACAATATGAATTTCTGATTGACTCTCTTACAGTTGGAAGTTGCTTATCTAATGGAAATACAGTGGACTCGCGATAACTTGATCGGATATGTGATAACTCGAACACATCGTTTAACTCGAATCATTCTACTAGAGAAGATCTTTCTTTAATCTGTCTTTGATCTGTCTTTAAATAAACAGAAATGTTGCTGTGCACTTTCTTGATATGATTGTATCAATGCAATGCTTTTAATTAAACAGTTTATTCAGTAATTACAATAATAAAGGCCTCCGGCCCAAATTACAACATACAATCATAATTATATTACAAAAATAAATGTAGTGGAAGATTAATTATTTAGCTATTCCAAGCAGAGCTTTGATAACATATTGAGATAAATTTTGCATTTCTATTTGATTATAGACATATTTACATGTAAGTGATTGTACATCTGTGAAGAACGGCTTGATGTGAACTCCAGTTATCGTTGAACATGGTGCAATGAAACAAGAAGTATCAATATATTTCGGACATTTTGGACAAAACCGCTGATCAAGCGGTATATTTATTATACCTTCCAGTGTTAGACTGAATGGGGAGAATAATAACACACTGAAAAATAAACAAATTACAAGGCTCTCAATCCTTATCCAAGAAACAATCCCTTTGATATTTCTAAACCTAGACGAATGGTGACGGCTTTGGTGAGACGATACGCTTTACTATGCACAGGCCCGCTTTAGTCTTCACCGTTTGCACGTATATCTAGGTACCAACTTCATATACCGTGGAGTATTTGTAGTGTTGACATTAGTCTTAGGACATTTAAAGGAATAGTATGTATTGTGAAACTTAGTTGACCCATGACTCCGAGTAGTCTGTCCATTGCACACGAAATATCGATAGACACGGTGTTGCGTGAAATATCAGAGATCGTGATCAACAGAAGATCAACCGGGAAGTCTCGTGAATTTCGGGAAACTTTGTCGCTGTGAAAAAGTAGATATGACATGTTAACGTCGTTTGAGATGTGTGTAATAAATATACATATCTTTATAGTTTAAGAGTGTTATTATTGGTGACAACGCACACAAAATCAGCTGTCTTATAAATATCACGGCTAACATGTCGACTGTGTTGCACTTCCGGTTAGCAAGCTCTTCATTTTTTGTTCACGTGACAACGGTACTTTAAACATTTTTCTCGATGTGATGATATAGAAAGACAGGGTTATACAAGCATTCACAAAGGTACCAGATGTATTTTCTTGTTTCAGTTGCATAGGACCGAAAGTATATTCCCAAAGTAAATTAATTTTCATATTAACATAAGGATATTTTGTAAAAAAAAAAAAAAAATCAGAGTTGAAAAAACCCCAACATTGCTCATACTGAAAATCTCAAAAAACATGAGAAGAAATTGTAAGTCAAAATTGTCTTGTCGTGGCTTCGTGCAAGACGGTTGTAACAAAATATAGTTACAACCGCTTAGTATGAATCAATCGATGTGCGTCAATACAATACAATACAATACAATACATTATAATATTTTATTTCGATGCTGCACATGGAAGATTAAAGCATGATTTATAAATTAAATTATTTATTGACGCCGCGTGGAAGCGCGGCGTCAGTATGGGATAGGTTTTAATTTTTTTACCATGGGGGCATGTCATCGCTTGGCGATTTTGGTCAATCTTATTTAATAGACGACAAGGTGTAATCGGTTCCAATAGAGTAATTAAGTTGTCTCTGCTTCCTTCCGTTATGAATACTTCGCTGTTTTCACGATTTCATCCGAATCTAAAATTCGTTGGATTCGTACCCGGTTTTTTATGTTTCGTTCGAGATGAACGATTCGTACCAACTGGTTTTCGCCCTTTGCTCTAGGGGAACTGACTTGACCATTTTCTTTTGTTTATTTTTTAGTTTTCTACTGCCATTAATAATTCTTGCTATATGTTGACTATACATGTGAACTTTCATAATGCTCAATCTTGATCATAAATAGCTTTCTTTCTTTGTTTAATTACTTCGTATGTTTTGTTTAACTCCCGTGTTTGCTATCATACTTCTGCTAAACTGGAAGGAGAATAGACTTCCCCCTCTCCTTCCAAAGCTTGTGTCACACTTAACTTATAACTAGAGGCAATACACCATAATATATGTTAATATGTAATCACCTATGGTGTTGTTTTTTATCTAATGGATCTAGTTAGAGGATTTAAACTTCAGCGTGTATGACACATTAAAGTTGCAGTGAATGTTAAGCAAACCGTAAACCAAATGGTTTCAGGACTAAACTTGTCACTTCACGACTAAACTTCACATGCTGAATATCACATAGATCGTAGCATAAAATACGTTTAATCTCTACGGCAATATGGACCCTTTCTGCTCTTGGTAACCTTTTTATATAGGCTATGGTATCCAGGTGAGCAATATAGGCACATCTTGGCCTTCTTGTTTAAAATAAAGGGACATTTGGCCTTCTTGTTCGAAATATTTACATCCTGTGTGCTTGCACAAGTTATTTAAATGTACTGAACTGTATCTGCTTCATTTAAGTCATGCTTCAAAATCATGTGCGGCGTGTTTGATGCTTTGCATCAAAATTCTTCTTGTTAGTAATGGTATAAATTAAAGAATGTCTCCATGAAGAACTGAATACGCTTGTATCGTGATGTTTCCACATTTGTATTTATTTTCTCTTTTTCGCAACAAAATAGAAAGGATTTGCTCATGTTCACTAATCTTACCATTCTGGGCGTGTTTGTATTCGGGAGTATCGTCCATATTATGGTTACGATTTGGTTGAACGTGCCATCACTGTCAAGGTCATAAAGGAAAAACGATGGCTGTCGGTCCGCTCGCAGGTTCATCACCACATCCCCGGATAACCCTATATACATAAGTAAGAAAGTTTTTAGTTTATAGAGGCGTATGCATATTATGATATACATTATGTAAACATGTATTTTGAATAGTTTATTCAGGGTGGCATAGAAACTACATGTCGCATGGTTTGATGTTTAGATCCTCTCCCATGTGCAAAACATCTGCAGCAGACGACTTTGAAAATACATCGCCAAAGATATGGAAAATCTCTTCTGCTGCAGATGAGTCGAAATATGTCTGCAAGCGTTTGTTAACAACACTGGAGAAGGAAGATTGAGCAACGAAAAATTCACATATAACAATTTGGAATTGCAACACTTTCCAATATCATATGTTCATTACATTCAGTTGTATTGCGTTAAGCAATATTTAAGGTGATACAATTTGTTGTATGAAAAAAAGCGCCCAAATATATGAGCTCCGACAACAATCAACAAGGATCGCTTAACAAATTACAGCAAGCAGATTTCAAATCAAATCTGATTTAAATGTATGAGTGTGTCAAAATGTTACTTATCTGCAGAAAAAATCTGTGAATTTTCAGATAATTTATCTTTTTCCCACAGCGTTTCTTATTATTGGAATTGTCTACTTATTCATATTCTATTTGTCTAGGGGTTTTAATTAAGAAGTAAAGAAATAACATCCACTTTTGGAACAAATATCTTTTATTAAATAAAAAGTAGTTATGTGCCAAACACGAAGTCTGTCATGAGTTGAAAACTTGAAATTGCAACGGTGTGCAGTAGGTTTCTGACTTTTACCCTTATTTCGCTACGAGCGACTTTCAAAAGCATTTTCGTATCATGTCATGCTGTTAACTGGCATTGCGAACAGTGTAGACTTAGACAAACCTGTATATTCGTGCAGACTAGTTTTGGTCCACATTGTTTGCTGCCCATTTGATAATATTTGGCACAGACAAGACCATAAATTATCAAGCAACAGTTAGGAATACGTTCGCGAGAATTCAGCGGTATGGAGGTTGACATTCGCGAACTTAAAGTATTTCGTCTTTTTCCACATACTGACAATGTGTGATGTATCTGCAGCCGACTACATGATGAACACTTTCTCCTTTCGCTACACGATTTGTGTCCAATAATTCAGCTTTTATTTATAGAGATTTCCATATATGTGCCTACATATTTCCAAAGTCGTCTGTTGCAATTTTGTTGTAGAATCGATGTGGTAAAAGGTTAAATTACAATTATGATAACAGAACAATAACAAAATTCAATCGAACTTAACAAACCTTTAAAATTAGTAGTCGATGAGAATTGGAAGAGGTCATGCCCACTCCTGTTTAAGTTATTTTTCAATGACTGGTTTACGGTATTGGCGTACATAACAATGGCGTCGTGCAAATACGGGGAGTATTCGTCTGGCTGAAATCAGATATAGAACAGTTTTATTTAAATCCATTTCCCTTATATCTGACATCTCAGCTGCTGACGCCATTTGTAAATAGGAGCTAGTTCTCCTCTTTCATATCGATATCATATGTGCCGTCCCACGAGAAAACCAACATTGTGGACTCTGCGTAAAGTATTGACACGGATCAGCCTGAGCATGCCACGTAGGCTAACCTGGGTAGACACTTTTCGCCTCCTGCGGATTTTCTGTTTCAGGAATCGCTATTCTATCTATCCCCCTTTGGACGGAATGTGTCGGCCGGATCAGTCTGGTTTCGCGTGGGGACAGCTCATATGTACAGTTGAAATTGTCCTTGAGTTCGACATTTTACTCGGATTTTCTCTAAAATGTAATAACAATCAGGTATAAAAGGTTCATAGAATGGCATATAATGATTCAAACCACCTAATAATTGCTGGTAAATATCGGGAAACATCCTTGCGTTCAATGACATTTCATGGTAGCCAACAACAGCCAACCCATCAATCAAATTAGAGCGTTTTGTTAACTCCTGTACGAAACGTTACAATATGTGCGCTACCAAACTGCTAGACTGAACGCAAGACCAGTAGGAGGATTCTGCAAAAAATACATTAAACCAGATATTCAGTTATTTTACTTGGCACAAACCGTATCAATACCATTTCTTCTATTGTCAAACCCAAGACTTTAGGCTTACCTCATTTGTACCCAATATTGCGGGGATCACATTACGACTGATGTAACTGTCTCAGGATTCAAACCATACCGGTAGTAGTTGCAATTTACCCAGAAAACGCCGTGATATAACTGATAAACCGTTTAAAAGGGAGAGAAACAAATAAATTAATAAAACATTTTTAACCCTTTCCCACCTAGCATTTTGACGCATCTGCAGCAGATGACTTTTGAAAACATCGTGACAAAACGAGCAATTTCTCCCTTTGCCACAATGTTTTCAAATTTATTCTGTAATTATACCTACAATTCTAAAGGTTTTCCTTATTTTTTAGTAGATATTTACAAAGTCGTCTGCTGCAGATTTGCTGTATGAGGTAAAGGGTTAAGTACAAAGAAGAATAAGACGGGCACCTCAAGCGGTACGGGAACATCGGTTCTACCACCAAACACTCGGTCATATGCTGAAAACGATCTATTTCTCCAGATTGCTGTCGGTAAAGTGCTGTGACCAAGAACAAACTGAAAACAGAAACATTGAACCCACCCATTGGAAAAGGTACAAGTTAGCTTTTGAGAACAGCGAAGAAACAGACCAGCATGTGTAAATGCACTGTCTGACCAGAATCTCCACTATTCCTATAGTACGTGCAGAAGCTTGTTATAAGATTCTGCCAACGTGTATATAATTATGATAGGACATATACAGGTTGATCCGAACTTACGCTGGTGCTCAAGGAAAAGAGACTTGGCGTTATTTTATGTATTACATCTGCCGACGCATCCATGCCATCGGCTCCGAAAAGACGCTGCTTTTAAGAGGTTTCCGAAAACCTTCCATGATTCATTGGTAAACAATGTAGCGCCAGATTAGAGTGCGCGAATAAGAAAACAGATCTGGTTCTACACTGCTCGCAAAAACTGTATTGTAAGTTACATACGGCACCAGTCAACACAAATTTACAAACTAGCGATCAATATAAAATAATCTTAATTGAGGTAATTGTTTAACTTACGTAGAGAACGTTTTCAAATCCTTGTCTTGCCTTGTAATCGTTTTTGTCGTTCGCCCGCCAGAGCCGGTCACTGTGCAACAGTTCGCTGTCCTTGTGGTCTTCCAGCTCAGTGGCTGTAAATAGGAACTGGTAATCTCCTAAGGCCATCCCAAGGTCAAAGGCTCGAATCATATACTGCCGCAAATCTTCTTTTGGTATCACCAGTATTATAACTAAAATATTTAATTTAAATGTATTGTACATGTATTGAGAATGGTATAAAATCTTGAAACATATTTTGTTAGCGTGCACAAATGATCATGGCTAATTAATTCCATGCTACATCTTTTAAAACAACATAGACAATGTACAATATCTTTCAACTGAAATGTAGACACCATTTTATAAAAACAGACAATATTCGGCGATAGGAATTATGATAACAGCATAGTACAATTCCCTAAGCATGCCGCGAAGGCTAATCCGGACAGACACTTTACGCCTCCATTGAATTTTCTGTTTCAGGAATTATTATTCTATACCCCTCTCCCCCTAAGACGGAATGTATCGACATAGATTAGCCTGCGCAGGCTGATCTGGGTCGATACATTACACAGATGCAATAATGTTGGCTTTTCACGTGGACCGGCTCATATTCTGGTTACTTACTTCTACCTTCGTGCATGATATTAGTAAATATGGCGTCAATGATGTCGTCTGTGGCATTTCTCTGTACATTGGAATAATGGTGGGCGATTGTGTAGTTGTTTTGGATATGCTGTTTCAGGGACTCCTCGATCACTGCGGCCCCGGCTTCATACTTATCCCCCATTGTGGATATCATAATGAGCCGCCTCCATTTGAATCGATAATAATATTGTACCATCAGACCACCTGAAATGTATTTGATCCGTTCAGTGAAATAGTTTGTTAGTTCACGGTGTGTTTAGTAAACGGATCGTATCAGGGTTGAAGCAGTTCGTATTTGATCTGTGCATTTTCTACCGTTAGCGAACGTTAAGTTCCACTGAACACTCTGGTACATTGTGCTTGATTGGCTATCACATTAGTTAACAGTAGCAACTCATCCAATAATATAACAACTACTGCAACGTTACTGTATATTGATTGGAGAATTTCTACCGTTAGCTTACGTTTAACTCAACTGGACGCTCTGTTACATTGTGTTTGGTTGGCTGATACCTTAGAAAACAGTAGCAAATCATCCTATCAAATTACAGCTACTGCATAGTAACTGTCATTTGACTGGAGGACGATTCTCTACCGTCCGCTTACGTTCAATAAATCTGAACGCACTACATATATACCATTTTTATGCCCATATACTTATTTGTAGTTCACTGCAGTTTTGGGTTTTTACAAATAAGCTTCAATAAGAAGGTCATCTCAAAAAACAGATCCCTGACATAAACCTATAATTAAGATCGAAGTACAGAGACAAACAAGTCAACATTGAAGTGTGAAATATAGTTGGTTTTATTTTGCCCTTTTCCTACATAAAAACGCTTTGTGACGCCTCTGCAAGAGACGACTTTTGACAAAATGTTTTCTATTGGAAAATGTTGTGTGTCCATTGTACGCAATCCAAATATAATAATAATAATAAAGATTAATAAATAAATAAATAATAATAATAATGATAATTAAATCTGTATTTAACGAAGGTGGCACAAATAAATTGCATATGACTTATCTACCATGTAGCCTTTAAATATAAATTACATTTTAATTTGAATAAGGTGAATTTTAGTATGATACAGTGTACATAAGACGGTGAATGATATATGAGAATATAAAATGATTGATTGATATAAGAAATACATAAAAAAAAAATAGTCTGTTATATTTGTAAAATAACGAGTTCAATTAGTACAAATGAAAGAGAAAAATATTCTGCATATTTAACCGTTTGAAATGAAGCGATCGGATGTTTTTAAATACCTTAATAAAGCATAATTATGTTTAGCTCCTTCTTATTTCAATGTTACTTTGGGTTCCCAACAAAATCTAAAAAAGGACCAAAATCTAAAAAACATAGAATCATATTAAAAGTATCATATTAAAGAGGAGAGATTTTCTTAACATAATTTAACATTTGTTTTCCTCTATAACTCCATTGCAGCTTTCGAGACACCGGATTTCCCCACAGTTGGCAATGTTTTATTGCTTTAAAGCTGACAGACCTGTAACTATTTTCAGTAATATAAATGTGCAACCTGGGAAAATGGATTAAATACTTCTAATTTGGGACTGACTTTTGTTGATTTCCATTGTAATGAAGAGCCTTTGATCTATCTAGGTATATACTCAGAAGAAAAAGTCCAGTAACTATTTTCGATACGTACCAGCGAAGTTTAGGTCAAAATGAGATTGAATACTATGCGAACAATTTTGAACGTCTTGAAGTAAATTTGGACACATAACATGACAGTGACATTGTAATTGACATACAATACGTCATTGACATACAACATGCTATTAACATATAACATGTACTTGACATACAACATGTACTTGACATACAACATGTACTTGACATACAACATGTACTTGACATACAACATGATATTAACATACAACATGTAATTGACATACAACGTGTTATCAACATACAACATGTAATTGAAATACAAAATGTAATTGAAATACACAACATGTAATTGACATTCAGCATGTAATTGCCATCAATCATGTAATTGACTTGACATAGGTATCACCTGCACATCGGTCATGTTACGAAGACCCTCTAAAAGGGGGAAAACACTGTGCAGGTACACAGTTAAATTGGGCAAGTTTAACATCGGTTGTTGTAATGAATAGTGTAATGGTCATATTTGAATAATCCGGCGATATCACATCGATAGCAATTATGGGTCGTCGTCCAGGATCATTGCTAGATTTCAAAAATATTGGTTAAGGATTCTTTGAAGATGGCTTACGTGTAGCTGACGTCGCACGTTGTTTTTGGCGTTAATAAACTAACAATGTCTCGTCTACAAGTACGATTCCACCAGACAGACCGTGTGATCAGGTAAACCTCGTTACGCCACTGGAAAATCCCTAAATTGTGACCTCATTCAGACGTTTTCGCATCATGGTTGCCCGGAAACATGTAACTCAAATTACCAGGATGCTTGCAGACTTCGATCTTGTCGCCCTTACGTTGATATCCCATTGAACGTGGGCATACGTCACCATGTACCACGTCTTTATTTGGCTCGACAACATGATGGATAGGAAGGTAGGGTCGTTTTTATAGATGAGTACAACATTATTCTTCATGAAGCAGATGGCAGGATGCGAGTATGAAGACGGAAATGTGAAAGGCTTGGCTCTACTTACATCGTCCAACGTGATCGCTACGGTGGTGGGAATATTTTGGTATGGATCAGTATTTCACATAGCGGGAAGACAGAACTTAAAACCATACGTTATTGTTATATACTGATAATTGTTCCCGCCATCGTTCATACTGACGTTCTCCGGCAATATATCGCGCTCTCATAATACCGTTACACAGCGAACGTTAAGGAGGTAAACAACATTTACTACCCTGATTGGCCAGCGAAATCACATGAATTTCCCCCGATTGCGTATGTATAGGACGGTAAGGATAAACTTGAACAAATGTTGAAAACGGCGTATAACACCATACGATAAATAAACGATAAATAATATGAGACGCGGGTGTTTAGCTGTAATTTACAAACGGGATGGACACATTAAATAACGACATAGACAGATGTTGTTGTTGTTTACCCCCTTTGTTTAACATGAAGTTAAAATAACGTTATTTGTCAAAACTGTTTGATATAAACACTGGCTAATAAATGAATTTGACGGTAGGTAATTAGGTTTTATTTGTATGCTTTTGTTTTCCAACTGTGAGTCGCAATATATGAGCAGTGACTAAACTTTTTCTTCTGAGTATATTGTATTTAACGTTCATGCATGTGTTACGGTAATACGATAACTAATCTGCTAAGCTCCATTTTATATCTGAGCAAACGATTGTCTCTATAATGCCTTTAAGAAAAAACAGTTTCAGGCTTTACCCCCATCTTTGATACCACTATGAACTTCGGCTGATCACACCATTTAGATTTCTGTGTTCCATAACTCTGTCTTTTATTAAGCAAGACCCTATTTCACTTAACAAGTTATGGTTATAATCTCTCTGCAGTTTTTTCCCCCTAGTCCATTACAT
Organism: Serripes groenlandicus; assembly: GCA_031761405.1. Taxonomy (NCBI): domain Eukaryota; kingdom Metazoa; phylum Mollusca; class Bivalvia; order Cardiida; family Cardiidae; genus Serripes; species Serripes groenlandicus. The sequence goes on from JASEVX010000116.1 coordinate 252,735, forward strand.
TATCAATCTCATTAAAACCAGATCTTTTAAACTCGCACACTCGTATATAGCCAATATACGTACATAGAAGTTTTTTGGTCTGATTTTAATGAGATTGTTACATTATATAAGCGCTTTACATCAAATACAAAGACCCAAACCAAAACAGGCGTGTTAACTAACCTTTCCTGCAATGGTCTAAGGGAGATAACTTTTGAGAAACGTAATTAGATTTATGGTCTAGGGGAAACAATTCTAGAAAATAAAATATATAATAAGCACGAGTAATTTCCCCTAGACCATAACATCATTAAAATACAAAAACGACCGTTTTAGTCTGCAATGGTCTAAGGGAGACAACTTTTGTGAAAAATTCTTATTACTTTTTATGGTCTAGGGTAAACAACTTTAGGAAATGAAATATATCAGAAGCACGAGTTATTTCCCCTAGTCCATTACATGATATAAGCGCTTTACATCAAATACAAAGACCCAAAACAGGCGTGTTAGCTAACCTTTCCTATAATGGTCTAAGGGAGATAACTTTCGAGAAACGTAATTAGATTTATGGTCTAGGGGAAACAATTCTAGAAAATAAAATATATAATAAGCACGAGTAATTTCCCCTAGACCATAACATCATTAAAATACAAAAACGACCGTTTTAGTCTGCAATGCTCTAAGGGAGACAACTTTTGTGAAAAAATCTTATTACTTTTTATGGTCTAGGGGAAACAACTCTAGAAAATGAAATATATCAGAAGCACGAGTTATTTCCCTTAGACCATTACATTATTAAACTACAAGATCGACTGTCTTAGGAAGGTCTATTTTGCAATGGTCTTAGGGAGACTTCTTTTGAAAAATGGTATAAATTTTATGGTCTAAATGAAACAACTATAGAAAATGAAATATATATAAAGCACGAATTATTTCCCCTAGACCATAAAATCATCAAAATACAAAAACAACCGTCTTAGTCTGCATAAACAGAGAAACGGAGTCTTGAAACATGATCTTAATATTACTGATACACAATTATATTAACAATTGCAATGAATAATTCTCGAATTAAAATATCTTCTTTAATATTTCCAGACATAGACTACGATACAAATTATTGATAACATTGGCGGACAAATTATTACAATTGCGTATTGCAATACGTGATGCATGTACATAGTATATACAGTATGTATAAGTATATATTTGTTTTACTATGTCCAAGTCTTTCTTATGTATTGTACATTTTGTATTGTGTATATGATTGAATGACGATGTGCTATGTACAAGTCAAACGAAATAAACAATGTTCTGTACTCTTCTGTTCTAATAAACAAAGTTATTTACCTAGTGACGATACTGGTGACATTAATCGAATATAGGTGGTGAGGTCTTTCTTGTAATCGTCAAAGGTTTGCCCAGCCGACACCCAGTTTAACATGGGTATATCTCTGTACGCCAATAGTTCTCCTATCGGTTTAACAACTGCAATAGGAAGGACATGTTATTATTAAATATAAGGGTGGCAATCTGCGAAAACCAACCGTAAGACATTTGCGACTAGTGTCGATTCAGATCAGCCTGCGTGTAAACAACGACTGATCTGGCTCAGCATTGACAATATATGCATAGACGCATACTCATCTGAAGCTTCACTGTTCGCACGTACAACAATATTAATGTTTGCATGTCGCTGATCACTTAATTAACCCTTTCCCACCTATAGACGCGTTATGACGCATCTGCAGCAGACGACTTTTGAAAACATTGTGACAAAAGGAGAAATTGCTCAAAACGAGCAATTTCTCCTTTTTGTCAAAATGTTTTCAACTTTTTTCAGTATAGTAATGATACCTACAATTATAGAGATTTTCTATATTTTTGAGGAAAACATTTTCAAAGTCGTCTGCTACAGGTTTGCTGTATGTGGGAAAGGGTTAAATGAGTCGCGTCTTGCGATGACCTTCCGTAAAGGGGTCATATAATTGTACCACGACTAGTGGGGTTACGCCTCTAGGTTTTTTGTCAGAATATTCATCGAGTATTAAGGTACTAAATTCCAAATCATATAATATAAAACAAACCATAGTTTTACTGTGTAAAGATGCGTATTTGAATTGCATTTATTCCAGTCATCTAGACCATATTTCTGATTAAGGTGATATTAGATGATAGCAGATGACTTTGAATATATTGTTTGAAATTGATTTAAAACAATTTTAAATTGTATTGTTCAATATGCATATATACTTTCAGATTTCCAAGTGATAACATCATTTTTGACATACTTTATCAAAGCAAACGAATTAAACATTTTCTATCAGATAATGTGGCTCCAAACGTATTTCATTATATCAGAAATATCATCCGCGAATGTGGAGAAAGTCCCTTTCGGACATTTGCGACCAGTGTAGATCAAGATCAGTCTGTCCCACACTTTTATGCCCAGTCTAATCGGAATATACACTGATCGCCATCATGGCCAGGCATCATGAGAACGCTTTCTAAGGACCTCGGCAACAGATGACTTTGGAAATATTGTTTGTTAGCGCTTAATATCAAATACATATGTTCAATATATATATATAGTTTTTCAGATGATAACATTATTTTCAACTGACTGTATCAAAGCAAACAACTTAAATATGTTCTATCCGGTTATGTTGATCTAAATTTATTTCAGTACATAATCCACGACAAAGGGGAATATCCCTTTCGAACGTTTCGGCTTAGTGTAGATCCAGATCAGTCTGTGCACACTACTACGCAAGTCTTATCTGAATCTACACTGATCGCCATCATGGTCAAGTATCATTAGAACGCCTTCTAAGTGTCAGCTGTGATCGGACGATAGGATTGAAAAAAAAATCTAAACTGAATTAATAAACGCTGATGTTCATATGAGTCACGAAACACGTAAACCGACATTCGGTCTATTTTAAATTGATGACGACAACGATAAAATTGCACTTTTATAAACAATGGTTGTAGACAGCGATGAGGGAAGTGTACGGAGTCGCAGGCTGAATTACGTCTACGCTGATCGTAAATTCATCATGTTATGGTTAAAGTCCTGTCGTGTCGTGTATTATGGGCTTCTATGATGATGCTTTTAAATGGCGATCAGTGAAGATTTAGAACAGATTTGTGAGGAGTCGCAGACAGATCTGCGTCTACGTTGATCGTAAATTCATCAATGTATGGTTCAAAATGCTGTCGTGTCGTGTCTTACTGGCTTCTTTGTTGATTTAAAATGGCGCTCAGTGAAGATACCGAACAGACTGCGGAGTCTCAGACTGATCAGGTTCTATGCTGATCGCAAATTCATCATCAATGTATTGCCAACGTCCCGTCAATGTCGTGTCGTATGGGCTTCTATGATGATGTTAGATGGCGATCAGATATGGGCTTATATGGTAATTTTAGATGGCGATAAGTGAGGAACAGAATGCGAGGAGTCGCAGACTGATCTGCGTCTACGCTGATCGTAAATTCATGAATTCATGGGGAAAGTGTCGTGGCTAATGGGCTCCTATGATGATAATTTTAAATGGCGATCAGCGAAGATACCGAACAGACTGTGAGGAGTCGCAGGCTGATCTTGATATACGCCAGTCTTATAATTCTCGAATGTCTGTTTTCCTGTCATGTTGCTTATAAACTGTAAGTACATTACCTTTGGCACAGGGCGGTCCGATCACTGCATCCACTGACTGGTGAAACAAGAGGTCCACTAGCTTACCGACGCTCTCCTTGCTCGAACATTTACTGTCGATCATAGTTATACTGTAGGGGAGATAAACATAGAAACGAAATGAAAACCATTAACATGTTTAAGCCGTTCCCACATACAGGAAATCTGCAGCAGACGATTTTGTAAACATAGTGACAAAAACCTGAAAAATCTCCATAAAAGATAGCTTAATTGTTAAATAAAGTTGAAAACATTGTGACCAAAGGAAAAATTGCTCATCATGAGCAATTTCACCTTTGGCCGCAATGTTTTCAAAAGTCGTTTGCTGCTATTGCGTCAAAATGCGTATGCAGGTGGGAAAGGGATAATGAGCAATTTTACCTTTGGCCACAATGTTTTCAAAAGTCGTTTGCTGCTATTGCGTCAAAATGCGTCTGCAGGTGGGAAAAGGGTTAACAGAATCAATAAATATCTTTAACAAAGATAAACGGCGATCAATATGAGAACACACTAAGAAATTGAACATGCGCATATTATTTTACTTTAAAATCAGAAAGGTTCTATGTGTTTACCAAACAGTTTCTATAAACAGATTATCAAGGCCGAGAATACGCCACATGACTGGAGATTACGCAAGGCTCCCAAGAGGTGTATAAGTTTTAATTGACGATAAAGAAAATAATTAATATTTTGCTCTTAAATATTATATTTCATACGTTTTCACTGATTTCTTTCACTGAAATTTATTTCTTAAGGAAAACAATTAAAAGTTAGTATTCAGAACATTTCATTTTAAAACTTCATTTTATTAGTGCCTCTCGTAGGATCGCCAACTTAACTATGAACCAATCAAAACGTTTCATTTCCTTTATTTTCCTCGACTCTATTCATTAAATACAACATTTGATTGGTCTACAATCTAGATCATTTGTTTAACATCTAGGTCAAAACTGAGGTTAAACAGCTATCGCCGAAAAACACTGACAGCTTCATAGAAGTACCAGAACCAGCAATTAATCATTCCAATATACAACATATCTGTAGCAGACGACATTAATAATGGCTGTACGTACACGTGAACAATATCCAAACAAAATGTATAAACGTATAGATCAGAATTAAAAACATTGTGGTTAACGAATAACTTGTTTCAGTTCAAGTAGACGGACAGTGAATACATTGGTGAGATTTTATCAATTAAAATGGTTGATTGATTTAAGTTTAACGCCGTTGTCAACAATATTTTAGTTTATTCACGGTGGCCATTTCTCTCTTTGACTAGTATTCCACTCAACATACTTCACAGGCATCTGGCTACCATCCTGCATAGATGATCAGTCCATTTGGTGGAAGACGAATGACACGTGTCACAATGAGTTGTGTTAATGATCGGTACGAATGAACAGGCGGAACCGGGATTCGAACTAACGACCCCTGGATAGATATACCGTGTCGTTACCGTTTAAAATAACTTTAATCTAAAACTGATTATTATTTCTAAACATTGAACTGATCCTGAGAAGTCAAGGGAAACGGCTAAAGAGTCATCGCCATTCTAATTCCTAGCAGACGTGACAATAACTTGTTGCGTTGATTTTAAAAGTGCACGTGACCTGGCGTTCAACAGACACATACGAGTTTCGTGACAACCCCCAATATACTCTGTCAGTTTCCTACTCCGTGTCACCTGGACGAAAGGGGTTTTCCCTTTAAACCATTTCCCTCATACGACAATTCTGAAGCAGACGACTTTAAACATATTTTGAAAATCGCTATAATTGAATGTATAACCTTTGACTAAAAGTGGAAAACATTGTGGCAAAATGAGAAATTGCTCGTTTTGAGCAATTTCTCCTTTAGTCACAATGTTTTCAAAAGTCGTTTGCTGCAGAGGCGTCAAAAAAGCGTCTGTAGGTGGGAAAGGGTTAACGGTTACAGTACGAGATCACATGCACATTTAGGGCTGAGCAAATAACGCTGTACAGATCGCCTGCATCGCATGCTACTTACATCTGCATTAGGAGTATGTACGTAAACACTTTCAATGCTAATTTGTTTTAAATCAACATGCCCAGCTTTACATTTATTTCGAAGAGTCATCCAATGTTCGGAATATCAAGATAAAAATGTTGTGTTGTGCTTCCAGTCGTACAGAGCCCGGACATACGGCTCTATACTGGTGGGGCATAGGCTATCAACCCCGGACATACGGCTCTATACTGGTGGGGCATAGGCTATCACCCCCGGACATACGGCTCTATACTAGTGGGGCATAGGCTATCACCCCCGTCATACGCATATATACTGGTGGGGCATAGGCTATCACCCCCGGACATATGTCTCTATACGGGTGGGGGCATAGGCTATCACCCCCGGACATAGGTATCTATACTGGTGGGGCTATCATAAAACATATTCAGTTTGCTTTCTTTTTTTTTTGTGGAAAAAACTAAATAAAAAGGTATATAGAAAATAGAAAGTATCATTTTTAGACATACGTTTTGTCGAAAACACGGCAAAAAGAGAAATTTCTCATCTTGAACACGTTATCCTATTTCGAAAATTGTTTTCTCAAGTCGTCTGTATCAAGTAAATTGTGAAATAACAAAGGGGGAATGGGATGGATAGAAGAATGACCCGATGCGACAGCCCCTCGAGATAACTGTATGCACTATTTGCACAGTTATCTAAACAAATAATTATTTAAACGTACATGTATTTGTAAAGCTATGCCCTTAATAACAATATAAACAATGTTCGATAAATTAATTATTAACGCATTAATATTATCGATCACTGAATTATGCCGTTATTTGATACTTCTGTGAGTCGAAGACACAATATTTGAATTAATTGATTGGGATTTAACGCCGTTTCAACATTTTTTCAGTCATATCACGGCGGCAGTTTACCTACTCATATGTTTCTTGGCTTTCCGACACCAGAACTTCATACAATATTCTTTCCAAGCAACTGGCTGCTTTTCCAATAGACTGATAGCCCATTGGTTGAAGACGAATGACGCTTGTCACAATGACTTTTGTCAAACGTCGGAAAGAATGTTGGCCGAGCTGGGGTTCGAAATCACACCCCCTGTCACTACCGACCGAGCTACCGGGGCTCGACTGACAATCTAAACGGTCGTAATAAAAATGTGTCGAAGTGCCCTTTGTTCTTAGTGCCAATGTTTGATAAATATTTAATAAAAGAGTTCAGAATTCCAATACGATAGCTATAACCATAATGAAAATATGTCTGCGTGCTTTTCCTACGCCCCTTCCTAAGTGTAATAATTCAGAGAAAATTAATTATAATTTGGTACACCGTGATTGAAAATTCCACGAATAATCCGTTAGTTTTACAGTATACAGACTGGTGTTTTACGCCGATTTCCACAGTATTTCAGTTATATCACGGCGTGTCCTGTGTATTTTACCAGTACTACCGGTATTATTGATCCCGAGACCTATGCACGGCGTGTCCTGTGTATTTTACCAGTACTACTGGAAGTAGTTATCCCGAGACCTATGCACGGCGTGTCCTGTGTATTTTACCAGTACTACCGGTATTATTGATCCCGAGACCTATACACGGCGTGTCCTGTGTATATTACCAGTACTACCGGTATTATTGATCCCGAGACCTATGCCCGGCGTGTCCTGTGTATTTTACCAGCATTACCGGTATTATTGATCCCGAGACAGATTCACGGCGTGTCCTGTGTATATTACCAGTACTACCGGTATTATTGATCCCGAGACAGATTCACGGCGTGTCCTGTGTATTTTACCAGTACTACCGGTATTATTGATCCCGAGACAGATTCACAGCGTGTCCTGTGTATTTTACCAGTACTACCGGTATTATTGATCCCGAGACCTATGCACGGCGTGTCCTGTGTATAATACCAGTACTACCGGTAGTATTGATCCCGAGACAGATTCATGGCGTGTCCTGTGTATAATACCAGTATTACCGGTAGTATTGATCCTGAGACCGATGCACGGCGTGTCCTGTGTATAATACCAGTATTACCGGTATTATTGATCCCGAGACCTATGCACGGCGTGTCCAGTGTATAATACCAGTACTACCGGTATTATTGATCCCGAGACCGATGCACCAGTCGTAGGCGACTTTCCCCGCATCCCTAAGCGCCAAGAAGAACTTTCAAATTGGAGACGTAAAATACTCATAAATATTTATTAAATAATGATGTTGCCAACATATTAGTGTTGTGTACACATAATTCGTCTTATACAAAAGTCATTGTATAACGCCCTAGGTAATGAATCCATGAAGCCCATACAGCATAAGACACATTGAATATGTGTTAATATTTTCCTCATAATTATCTTCTTCTTAAAACCCTTAGTCCGATGAACTCGACTTTAACCCTTTCCCTCATATAGACGCTTTCTGACGCCTCTGCAGAAGACGGCTTTTTGAAAACATAGTGACAAAAGAAGAAATTGCTCAAAACGAGCAATTTCTCCTTTTGACACAATGTTTTACACTTTTAATCATAGGTTATCCATTCAATTATAGAGATTTTCTATTTTTTGACCAAATATGTTCAAAGTCTTCTGCTACAGATTTGCCGTATGAGGGAAAGGGTTAAATAGCATTGAACTATCATATAATACATAACTTAAAACCACAACAGCGGACAATGTAGATCTAGATCAGCCTTTACATTCGTGTAGTGTAATCTGTGGTTACATTGTGCAATACCCATTAGTCACTTTGTAGGAAAGGTGGTCCCTTCTTTGTCTACATTGTGCAATACCCATTAGTCTTCTTTGTCTACATTGTGCAATACCCAATAGTCACTTTGTTGGAAAGGTGGTCCCTTCTTTGTCTACATTGTGCAATACCCATTAGTCACTTTGTAGGAGAGGTGGTCCCTTCTTTGTCTACAATATGCAATACCCATTAGTCACTTTGTTGGAAAGGTGGTCCCTTCTTTGTCTACATTGTGCAATACCCATTATTCACTTTGTAGGAGAGGTGGTCCCTTCTTTGTCTACATTGTGCAATACCCATTAGTCACTTTGTAGGAAAGGTGGTCCCTTCTTTGTCTACAGTGTGCAATACCCATTAGTCACTTTGTTGGAAAGGTGGTCCCTTCTTTGTCTACATTGTGCAATACCCATTAGTCACTTTGTAGGAGAGGTGGTCCCTTCTTTGTCTACATTGTGCAATACCCATTAGTCACTTTGTAGGAAAGGTGGTCCCTTCTTTGTCTACAGTGTGCAATACCCATTAGTCACTTTGTTGGAACGGTGGTCCCTTCTTTGTCTACATTGTGCAATACCCATTAGTCATTTTGTAGGAGAGGTGGTCCCTTCTTTGTAAACATTGTGCAATACCCAATAGTCACTTTGTTGGAAAGGTGGTCCCTTCTTTGTCTACATTGTGCAATACCGAATAGTCACCTTGTTGGAAAGGTGGTCCTTTCTTTGTCTACATTGTGCAATACCCATTAGTCACTTTGTAGGAAAGGTGGTCCCGTCTTTGTCTACATTGTGCAATACCCATTAGTCACTGTGTTGGAAAGGTGGTCCCTTCTTTGTCTACATTGTGCAATACCCATTAGTCACTTTGTAGGAGAGGTGGTCCCTTCTGTGTCTACAGTGTGCAATACCCATTAGTCACTTTGTTGGAAAGATGGTCCCTTCTTTGTCTACATTGTGCAATACCCATTAGTCACTTTGTAGGAAAGGTGGTCCCTTCTTTGTCTACATTGTGCAATACCCATTAGTCACTTTGTTGGAAAGGTGGTCCCTTCTTTGTCTACATTGTGCAATACCCATTAGTCACTTTGTTGGAAAGGTGGTCCCTTCTTTGTCTACATTGTGCAATACCCATTAGTCACTTTGTTGGAAAGGTGGTCCCTTCTTTGTCTACATTGTGCAATACCCATTAGTCACTTTGTTGGAAAGGAGGTCCTTTCTTTGTCTACATTGTGCAATACCCATTAGTCACTTTTATTCAGAGCCTTGTCCCATTTTATGCTCGGCACGAGCTTGTTAAAAATTAAAAGGCTGTGGGTACAGGCCGTTGGAGTTCAGCAGGATGCGGATTCATTCACCCTTTCCCACATACAACAAATCTGCAACAGACGACTTTGAAAACGTAAGGGCACAAATATGGAAAATCTCTATTATTGGAACTATAATAATTAAATAAAGTTGAAAACATTGTGGCAAAAGGAGAAATTACTCATAATGAGTAATATCTCCTTTTGTCACGCTATTTTCAAAAGTCGTCTGCTTCAGAGGCGTCAGAAAGCGTCTGTACATGGGAAAGGGATAATTAAACAGAGTTCAAGTTCTTAAACGAATGCAGAGAGAAAACCAACATAATGGCCTTCGCGTAATATGTCGATCCAGATCATCCTGCGCATTCAGCGCAGCCTAATCCGGGTCGACACATTCCGTCTCAATGGAATAGAGGTATAGAGTAATGATTCCTGAAACAGAAAATCCACAGGAGGCGAAAAGTATCTGTCCTAGTTAGCCTGCGCGGCATGCTTAGGATGATCCGGCTCGATACTTGACGCAGAGTCCACAATGTTGGTTTTCTCGCGGGACGTAGTTATCATTAGCAACGTAAAATGACATCATACGCTATTTTCTAACTCTTTCAGCGTCAATGGAAATACTGAGACTTTTGCAGACAGTACAGATTCAGATGCGACAGCTCGTAACGAGCCGTCTCAACTGAAATCAGCATTGTTAGAGTTTGAGTTATTTATAAAAAAAAATGTTCTACAACTCTTGTTACATTAAAATATAAGAATAGCCCGATTTTGAACATGGAATAGTCTATTTGCTGAAATTTGGGCTCTAAAAGACATGCCAATTTGAGTCCGGTTCCAAGCTATATTTCCATTATTACATGTCGAAGATTGTTACTACTGACCTGTCTGTTTAGATATATTTTTAATATGTACCTGTAATACCTGTATTGATCAATCACTTAATTAAATTGTCTTAGTTTGCGCTGTCAAAACGTGTTTTTATTTATTTATTCATTTCCTTCAATCAATAGGAGATTAACATGAATTTTCTAACACAAATTAAATAGAACATATACACATCATCATGCACATTAAAAAAAGAGAATATATACATGTTTCAAATTATAGGTTAAACTTGCTCTTTTCCTTTTCTTTTTTTTTAGTTTTATATCTGTAATACCCGTTTAAAACACTTTCAATGAAACGAAAGGGTGTGTATTTCAACAGGTTGATAAATATCAAATCCAATCGGCACATTGCAATGAGAATATATGTATGCTGTTGTACGGTCATATATGAATGTTTCAATCAACTTTTGACAATTTTAATTAAATGTGACTAAGCCTACGTGTGCAGAACAGATGATGAAATGGAAACAGAATCACAGATGCACATATAAACATTTGGTTATGATTTATCATCATTATATCTGATGTTTTCAAATATGACCTTACATTATTTTCGTAATGGGCAACTTATCTTTCAAAAGATAAACACAAACAATGTCGTTCGTTAAGTTCTTAAAATAAATTGTTATCTGGACTGCAATTTGGTATAAAATATCAGTAATAGATGCAGAATTAAATGTTGCAACATCAAAAGTAAAACATGGCCAAATTCGTTTTTTTACGTGAATACACCTGGGGTGAAAAGAACCTGACGCAATTTATGTGACGAATTACAGCTTCGACTAGATGCTAAATTTGTATCTCGTGCGAACAGTAGCGCATATGATCCCACGTTAGTAAACCGGTTTTTTTAAAAACTGAATCACATAACCGGAAACATATATATAAACGTCACATATTTTATTCGTTCAGACATACGGAAAATCTCTATACGGGAAAGGGTAAACATATACAGGGTTAACTCTGCACTTACTTGATATGATGATTCGGAAGCAATGAATGTTTCACTGTTTCTATTCCAAACGCAAGGGCCGTTACACTCGTGGACGCGTTGAACTGATAATTTGATTCGTCTGGCGTCTCAAACGGCGTCAACCAGACAATATTTAAAGAAGGGTTTCCTTGACTAACGGTTACCGTGGATACGGATAGTATAATTATTAAAAATGTACACAGTTTATTGCTCTTATAATAACTTTCCATTTCCATTTTTATTTCCTCTTCACTTCGAAAGCAGAACTTCAATGTCTGACCGTCGTATTACAAAGGACACCACAAACCATATGGACGTATATTGTTGTCAAACATAGTAAAATAAGTTTACATATAGTATGATTTGCTATGCAATTTATGTTTTTGTATTTGAAAACTCAAAGGTTAAAAGACACAATCAATTATTACTTTAAAAGAATATGTACATATAGTATTCAAATTCGCAGCCTTAATTCACTACTTTATCAATCAGTTCCTAATACATAAGTTGACGATAAATAAAAAGGCAACAATCACATTCTTAATATAATGGAAAATCTTGAATAGCAACTGACGACAAAATGAATATACAGATTATATTTTAGGTGATCTAAAGAAATGAAGTATCACACAAAAGGAATACTAGATTTACTCAGCGTATATATATATTATTACTGAACGATAGCATATATGTCAAAAACTTCACAAAAGGTGTTCGTGTTTTTCCGGCGGCTATTTCTTTATTTTAAATAATGCCAATCGTATTTATGTTAATGTCTCTAGAAGAGATGGCCCAACACTTTTAAGTTACTCATGAACGATGTTAATCGAGTTCGATCTCACAGAAAACAATACAATAATAATCCAACATAATTAATAACCATTTCGCCGTATCACCAAACACGAGTTACTCACAAACATATTCATAGCCTCTAATTGGCCAAGTCACAAACCGTCTAGTAACCCAAAATACCCATAACTAGTTATAGTAACAAACAGTGTCCCCGGGGTCACACAAATCTAGTATCACACTAATTAGAATCCCGTTAAAACACTCTAGAACAATGGAAATTCGTGCCCCGATTCTCCAGTGAGTGTTTGCACAAATCTCGCTAATCCAAACCTCTTTAATCCGGAGAGTCAACACGGTCGGGCACAGGACGACTCTAACTTTGTTTATTCGGACTCTTCTTCAGTCTATATATGGAACACACTATTATCACCGCAGGTCGTTCTGAGCCATGTCGAGATAAAAGCCTAACTCGATGCATTCCCGTTTCAACACTGACTGAAGATACGCGGCCTTCTAAACTTGAACTTCACGTTTTTTTGTCGGGATTATATCTAGGGTTATAATACACGTCTGAGATGAGAAGCGTATGTGCGTCTGTTTGTACATGAGGAACCCTTTCCGACACACATCGAATACGCAGCACGCGATTTTAAAAATATATCGGCAAATATCGGCAAATATATGAAGATATCTCTATTAATATATGTTAACTATTGAATGGCTTTGAAAAAAAAATGTGATCAACCGAGAAATTGCTCATGATGATTTCAACAGTCGTCTGCAGAAGGGTCGCAATGCGTTTGCATGAGGGAAAAGGCAAAGTAAAGACCCCTCTTTCACATGACACTGTCCATATGTAAATAGGACCCATCCCAATGATGCGTTTTTTTTAGACCCTTTCTTTTATTTAAGGACTTTTAGTTTGTCCAAATTCACAGAAATGTTGGCATTCTGATATATTTTTTCCTGAATGATATATTCCCTTCACATCATTTGCGTAAACTACGGTAACGTTTGATTATTGGAATAGTATTATTGTATATATATTCACTGTATAAGTTTTTATTTTGAACGATCTTCATAATGATAAAATGTCGTGTGTAGAGATGACTTGTGTATCCGTACTTTTAACATAGATAAAACAGCATCCTTTACAACACGGGTATGCGGTTGTTTCACCCTGGAGGTCAAAATACTATTTGCATTGGTATACTATACAATGGGTCCGAATGCATGCAAACGAGAAGGTTCAGGAAAAGTTAAAATGTTCTCAAAACTTTGTAAAAATGTTGATTTAAGCATGACAACAATGATACTTTAAAAAGAAACATGATTTAAATATTGTTTATTGTAAGTGGTTAGATACTTAACTACTTTCTGGAAGCTATCACACGGTATGAATGATTACTCGGGAAACTGCAAGGACTTCGATTTCGGGAATGTCACTCGCTGTCTGCAAATCCGCTAAGATCGGGTTGCCTGGGTCCCTCCTCGTTGATAGTTTGTTTTGCATTGTGCTTTACGCCGCGTTCAACAATGTTTCAGTTATATCACGGCGTTTTCTGGGTAAGTTATCAGTACTTTTTATCCATTTAGTCACCAGCGAGTCAGCGGTAATGCCCATCCACTAATTCAGAGCGCCAACGAGGAAAATTCATTTCAAGTATTTAAGCCCCGTTCCGCGAGAAAACCAACATAACGGCCTCTGCGTAATGTATCGACCAAGATCAGCCTGCGCAGTCCGCGCAGACTGATCCGGGCCGACACATTCCGTCTCAGGGGGAAAGAGGCATAATGTAATGATTCCTGAAACAGAAAATCCACAGTAGGCGAAAAGTGTCTATCCGGGTAAGCCTGCGCGGCATGTTTAAGCTGGTCCGGATCGATACTTTACGCAGAGTTCACAATGTTGGTTTTCTCGCGGGACGGCTCATTTGAAGTATGTTCAATGTATTTGATATGACCGTGTCGGGGGTCCAGTTTATCCTGGCACCAGCGACTCAGACATAATGCTAACCCAAAACAACTGAGCGCCAAGGAGGGAAAGATAATACTTGCATGATTTTAAAAGAAGTTGGTATGACCCAGCCGGGGATCGAACCCGCGACCTCCCACATCCGAAGCGGACGGCCTATCACTACACCACCGATGCGGTTTTATTAATTAGTATGATAATGAATGAGCGTCGTTACTTACAAAGATGTCTCCCTGCACATCCATAGAATCGGATCCAAATGAAATATTTTTTCAATAGAATATTGAAACCTTCCGTTAGCGAACAGTTCACACTGCATACTTTGATAAACATGCACGGATTGCTCTGGATCATTTTATCTTATTTCGCAAATGACATATGGCTGATTTTAGCTAAGTACGGATGAAAAGTTTTGTAAAATATTACACTTTGTGGGAGAACGCCGTAGGATAAAATGGATGTCGATAAGCATCTGGTATATTTATTTGGAAGTCAATGGCCGAACAGTTTATTTGTGGTATGTATTAACATATCATTTTATATTTGACATTAAGCTCATATACGTCCACTTCTTTGCTGGAATGTTAAAGTACACATACGCGGAAGATTATTCTGAAGTCAATATTGGAAGTGTGGAATGGTTAAACAATAACTCAACTAGCAGTCGTTCAATCGGAATTATTCGGCTAAACTCGTCAACCGCATCGGTCGCGGGTTCGATCCCCGGCAAGGTCATACACAAATATTTTAAATTTGTAGTAATGGCTCTCCCTTGACGCTCATTATTACGACTGAATACATGGTGGGTGGATATATGGATCAGTAGTTTTAATACCTTTGTTACCAAGAGAAACCCGTGATATTACCGTACAATTGTTGAAAGCGGCGTTAAACCAACAAACAAAGCATTATTACTTCAGATTAACTCAACAGTGAGAGCACACACTTGTTTTCATTCCTTTTTAATTGTTTCTGAGTTTAGTTGCATCTGCATTGACGTGCTATAATATCCGAAACAGTTACGTCACCAAATTGAAGAGGTATTTAGTCCTTAATAGCTGGGTGGGACCCGTTTGTTCTTGGTGGTCACCATGAGTACTTTGTTTAAAAGGAATCGCTAGTTGTAGCAAGAAGTCAATGATATTCATGCGCTCATGTCAAGACAATTGGATAGTCGGGACGCTGTTTCGACATTCTCTGCATCCAACACCGAGGTACCTACTAATCCAAATCTGTTATTATAATTATATATTTAATTTCTACCGTTCATTACCGCACATCTTATATGTCAAGGTTTAAAAAGGTCATTTGAACTTTTTTATGTTTGATTTTACGCCGTTTCAACAGTATCGAG
Organism: Serripes groenlandicus; assembly: GCA_031761405.1. Taxonomy (NCBI): domain Eukaryota; kingdom Metazoa; phylum Mollusca; class Bivalvia; order Cardiida; family Cardiidae; genus Serripes; species Serripes groenlandicus. The sequence continues at coordinate 268,438 of JASEVX010000116.1, forward strand.
GCAACGAGATTAAACTGTACGTGAACTGTTACATGATTGAAAACTTTACATTGTTTCCTGTATTAACATCGTATTTAACTATCGTTACACGCTATAGTTACATCATTTTGGAGAACGAACATCTACATGCTGATATCTCGAGGATACTGATAGTAAACATAGATGAACAATCCAACCCTTTTATGACCAATACAGCACGAGCTACATAATCAGAAATCATCGCATTATATCATGTTCTGAAAGCGAAAGTCAAACATGCAATTAGTTTAGTCTTATTTAGTTACATGTCATATGGAACATGTCTGAACACTCATCCTTGCATCATGGTTTACTAACCAGTACTGGGGTAGGCAATATGTCTTGCCCGAGGGCACCGGGACGCCAAGTCACCCACATACGGTTCTGATTCTGAACGACCCCCACTCGATTCACCAACCATATGTTACCTGTCTATATCCAGGTTATCCTGCATTTTCTGGTCATGTCTGCATTGGTCGCTAATCAATAACAGACGTTTTAACAGCGTTATATAACTAGTGATAAATGATCGATATTTCAATTGTTATCTCCCTTGTTTTTATGTTGGTGTCCGCATTGCATGTATACTTCCTGTATCCGAAATCAATACTATTAGCTGGAATCGAATTGTTACCATTAGTTTAAACACCAAAGCTCTGAACATTGTCATGCACCAAGACCTCCCCCGCTTCAATTCAAATTATCTCGTACGATAAATAAGCCATGCCAAACCAAAACCGATGTACGGGTATTTTAAATAGAATAGAATATAATATGAGCTTTTCTAAAACATCCGAAGACCTCGGGACACACCAGAAGCATTTTTTTTTACATGGACGATTTGACCCCAGACTCCAATTTGAAATAATTTCTTGATTTTCAATGGAGTCCCGGTTAAGTGGTGTCGTTGTTATATCGTCTGCGTCTGTGGGAGACATGGATTCGAGCGGTGGTTGGGTAATACAGAATCTGCAGCAGAAGACATTGAAAGTAATTACTTAATTTTGCACAATACTTTAATTATAAATGTACCGTTATTATAGTTTCTATTGTGGATAATGTCCATGTTTTACCTGCAGGGACGATAACGCAGACACATTTTGAGACATTGACATCAGACAACTTAGATGGTTTTCAAGTCGTCTATAATCATGTGATGTGTGAGTGAAAAATGTCAAACTTTCGGTTGTCGGCAAGGTATAATTCGGAGATAAATGGTTGCTTGTTAATAGGTTTTCGGTCTGCGTTTTAAAATTGGTTGTATATGTAAGGACCTAATCAAACATGAGGATTAGCCCCACTATCACTGAATTATCTTAATTAGATGACACCTACTATCTATTGTTCGTATGTATTCAGTGATATGTGACTCACGAATTATCTTTAATATGCGCCGCGTCGGGCGATATGGGGTCTTAACCCTTTCCCTCATATAGACGCTTTCTGACGCCTCTGCAAACTCTTCCGTTGAATACTTGTGTGAGGGAGGAAACACATGGGTTATGAAACTGGCCGACGTGACATGACATTAAATTTAATCAATCAACAATTTTCCTCAGGTGTTTTTAACCCTCACTCACCTAGACGCATTTTAAAGACTCATCTGTAGCAGACGGCTTTGAAAATATTGTGACAAAATGAGAAATTGCTCAAAACGAGCAAATTCTCCTTTTACATCAATATTAACAATTCTTTCCAGTAATTATACCTACCCTTAACCCTTTCCCTCATACTGCAGCAGACGACTTTGAACGTAATTTGTAAAAAAAATAGAAAATCTCCATAATTGAATGGATAACCTATGACAAAAAGTGGAAAACATTGTGGCAAAAGGAGAAATTGCACACGTTTTGTGCAATTTCCTCTTTTGTCACTATGTTTTCAAAAAGCCGTCTGCTGCAGAGGCGTCAGAAAGCGTTTATATGAGGGAAAGGGATACTTATAGGGATTTCCATAGTTTAGAGTAGACATTTTCAAAGTCGTCTTCTGCAGATTTGCTTAATGCGGGAAAGAGTTAAGCGTCTATAAATTGAATATCAGGACAAGTTGAAGGACAAGGACCAAACGATAGCAGACCACTTAAACGGGGATGTTGGTGTAAGTGCCCCGATTAAATTCCACTTCGAATGCATAATCGTCTTTCAACCCTTTTACCTCACAGTAATACGGTCCACTTTTAACAATCCTGAAGGAGAAGGCGTTTGTAAGGGACATTGTAGGGAAACAGTGAAGGGGGGGAAGAGAGAAATTGTTCACAACGATCAATTTCTCATTTTATCACATCGTTTGTAACTCTTGTTTTAAATTATATACATAATATTTAATTTTCAATGCAACCATTTCCTCAGATCCTTTCAATTGTTATTGCTTGGTCTTTTACGCTGCTTTTTAACCCTTTCCCTCAAACGACAATTCTGCAGCAGACGACTTTGAACATATTTTGTCAAATAATGGAAAATCTCTATAATTGAATGGATAACCTATGACCAAAAATGGAAAACATTGTGACAAAAGGAGAAATTGCACGTTTTGTGCAATTTCTTCTTTTGTTACTATGTTTTCAAAAAGCCGTCTGCTGCGGAGGCGTCAGAAAGCGTATATATGAGGGAAAGGGTTAACAATTGTTCAGTTTGTAACTGCATTACCCGGGTAAGTTACTAGTACTAATGGTCCATTTATCCTCACACCAGCCAGTCAGTTGTAATTTTAACCACGCAACCCTGAGCAATAAGGAGAGCAGCCATTACTACCGTTTTGTTTTTAAGTAAGATCCTTTCGAAACAAGATTTAAATTCTATCCAACTCGAAATTTAATGTGCTGAATTAATGATGAGTTAATATACACTTGACACTCCTAAATTGTCTATAGACACCTATGCTGACAATGTATATAGACGAACCTTTTTACGTGAATCATTTACCTCTCATGATCCAAAGACTTAAACTCTTTCCATCATACAGCAAATCAGCAGCAGGCAACTTTGACAACATCAACAGAAAATTGACCACAATTTCTGTATATGAAAATATAATAATTGATTACACTTGAAAACGCTATGGCAGCAGAAGATATTGCCCATAATGGGAAATTTCTCCTTTTACCAAACTGCTTTAAAAAGATACCTCAAAATGTCAAAATGCATCTGCAAAGTGTGACGGACAGACAGACGCCGGACAAAAAAAAAAGTAATCCCTAAGTGCCTATCATGCTACGCAGGGTGACACCAAAACTCTTTCCATTATACAGCAAATCAGCAGCAGGCAACTTTGACAACATCAACAGAAAATTGACCACAATTTCTGTATTTAAAAATATAATTATTGAATAGAGTTGAAAACATTATTGCAACAGAAGATATTGCCTATAATGGGAAATTTCTCCGTTTGCCAAAATGCTTTAACCCTTTCCCTCATATAGACGCTTTCTGACGCCTCTGCAGCAGACGGCTTTTTGAAAACATAGTGACAAAAAAAGAAATTGCTCAAAACGAGCAATTTCTCCTTTTGCCACAATGTTTTCCACTTTTAGTGATATGTTATCCATCCAATTAAAGAGATTTTCCACTTTTTGACAAAATATGTTCAAAGTCGTCTGCTGCAGAATTGTCGTATGAGGGAAAGGGTTAAAAAGTCATATGTTGCAGATGCCTCAAAATGTCAAAATGCAACTGCAAATGGGAAGGGTTAAAAATAACAAGAGGCCCATGAGGGCCTATGTTCTACTGGCATTGATCTGGCTTGTTTCAAAAGGAACCAATATGTCATCAATATTCAAATACCATCTAAGTTTGGTGAAGATCAGATAGTAAATGGAAGCTCTATTGTGTTCACAAGCTGTATTATAGCAATTTTGACAATTTCAAGGGCCATAATCCAGCCATGCATGGGTAGATCTGGCCGTTTTTTAGAAATGAACCAAACTCTCATGGTTATCTAACTACTGTATAAGTTTGATTGAGATACAATAAAAAATAAGGACTGTATCATGTTAACAAGCCCTATTATAGCAATTTTGACAATTTCAAGGGCCATAATTCAGTCATGCATGGGGCTGATCTGGCTTGTTTTCGAAAGGAATCAAGCTCTCATGGATATCTAACTACTGTATAAGTTTGGTTGAGATACAATAAAAAAAAAAGACTGTATCGTGTTAACAAGCTCTATTATAGCAATTTTGACCATTTCAAGGGCCATAATCCAGTCATGCATAGGCAGATCTGGCTGGTTTTCAAAAGGAACCGAGCTCTCATGAATATCTAACTACTGTATAAGTTTGGTTGAGATACAATAAAAAATAAATACTGTATCGTGTTAACAAGCTCTTTTATAGCAATTTTGACCATTTCAAGGGCCATAATCCAGTCATGCATGGGTGGATCTGGCTGGTTTTCGAAAGGAACCGAACTCTCATAGATATCTAACTCCTGTATAAGTTTGGTTGAAATAACAAGAGGCCCATGAAGGCCTATGCTCTACTGGCATTGATCTGGCTTGTTTCAAAAGGAACCAATATGTCATCAATATTCAAATACCATCTAAGTTTGTTTGGTGAAGATCAGATAGTAAATGGAAGCTCTATTGTGTTCACAAGCTGTATTATAGCAATTTTGACAATTTCAAGGGCCATAATCCAGCCATGCATGGGTAGATCTGGCCGTTTTTTAGAAATGAACCAAACTCTCATGGATATCTAACTACTGTATAAGTTTGATTGAGATACAATAAAAAATAAGGACTGTATCATGTTAACAAGCCCTATTATAGCAATTTTGACAATTTCAAGGGCCATAATTCAGTCATGCATGGGGCTGATCTGGCTTGTTTTCGAAAGGAATCAAGCTCTCATGGATATCTAACTACTGTATAAGTTTGGTTGAGATACAATAAAAAGTGAAGACTGTATCGTGTTAACAAGCTCTTTTATAGCAATTTTGACCATTTCAAGGGCCATAATCCAGTCATGCATGGGCGGATCTGTGGCTGGTTTTCGAAAGGAACCGAGCTCTCATGGATATCTTACTACTGTATAAGTTTGGTTGAGATACAATCAAAAGTGAAGACTGTATCGTGTTAACAAGCTCTTTTATAGCAATTTTGACCATTTCAAGGGCCATAATCCAGTCATGCATGGGCGGATCTGGCTGGTTTTCGAAAGGAACCAAGCTCTCATGGATATCTAATATACGCGCGCACGCACGAATTGCCACAACATAAGCCCTTCTGGCCTTTGGCCAGTAGAGCTAAAAATTGGTAATGGGTCCCCCTTTGGCGCTCAATGTTGAGGGGATAGCCTTACAACTGATGCATCAGTTTAAGGATAAATACTACCGGTAGAACTGGTAATTTAACCGGGCAGTAAAAAAGTATATGATATAACCAGTTTTAATTCAATCAAAACCTCCTATGATATTTTTAGGGTTATCTACTTTGACCCTTTCCCAAAAAGACAAGATTTCTGCAACAGATGGGTTTGATGGTAACAAGGCACAACCATTGATAATCTTGATAAATGAATAACATATTTATTGAATATAGATGAAAACACTGCAGCAAAATGAGATATAGCTCACCAAGATAAATATATTTCTCCTTTTTCCACAATGCTTTCAAAAATATTGGCTGACAATGCCTCAAAATGCGTCTGCAAGTGGGAAAGGGTTCAAGGATCATTTGCATATGTATAATCTTTATCTGGTACATATATAATCGAAAAAAATAGGAGCTGTCTTATGACAGCATGCTCGACTATTCGAAAGCTTGTCAGTTAAGTGTTTTTTGTCCAAGAACATGTATATGTGTAAGTGATGGGGCTAGTGTAATAGTCTCAGTCTTTATTCTTTGAATAGTTGAGCTAAACAATTGAGAATATTTTTTCCAGACAGGGAGGAGGAGGGGGAGGATAGGTAGATTGGGTACATGATGATCATGTTGTCGGAAGCAATATAAATAATTTGTAATTTGAAATAGAAATATTTAAAAATGGCAAAGTTATTACTGACTTTAAGTTATCATTACAACATCCAAGTACAAAAAGGGGCATAACTTTGTCAAATGTGACCTTGACGCAAAGATTTTTGTTACATCACAATCCTGTTGTCATCAACAAAATAAGGCAGAGTTATAGCTTAGGTTATGTTTTTGTGACAAAATCTTAGTACAACAAGGGGGGCTAAGATGGCCCTAAAGCGATCACCTGAGTGATAGTAAATTAGTAGTAAATATCTGGGAAAACTTTATCAGGAGTGCAAATGAAACTGAAAGGAGGGGACACTGTTAAAGAAATAGCTTATCAGTAAAGGCCATTTGTATCTTGAAATCTAACAAGAACCTTAATAAGAATGGAATTATAAAGTTTTGTCATTTTGCGCCTTTCCTGATGCCGCCTTGCTGCCCTGTTTTTCAACAAAATCAATATGGCTTGAACAGTTTTTGTAGAGGGTCACTCAAAGAACATTTCAACCAAATTATCTTGGAATCGGACAAGCAGATTATGGATTTTAAAGTTTGGGTATTTGTCTCACTTTCTGATGCCGCTGAATCAAAGTTCTACACAGAATGTAAGTCTTTGAACAATTTTGAAAGAGGACCAACAAAGGAACATTCCTGTGAAGTTAAGTTGAAATTGGTCCAGTGGAATGGTAGGAGTTGTCATTTGTAGCTAAAAGTTAAATTTACCCCTTTTGTGATGACCCTTGGTTGCTATGATTTTGTAACCAATCAATACAGCTTGAATACATTGAAGAGGATCACTGAAGTAGGATTCATATTCAATTTTCTTAATATCAGACAAACACTTCGAAACAAGAGGCCCTGTATCGCTCACCCGGAGATTTGAGCAATCGTGGGAAAATGTTCTAAAGAAAAGTGAATTTTGCAAAGAATTCCACTTCTGAAGTTTTCTATGGTGAAGAATGCTCCACACTAAATGATCTATATAATAATATTACTTAATTTGTACTAAAAATGGAGTTAAATGAGTTTTCTCTGGTTACTGGACCTATGTCCTTAAGAAGGGTTCCTCCTTGCATTTATATGTTAGGTTGGTTTTGCACTGGAATTATATATGAAAATGCCAGCTTGCCCTAAAACATTAACCGGACACCAACAACGGGGCGAGTAATAAAGTTCCCATTTTTCTTCGAATAATCGCGCTAAAAACGAAACTTTAATGTTGAGCTAAACGCAAATGTTAAAAGGTTGGTTTTGCACTGGAATTATATATGAAAATGCCAGCTTGCCCTAAAACATTAACCGGACACCGACACTGGCGAGTAGTAAAGTCCCCATTTTTCTTCGAATAATTGCGCTAAAAACGAAACTTTAATGTTGAGCTAAACGCAAATGTTAAAACTGACTTAGTCCAAAAATAGCAACACCTTAAAAAAAGGTTTTCCAAACGTTTGACACCAAAACCTGATTGATATGCTGAAGAATTATATTTGATAAATGATTGATTGATTGATTGGGGTTTAACGCCGTTTTCAACAATTTTTCAGTCAAATCACCGCGCCCAGTTCACCTACTCATGTTCTTCCTGGTTTTCCCTAACCAGTACACCACACAACATACTTTACAAGCAACTGGCTGCTTTTCCACATAGACTGTTAAACAGCCCATTGGTGAAAGACGAATGACGCAGGTCACAATGACTTTTGTCAAACGTTGGAAAGAATGTTGGCCGAGCTGGGATTCAAACTCACAATCCCTGCTTTGATAAATGAATGATCACAATTAGAAAGCAATGTAACTAATAATTATGAATTTATCTCAAATTCTCAAAATAAACAAAAATCATGTTTTTTACCCCAAAAAGTCACACTCAGCATCTTCAACATACAATGTGAAGAAAGGTTTTATATGTTATTATATTCCAAATATGAAAGCCCTAGCACAAGTACTTATTGAAAAAAAAAAAAAAAAAATCCAACTTGCCCTAAAACTTTAACCACCTAAAACCATGTTTTTTACCCAAAAAAGGTCACACTCAGCATCTTCGGCTTACAATATAAAGAAAGGTATTATATGTAATTATATTCCAAGTATGAAAGCCCTAGCACAAGTATTTATTGAGAAAAATTAAAAAATAAAATAAAATTCCAACCTACCCTAAAACTTTAACCACCCAAAATCATGTTTTTTACCCCAAAAAAGAAGATCACACTCAGCATCTTCAGCTTACAATATGAAGAAAGGTATTAGATGTAATTATATTCCAAATATGAAAGCCCTAGCACAAGTATTTATTGAGAAAAATGCCAACTTGCCCTAAAACTTTAAACGGACGCCGGCGCGAGTCGTAAAGCTCTCATATTCTTTGAATAGTCGAGCTAAAAAAATGCTTCCGTTTGAGCCTTCTTTCATATTTTAGTTGTATCAAAATTTGTCTGCAGCAGAGGTGTCAGAAGTCATCTGTATCAGACAATTAATTAAGGTTTGTCATCGCGGAAGAGACAAAACATATAAAGCACAGTGGATCTTGGAATCAGTGCTATCATTAAGGGCTAATTCGAGGAATTTTAAAATTAAGAATTTTGGAAGTTCTGTATTTGTACATTACACAGTAGATATGAACACTTTGGGATATACATCCTCCTAAAATAGGGTGAACTTCGAAATTTTCCAGACCAAACAATTATTTATCTCATAATTGATATGGAATAATAACTGTTGTTGGAGTCTTTTGAATAAAACTGGACCACACCGCTTTCCCACATACACCAAATCTGCATCAGGCGACTTTGAAAGTATATAGGCGAAAGCATGAAAAATCTTCATAGATTTAATAGATTTGATAATGAGCAATTTCTCCTTTTGCTACATTGTTTTCCAAAGTTGTCTGCTGCAGATGCATCAAAATGCAACTGCAGGTGGGACAGGGTTAATGTAACATTGTTCCGAAAATGGTACTTATCTCTTTTCATGGTATAAATAATAGAGGTTTTGCCACAGCCGGCACATTTCGAAAACATTGTTAACACACACAGAAAACAAAAAACATACGAAAACTGTTTTATTATTTACTCTTCAAAGGACTCATTCAAATTTCCTTAAACTACAACCAAGAGTTTTTACATTCTAATTTTCACCAACAGAACAGCAATTTAGCCAATCTACGAAATGTATCTTTTTAACCTTTTCTTAAATCACATTTTGTTAATTAAAAACCGCAGATTATTCTTTTAAAACATTGTAGCAAAAGGTAAAATTTGCCATTATGAGCAAAATATCCTCTTGTCAGTCACACTGTTTCTTAACTCTTTTTATATTAATCCTTTCATTTATAAAGTTTTTCCATTACATATTTTCAAAGTAGTCTGCTGCAGATTTGTTGAATGTTGGAAATGTAGAGATAAACAAGATATAGATTATTACAAACATCTCATGATCTCTTTTCCCCATAATATTTATCATCCAGACTCAAAGCTAAAACTTCAGTTGTGTATAATTGTATACATGTATTTTCTTTAGTTTCCACTGGTGCTAAAAGGGTAACAGAATCATAGTAAATTAGTATTTGGTAATGGATCTTTAACTAAATACATAGAAAGAATCAATTAAGAGTGTTTCACAAAATAACTATATGTATTTCAATGTATAGTGTACAGAGCTCCAGATAAGGAGTGTTTATCCTTATTTTATACGCTTACCCAATGTTGTGGGTACTCAAAAGAATTGAGCCAATGAAACAAATCTTTTGAGTACCTACAACATAGGGTTTGGTTGGATAACAAGAGAGATATTGTGGGCAAAAGAGCTGTTAACCCCTCCTTATCTGGACCTTTGGTGCATGTATTCATTAGAGAATTATCACTAAGTGAAAGCTATAGGCTATATTTCATTCAATCAAGTAACAGTTTATCTTTAATGTACAATCAAGTAACAGTTTATCTTTAATGTACAACAAAAGTTATTTCTTCATGGTTTCAAACTACAGAAAATGTAATTTGTTAAATTAGCAAAAATGATTACCAGGCACTTTGTAAATAACAGTTTGGTCTGAAGCAATTAACCCTTTCCCACATGCAGACGCATTTTGACCATCCACAGTAGACAACTCTTACAACATTGTGTCAAAAGGAAAAAAAATGTTCAAAATGAGCGATTTCTACTTTTTCCATAATGTTTTCAACTCGATTCATGAATTATACTCACATTCATAGAGAAATTTCCTTATTTTTGCTGACATATTTTCAAAGTTATCAATTACAGATGTGTTGTACGTGGAAAGGGGTAATTTTAGTAGATTGAACTTAACAACACTTTAGACTGGTACCCTATCAACTTATGAATAGCCAATTTACCTGACATGAATGATATTTATCTGCTGCAGTGATATCAATGGTAATATATTTTGTATATGGTTTAAATATACAGGAATTAGTTAATCTTTTCCATAACTTTAATGTTACTTTAATCTATCACTGAATTGTAATTTTATATCAAGAAAAGGTCATGTAAAGAGCAATAAAGTGGCCTTAATATCTATACTACAATATCTCTTAGTTCACTTAATTAAACCCTATGAGTATGAAATCTCTGGCTGCGGCAATTATTTTGAGTGCCCACAGAATAGTGTTTTGAAATGAACTTAAAATAAAAGAACTTGAAATGCACCCCATATTTATAGCTTTGTAGAATCCACTTTGAAACTTTCTAAAAATGGCTTTATGTGAGAGCAAAAAACTTCTTTGTGCAAGTGAAAGGGTACACAAACATGATAATGGAAACCTGTTTACAATGCAATGACAATATTATAATTGAATGTATATACATGACACCATAGAACCAGTCCAATTGCAAAGAATCAGTATCTGTACTTGGTAGAATAATCTTTCGGAGAAACCACAAGACCACGCCCCTTTCTTGCTCCTCTAAACACAGTTTCCACAATGTCAATAAACTCCTGCACGTCCTCCATGGCCCAGTTGATCTTGTTATTGTTACCTGTACCCAAATCTATCATGATATGTTTGTTTCTGTAGAAAAACATGATTGTGCATGGGTCATACAACTCGTACATTTTATTGAAGTCGGGAACAGCTGAAATGTCAACAAGGTTAATGGTCGCGAAATTTTTCATTTTCTCTGCACATTTATACAAAGTTTCGTCCATTACCATGCATGTCGGGTCCCAGTCGTGTCCAAATCTCATCACCAAAACTCGATCCTCTTCTGACAAAATAGCTTGGTCAACCTGCCATCCATTGTGGAGATGCTGTAACATGTACGACATCTTTTATCTTTTTGTTGACGACTTATCTGTTGGTTACAAAAAGAGAGAGTTAAAAGAAATTGCATGTATACATATATATATTATTACAGGACAGGTACATGTATGAAGATCACAATGATGAACATTCCATATAAATATATATAATAAAATTAATATATACTATTTACATGTTTTTTCCACAACTCAAACCCCACACCTTCCTTTGGCCATTTCGAACTTCTGGCCTAACATTTAATTGATGTCAAGACATTTCTTATTAATCTAGATAAACACAAATGAAGACAGCAAAAATCTACAGGAAAACATATATAAGGCCTGCGATTGGGCAACCAAATGGCAAATGACATTCAATACCAAAAAATGCAAAATCATGCACATTGGCCCAAAAGAAACTACGGAATACTTTACAAAAGACTCAAATAACATCTACACGACAATAACAGAGGTAGACCAAGAAAAGGATCTTGGAGTCATCTTCGATAAAAAATTAAATTTTAACACCCATATAAGCACAAAAGTCAATATAGCTAACAGAAACTTGGGTCTAATCAGCAAGACATTTATTTTTATGGACCAAGTCATGTTTCTTCAACTGTACAAAGCCTTAGTGAGACCCCATCTTGAATATGCCTCAGTAATATGGGCACCCAAATATCTAAAAGACTCAAAAGCAATAGAGAACGTGCAGAGACGCGCTACGAAATTACTTGTACAATTACAGAACAAAAACTATCAAGATAGGTTAAAAAGAATAGGACTACCAACACTTGAATACAGAAGGAAAAGAGCTGACCTGATTCAAACCTATAAATTAATCAAAGGAATTGACAAAACATCATATAATTTCTTCTCCTTTATTGAACAATCGAAAACCAGGGGTCATAAATGCAAATTATTTAAACATAGGTCAAGGACAAATGATAGGAGAATGTGCTATAACCAGAGAGTTGTAAATGATTGGAATGGATTACCACAAACAATAATAGAAGCACCCACGCTAAACTCCTTTAAGGCAAGGTTAAATAACCAGTGGACATGTAAATCAAAATTCCAAGCTCGTTGCTACACACCTTATTAAAAAATAAAAATAAAAAACAAAAAATAGTTTACTCAGAACTAATGTAAATATGTCATTAAAGAAGTAAAAACTGCAAAAGTGATTTTTGCCGTAAAATAGAACAATAATACACCCACAAATGGGTGTATAGAAATATGGAAGATCATGTTATATTGATCAAGAAACCGACCATAAATTTTAAGCTGGAACCGGAAGTCACAAACAAACCACAAATATGGAAAAACAAATTGCAAAAGGACCTATAGAAGCTAACGCTTATGTACATAGTCAGGGACTATGTCCCTGACATAATGTACAATATGGTCTCTAATACTATATAAACTATATAAAAAGATAAACAAAAATGCTGTTAAATGATCATAAATCCATTTCAGCTTTGTTTGTGACTGGGAAATTGCAATTGTCAGTTCAGCAATGGAAAAACTCTTCCGGCTTAGGCTGTTGTCGTAGGCTTAATTAAGTCTATCTCTAAATTAATACTGAGTGGGACACAACTGTTAAAGGAAACATGAAATGATTATGTGCAGACTGAACATAACTGAACTGAACTTCAGTTTTCTGACTTTTGATACAGCATATTTTTCCCGTTTTAATCCTACTACATTCTACACTATTTCTCACAATGATGTTAAAAACACTAGCACACATTTAATTATATATATAACACGTATAAATATTAATATAAAAATCTTGCCCATCATTTGAACTGTAGATGATTGATATCAAAAATAATCATATTTATCCAATATGTTCAGATGTTATCCAGTCTCAAAAACATCCGAATTTCTGAACAGTTACATTAAAAATGTGTTTACGAGTTTTTTTAACGATTTATTCATAAACTATATAAAACGTGAATGTAGTAAGTGATAAATACCTTTGTACGAGACAGATAATATATATATTTTGTATTTTTTTCTGTTAAATCACCCTTTTGTTAACCAATATTCTAAACAAAACGTTTTGGTATTTTCTTTTTTCTATGTTTGGATTAAACGAAATACGTATTATGAAAAAGATGATTTTATGAAAAAAATATCCTATTTAAATGAAATATTTCCTTTTAAAATTTAAAAACTTAATTAAAACTGAATATTTCATATTATTTGAATTAAAAAGTGTATGTTTTTTTTAAATTTATCAAAATACTTTTTCGTTAAAAACTAATTTGCTTTTGAAGGGCAAAATGGCTTCCATCGCCAAAGTTGCTGCTGTCGGGAGTAAGTAAAACTCATTTTAGTTATCATTACTTGCTGACACAGACATTTTCTCAATGATATACAATATTGTGTAATTACTTTTTAAATTGAAATACTTTTAATGCAAAGTCTTTTAGTTTTTAATGCTATTTACAGCATAATTTGCAACATTTGAGATAAAACATGTAACACCGAAATTGACTCAATTGGCATCTCACTTATAATTGTTCATCCAGTATATGTAAGACCTGTTGATGCAGTGAATGGGGCAATACTATCAACGATCGAAGCATAGTGCGAGGTCCATCATATTACAAGAAAGAAACCCCCCATCAAAAGCAGCAGTCCATGGTCCGCAGCTTAACAACACCAAATCAGGAAGGTATCTTGGAGTAACAATATCAGATGACCTCTCCTGGAAAGACCATGTGAATACTACAACAAAAAAGGCAAACAACAACTTGGCATTCGTATGGCGTAACTTATCCAGCTGCCCATCTGATACCAAGGACATGGCGTACTGTACAAGGGTAGCCTAGTGCACCCATACTTGATTATGCATCCACCATATTGGATCCACAAAAACATACCTATGTCCAGCCAGTGGAAGCTGTGCAAAGGACAGCTCCCAGATTTGTACCCGGTGACTACCGGACCACCAGCATCACATCCAATATGATCGCCTCACTTGACTGGCAGACCAGCAGAGACGCAGCCAAGCCAAGCTGACAAGGCTGTACCACATTGTCTACAACCTCATAGACATTCCTGCGGCTTCATACCTGCATACAGCCACAATAGCAATCAGAGGCAATGCCGTCGCTACATTGTCCCCTTCTGTCGAACAGACTACCTATGGCACTCCTTCACAGATTGAACACTGTACCACGGTCCACCCCATATTTGAATGCTTCCAAGGAGGTGGCCGTCACAAGATGCTCTGGTAGCTGGTTTCAATATTCAGATTTTCAGCATCACCAGGTACAATCAAAGCACTGAGCAAAATAATGCATGTGTAAAGTCAGAAAAGAGTGAAAGCAGTTTTGGACAAAATACCAAATACACTATATAGATGTGATTTGGATAAAACAATCTTTAATACTGTGTATTTGCTGCTAAGAATGAAATTCCCACAAACACTGGCAATGGGGTGTAAGATTTACAGACAAAAAATGGCCTTGATGTTAAGTACACCAATCTTTATGAGTGCTCACTATTTAGCTTGTCTGTTTTTCAAAATATTCATTTTGCCATAATGGTTTCAAAAGTTGTCAAGAATTAACTCATGAACGTGTTTTGATTTTCATAGATAGCAGACTGCTCTTAAAATTTAAAGACAAGTTGTAAAATTTTTATACAACACTATCTGAGACGTGTCTGGGTTCAAATCAGCTCCTAGTCTCGACAATAAGGCAAAGATAAAATTACATGTATATATATATATTATATCCTCAATAAATAATAATTGAATTATTTCAGGGCTGAAAGTCCCTCAAACGTTTGGGGCAACGCTTGTTGCAAAGAGGGACAAAAGTGTCAGTATTACACAGAACAACTACAAGAGAGGAACTGGAGGGAGGTCATCATTCAGTGGAGTAGTGTCAACTGTGTTTGGAGCAACTGGCGGCCTTGGACATGCCACAATCAACAAACTTGGTAAGTTGGTATGTCTTTCGTCCAGTGATATATCCTTTGGATACCTCAGAGCTCTACATGGGGAGTTATCTGGTCTTTTCTCCCTCTCTTGATACCCACAACATAGGACTTTTAAAATGATTAAGTGAAGATTTTAGAACATTTCTGTCTTTAGTCTTAACCTTATCCCAAATATATAACAAATCAGCAACAGACAACTTAAAAAATGCACAGGCAAATATATAGAAAAGTTCAAAGAAATGAAAATAAAACTATTGAATAGTTCAAAACACTGTGGCAAAGCAAGAAATTGCTCATGATGAGCAATTTCTCCATTTGTCACAATGTTTTTGAAAGTCGTCTGCAGGTGTGCAAGGATTTTAGAACATGAAATCACCACATATTTAATGGTAATCTACACAGATTCTTTAAATAACGTGTTGCTTTCTTGCTTTAGATGCTGAGTTCCATGTTTATTTTCTGCTTGAATGGTTCTGGTCAAGAAGGTTGGTTAACCCTTACAAGTTACCAACATGCAGATGCAATTTTACCCATTTGCAGTAGATAACTTTTGAAAACATGGTGTCAAAAGAAGAAACTACTCTGACATTATCATGAACAATTTCTCCTTTTGCCAATATTTTATTAAAACATTGAATAATTATACCCCCATTTATATAGGTTAACCAACCATATTACCTATTATATGAAGATTTGTTCAGACATCACAAAATCTTTTTCATCTGTTTTCTTTTTCTTCATCCAATTATTGCATGAAAATTTGTCAGTCTGAAGAAATTTTTGTCTATTAGAATGACAGACTGACGACATTCGCGAAGATGAAGGGATGAGGTCTAATCTTGATTAAGAAACTTGTTTGAATAAGTTTGTTACGCACCAGCATTTAATCTAACATAAGTTATGCATCTTTAGAAAATCAAAAATCAGACAAATTAACTCGCTGCTAAATTAAATTAATTAAAAGCAGCTTATTTAATATCTTGATATGATATGAACCAATGCGATATTTAAATCTATTTCAGGTAAAATTGGTAGTCAGGTCATTGTTCCCTACAGATGCGACTCTTACCATTTACGAGACATCCCTTTGATGGGAGATTTGGGACAAATACTGTTTAATGTTAGTTTGGTTTATTTCCCTTTTTTACCCTTGTTCACATGAAACAAATCTGCAGCAGACAACTTTGAAAACTTATGTCTTATCAGTCAAATATATAAAAAATCTTTATAGATAAAAGTATAATCCTTAAATAGAGATGAAGAAATTGCTCATAATCAACTTTTTTTTTTTGCGTAGTCACAGTAGAGGTTTTAAAAGGTTTTTGCTACATATTTAACAAATTTGGTAAATTTTACCAGATATATATAATGAGTTAAATAGTTTGCTGCTGCAAGAGCATACAAAGTTATCAGTACACGTATCTTAGTTATTTTACATTGATTGTGAAACAAGTTTTCAGCTTATATTGATCACGCTCAATGTCCGCTTCCTGGAGACAATCTGTTTGTGTGGAGAAATTATGGTATACACTATAATAGAATCATTATATTTATTTCATGTAGTTTGCCTTGGCAGGGTTACACTAAGGGACCATTTCTCCATCGTCTATCTTTCTGTTTGTCTGTCTGTCCTACTTTCACTTAACCCTTTCCCACATACAACAAACTTGCAGCAGACGACTTTGAAATAATCTGGGCAAAAATATAGAAAGACTGTAGAAATGAAAGTTTAAATATTGAAAAGAGTTGAAAATATTGTGGCAAACGGAGTAATTGCTTGTTTTGAGTAATTTCATTTTTTGTCACAATGTTTTCAAAAAATCGTTTGGCATGGAGACATATAGGTTTTGTCTCTATATAAATTGTCTTTCATACTCTCATTAGATAACATACTAGCAGGTGACACATGTATATCTTTTATTTCTTTTATTTCCAATATACATTGACCCTTTCCCTTATACGACAATTCTTCAGCAGACGACTTTGAACATATTTTGTCAAAAAGTGGAAAATCTCTTTAATTGAATGGATAACCTATCACTAAAAGTGGAAAACATTGTGGCAAAAGGAGAAATTGCTCGTTTTGAGCAATTTCTTCTTTTGTCACTATGTTTTCAAAAAGCTGTCTGCTGCAGATGCGTCAGAAAGCGTCTATATGAGGGAAAGGTTTAAATATGCAGCAGGCAAATTATGCAAAATGTAAGTTGTAAAAACATTGTGGCAGGAGGAGAACTGTTCATAATGAGCAATTTCTCCTTTTGCCACAATGGTTTCAAAATTCCTTTGCTGCAGATGCCTCAAAATGTGTCTGCATGTGAGAAAGTGTTAACCCTTTCCCTCATATAGATGCTTTCTGATGCCTCTGAAGCAGACAGCTTTTTGAAAACATGGTGACAAAAGAAGAAATTGCTCAAAACGATCAATTTCTCCTTGTGTCACCATGTTTTCAACTCTATTCAATAATTGTACTTTCATTTAGAGGTGAATTTTTTCTCGTGTGTTTTCAAAGTCGTCTGCTTCAGATTTGTTGTATGTGGGAAAGGGTTAATTAACACTCTTGTTGTTTTTTCAAATAGAAATTTGATCTGAGAGATGATGCATCCATTGAGAATGTGGTACAGTATTCAAATGTGGTCATCAACCTCATTGGCAGGGAATATGAAACCAAGTAAGTAACAATGTCTAATTGATATACATTCATTTATCTTGCTCTCAGCTATTCCTCAGCAAACGGTCAATTGCTGGCGAAAATTGAATGAACTGTATACATGCAAAGCATAAGTACTAAGGGGAAATGGACACATTTTCAGTTAGTTCAGATTCAACCATTTTCTCAATATCTACTGTATCAATTGTAAACTTGGTTTGTAGGTACCTTGTTACATTCAGATGTGCAATTAATAAGAATCTTAACAGTAGTATGCTTTTCTTTTTGAGGTTCTAGTTTTAGTATGCATATTTTTCCTCTCACCTGAGCATAAAGTGCGGGGTGAGCTATTGTGATCACTCAATGTCTGTCTGTCCTTCTGTCCACATTTTTATACCCCCAGATACTATGTATCTGGGGGCTATATAGGAGTCACGCTTGTCGGTCGGTCTGTTGGTCTGTGGACATTTCTTGTGAATACTATTTCTCAACACCCTTGGTCAGAATTAAATTTTTAAATGAGTTATGGCCCCTTGAATTTCTCATACATATGCATATGTATATTGTCAGGCACCAGCTGGGGGTATTCATCACCTTCAGTGATATTTCTAGTTATACTTGTAAATAACTTCTCCTTCTAAACGAATGAACACAATTCAACATAATTTTACAGGAATGTACCTTTAAATAGGTGATCCTCTTTCAAATTTGTTCAAAGAATTTAATTACATGTACAACATTAAAAGCTTAATTGACCAAAATTATTGTCAATATTTGAAAATAATTTTGCACAAATGTTCCTCCAAGAGTGTTGATATTATTCTTACTACCCAATGATAAACATGGCCCCCAGGGGACCCTCAACCAAAATTGTTCAACTTATTGAGTCAGTTTTGTCGTGTTTGTCTAATAATTACATTATACAAATTAGTGGTGCATTAAATTCAAATGATAAAAGCAACACTGTGTGAAGTGCCAAATTATTACATAGAACTTTAACAAATAGAATGTCAAAGCGTGATATATCCAAAGATATATATATATCCATAAGTACTGTACATTTAGACTTTATATCCTGCTGCTCTCAAAGTTGTATCCTATTTGCTTATCAGTGAAGTTTGTATGATTGTTTGTTTTCAGGAATTATAACTTTGAAGATATATATGTTGATGCGCCCAGAAGAATGGCCAGAGCTGCAAGAGAAGCTGGAGTTGAGAGATTTATCCATGTGTCACATCTGAATGCCCCGGTCGAATCACAAAATCTTCTGAAAAATGGATCTAGACTCCTCAAAGCAAAGGTAACTCTCATCTTTACGGTATATCAAGAAGGTAGGCATTAACCCTATAATTAAGCCATGACTGAGCCCCAAGTTTTAATTTCCAACGTGAAATTTTTCTGCAGTAAACTGCTTTTGGAAAGATTGTTGCAAAAGGAAAAAATAACTTTTCAGAAATTAGTAATACACCCTTTAAACACAGAATGCCTTGGTATCTCCCATCTTTCCTGTATGGAAATATTTATTTCTTAATTAGCTGCATTACTGACAGAAACACTTGGCAAATGCAGAATTTGTCAAAGACGATTCTAATGAGTAAGACAAAGTTTCAAGAAGACGAATGAACGTAAGAGTTATAGAATGGAAATACTTGCTTAACCCTTTCAAGGCTGATTTTTTTTTTTAAACAGACTTATCCAGATGTGTTTTGAAAGAGTCCATAGCCAAAATTTAGGAATATCAAAATTGAAAATGTAGCCGAGCCCCGGTAGCTCAGTTGGTAGCGACACGGTCTGTCAATCCAGGGGTTGTTATTTCGAACCCCAGCTTGGCCAACATTCTTTCTGACATTCGACAAAAGTCATTGTGACAAGCGTCATTCGTCTTTCACCAATTGGCTATCACCGTCGGTCTATGTGGAAAAGCTGCCAGTTGCTTGGAAAGAATGTTGTATGAAGTACTGGTGTGAGAAAGCCAAGAAACATATGAGTAGGTGAACTGGCTGCCGTGATATGACTGAAAAATTGTTGAAAACGACGTTAAACCCTAATCAATCAATCAATTGAACATGTAAATATGGTCTGACAAACATGCCACGTTGACACTTGCACAAAGCTTAGTTTCACACTGCCTGGCATTAATGTGTGTCATTTAGTGGCATGCAGGCCCATAATAACAAGTCAATTGAGATGCATTAGTAAACAAACAGATCATGAATAGTAAAAACCTGTAAGGCAATTTGCAAATTGTGTGCCACTCTGCCAAATAGACAAAATATTTGCAAGCTTTGTTGTTATAGAGTTGCATCTGGGTTGTTTAATAACGTAGTTATTACAGAGCTCTAAAATCCTTATTATACCCTCTTACCCTATGATGTTGGTTCTCAAAAGAATTGTCTCAGTGAGATGATTCTTTTGAGTACCCACAACAAAGGGCTTGCTTCAAAGATTAGAGAGAAATTGTGGGTAAAAGAGCTGAATACCCCTCCTGAATAGGACCTCTGGTTGTTAGAATAACTACCCTGCACACCTGTAAAATACTCCCACAATTACAGTCATCCAACATTGATACACAGAATGGGGTGTCAGGCGTAAAAAATACCATCTGTTTCATGTAGTTTGCAGGAGAGAAAGCAGTGCTGGAAGAGTTCCCTGATGCTACAATAGTCCGGCCTTCGGATGTCATCAACGAGTATACCGGATGGTTGCAGATGTATAAACATGGGAGGTATGTACTCTTTTTAGATCACCTAGAGCCGAAGGCTCAAGGTGAGCTATTCTGATCACTTTTTTGTCCGTCGTCCGTCGTCTGTCCGTCCGTGCGATTGAAAAGAGACTTCGGGCCGTATTAGTCGTCTACTGAATAAAAGAGGGCCACTTTACCTCTAGGGGCCATGGCCCCCTGTTTATTAGCTAAAACTGATGTAAGGGGCCTTTCAAACCTGTCCATTATACAATTAAGAAAGGCCCCTTATTGCTGTGTCCATTGTCCAAAAGTGTCTAACATTGGACTGTCACTAAACTGATGTTTATTCACAGCAGAGTTGCTTACCGTAACTACGATCGACAACTCTTTATAATACGGATATACTCGGTGCTTTTCGTACACAACTCTGTATAATACGGATACACTCAGTGCTTTTCGTACACAACTCTGTATAATACGGATATACTCGGTGTTTTTCGAAGTTCATGACACAAAGTTTTTCCCGCCGAGCAGAAGGACACACATTTGCAGCAAGATGGAGGAACCATTAAACAAAAAAACACGTTATAATGATGTATGTTGGGTTTGTATTACTTATATCAATTTTTATTATATTTAATTTCATCGTTTATGACCGAAATATGTTGAAAACATGGCCCTTTATTTTTGTTCTGGACTCGGCACTTGTGCGCGACCATATGACTTGGCAGCCATGTTGGATTTAAAAACTACCCAGCACTATTTGTTCTAAATGATATGGAATTTCTCAGAGCAATAGATTTTATTCCCATTCATTACCACAAACATCACCGTGTTATGAGCTACAGTAATGGTTATCTAATTTTGTTCCATCATTATGGCGTTTTCACCATGTGCAGAATAGCGCTGGAAGTAATCGAAGATATTCTTCCAAGGGTTCCGCTAACTGGTTTTAAGTATGATAATATATTACTTTTTCAAATATAAAGAAACTTATAAAAGCAAAAAAATGAGCCATTTGATTTCTTTCGGCAGTTATAGATCTACTTCTTTCTACTTTTAGTCTATATACTTTCTTTTTATTGACATAGATTTCTATGAATACTTCAATAAAACATGGTTCTCGATGTAAAACTGGATAATGATGTATACATAAAGATAAAAATGCTCAAACCTGATTTTATAAATCCAAATAAGCAAAACAAACTAACTAGTCCAAATTTCTTAATATTTGTTTTAATCTATAGGCCTAAAAATAAAAGTGCGAAACTCGAAGAAAGGGTTTTGTCGGATGTCGGTGTTGTTCACGCTTTTGGACTGTCTTGTCAATATCTACTATGCACTCAACCCTTAAGACACATTTGTCCGATTTCACACATGAAAATTAATCCTTTCAATGTTTTCAAAAAATTATTAGAAAATAGGACATTACATGTTTATCCTTTTCTAACATTGTTTTCAAAAAAAGATTAGTTTAAAGTAAAACAAACACAGACATTTGATAGCGTTAATACCATTATGCGTATGATGCATGAATTAGATAGGACAATACAATTTTCTCCTTTTCTGACAATATTTTCAAAAGCTGTCTGCTGCAAATGCGTCAAAAGTTACTGCATTGACGAAGTTTATTAAAAGTGTGTGTAATTCACAGAGAGGTGAAGACAAGGGTTTTAAATAGTTTGGTTATATGCAAACGGTTGTAATTTCTCCTGGAACAGGCTGTAGTTACAACCGACTTGCATTTATAAGCCCTATAACTGTTTTCACGTGAAAAACACAGGGCTCTAATAAATGACGTCACTAATTTACCAGCTGAGAGATTGAGCCGCGACAAATGACGTAGCTCATTATGACGTAGCTCATTTGTTAGGGGGAAAATAAAGGTCTATATAGATTTCACTCTTACCCATTTGCACATGCATTTTGACGCATCTGCAGCAGACTTCTTTTGATAGCGGTCTGACAAAAGGAGAAATTACTACATTTTCTTTAAATTGGACAAATTAACTTTGAATTGAAAAGGATTTTAAAGGGTATGGTATTTATTTTTCCTTTAGTAGCTTTGAAACATCTGGGCGGGGGGGGGGGGGGGGGGGGGGGGGGATCAACATAACTCAATTGCCGCATCAACCCCACCCACTTTTTTTTTTTTTTTTTTTTTTTTTTTTCTCTCTCTCTTCATTTTGAGTTTACTTCTATTTATAATTTAATTCATTTAAATGTATGGATACTTTTATATATATATTAAATATATTGCAAAAAGTTCTTTATCCAACAAGAAACTTTATTTTGTGTTGGGTTATTAGATATAACATAGATGTTGTATTCATTATGAAGACATTTCCTGTTTAGTTTATAAATAGTGTTTCCTATAAATAGTGTTTCTTTTTTTCCTTCAGACATTTGTTTGGTTGAATAAACTGTCAGGACTGCCTCGTGGAGTTATGTGGCCTGGGAAAGTTGTGTCGACAGATGGTCAACATCAGCTTGTGACAGTGTACATTAAAAGTGACAATGCAGAGTAAGTTTTCCACTTTACTTTTTGTTTATTTTTGAGCTTGTGTGATCCTCCAATATCAGACTTGGTGTAAAAAAAAATCTGAGGACTAGCCAAATTAGGCCATGGCCCCTTGTTGTTGCAAATTAATTTAGATACTTAGCTCTGCTGAGTAATGTTGGGGATCTTTTAGTAAAAGTGCCATGGCCCACTATTTTTGCTTATCCATTTAGATACAATACTCTGTTGCATTAGGTCATTCTTTCAGTTACAAAGGGCCATGGCCTTCTGTTGTCACACATTTATTATGATACAATACTCTGCTGCATAAGGTCATTCTTTCAGTTACAAAGGGCCATGGCCCCCTGTTGTCAAACATTTATTATGATAAAATAACCTTTAAGCATTAGGTCATTTTTCAGATACAAAGGGCCATGGCCCCCTGTTGTCAAACATTTATTATGATAAAATACCCTTTAAGCATTAGGTCATTTTTCAGTTACAAAGGGCCATGGCCCCCTGTTGTCAAACATATATTATGATAAAAAACTCTTTTAGCATTAGGTCATTCTTTCAGATACAAAGGGCCATGGCCCCCTGTTGTCAAACATTTATTATGATAAAATACCTTTTAAGCATTAGGTCATTTTTCAGTTACAAAGGGCCATGGCCCCCTGTTGTAACACATTTACAACAATAAAAAGGTTATATGTATAAAGTCATTTTCAATGACTTGCATTTGAAACAATATTCTGTTGCATTAGGTCATCCCCCCAGTTACAAAGAGCCATGCCCCCCTTTTATTGCACATTGATTTTGATGCAATACTCTTGTTGCATTAGGTCATTCTGTCAGTTATAAAGGGCCATGGCCCCCTTTACTCTTTAGCATTAGGTCATATTTCAACTACAAAGGGCCATGGCCCCCTGTTGTAACACATTTATTAAGATACAATACTCAGTTGCATTAGGTCATTTTTTCAGTTACAAAGGGCCATGGCCCCTTGTTGTCACACATTTACAACAATAAAAAGGTTATATGTATAAAGTCATTCTCAATGCATTTGAAACAATATTTTGTTGCATAAGGTCATCCTCCCAGTTACAAAGGGCCATGGCCCCCTTTTGTTGCACATTGATATTGATACAATACTCTGTTTCATTAGGTAATTCTTTCGGTTATAAAGGGCCATGGCCCCCTTTACTCTTTAGCATTAGGTCAATTTTCAGCTACAAAGCGCCATGGCCCCCTGTTATAACACATTTATTATGATACAATCTCTGTTGCATTAGGTCATACTTTCAGTTACAAAGGGCCATGGCCCCCTGTTGTCAAACATTTATTATGATAAAATACCTTTAAGCATTAGGTCATTTTTCAGCTACAAAGGGCCATGGCCCCCTGTTGTAACACATTAACAACAATAAAAAGATTATATGTATAAAGTTATTCTCAATGACAAGGTTGCATTTGATACAATACTCTGTTGCATTAGGTCATCCTTCCAGTTACACAGAGCCATGGCCCCCTTTTGTTGCACATTGATTGTGATACAATACTCTGTTGCATTAGGTAATTCTTTAAGTTATAAAGAGCAATGGCCCACTTTACTCTTTAGCATTAGGTCATTTTTCAGCAACAAAGGGCCATGGCCCTCCTGTTGTAACTCATTTATTATGATACAATACTCTGTTGCATTAGGTAATTCTTTCAGTTATAAAGGGCCATGAACCCCTTTACTCTTTAGCATTAGGTCATTTTTCAGCTACAAAGGGCCATGGCCCCCTGTTGTAACATATATATTATGATACAATACTCTGTTGCATTAGGCCATTCTTTCAGTTACAAAGGGCCTTGGCCCCCTGTTGTCAAACATTTATTATGATAAAATACCCTTTAAGCATTAGGTCATTTTTCAGTTACAAAGGGCCATGGCCCCCTGTTGTCAAACATTTATTATGATAAAATACCCTTTAAGCATTAGGTCATTCTTTCAGATACAAAGGGCCATGGCCCCCTGTTGTCAAACATTTATTATGATAAAATACCCTTTAAGCATTAGGTCATTCTTTCAGATACAAAGGGCCATGGCCCCCTGTTGTCAAACATTTATTATGATAAAATAACCTTTAAGCATTAGGTCATTTTTCAGTTACAAAGGGCCATGGCCCCCTGTTGTCAAACATACATTATGATAAAAAACTCTTTTAGCATTAGGTCATTCTTTCAGATACAAAGGGCCATGGCCCCCTGTTGTCAAACATTTATTATGATAAAATACCTTTTAAGCATTAGGTCCTTTTCAGTTACAAAGGGCCATGACCCCCTGTTGTAACACATTTACAACAATAAAAAGGTTATATGTATAAAGTCATTTTCAATGACTTGCATTTGAAACAATATTCTGTTGCATTAGGTCATCCTCCCAGTTACAAAGAGCCATGGCCCCCTTTTATTGTACATTGATTTTGATGCAATACTCTTGTTGCATTAGGTCATTCTGTCAGTTTTAAAGGGCCATGGCCCCCTTTACTCTTTAGCATTAGGTCATATTTCAACTACAAAGGGCCATGGCCCCCTGTTGTAACACATTTATTAAGATACAATACTCAGTTGCATTAGGTCATTTTTTCAGTTACAAAGGGCCATGGCCCCCTGTTGTCACACATTTACAACAATAAAAAGGTTATATGTATAAAGTCATTCTCAATGCATTTGAAACAATATTTTGTTGCATTAGGTCATCCTCCCAGTTACAAAGGGCCATGGCCCCCTTTTGTTGCACATTGATATTGATACAATACTCTGTTTCATTAGGTAATTCTTTCGGTTATAAAGAGCCATGGCCCCCTTTACTCTTTAGCATTAGGTCAATTTTCAGCTACAAAGCGCCATCGCCCCCTGTTATAACACATTTATTATGATACAATCTCTGTTGCATTAGGTCATACTTTCAGTTACAAAGGGCCATGGCCCCCTGTTGTCAAACATTTATTATGATAAAATACCTTTAAGCATTAGGTCATTTTTCAACTACAAAGGGCCATGGCCCCCTGTTGTAACACATTAACAACAATAAAAAGATTATATGTATAAAGTTATTCTCAATGACTCGGTTGCATTTGATACAATACTCTGTTGCATTAGGTCATCCTTCCAGTTACACAGAGCCATGGCCCCCTTTTGTTGCACATTGATTTTGATACAATACTCTGTTGCATTAGGTAATTCTTTAAGTTATAAAGAGCAATGGCCCACTTTACTCTTTAGCATTAGGTCATTTTTCAGCAACAAAGGGCCATGGCCCCCTGTTGTAACTCATTTATTATGATACAATACTCTGTTGCATTAGGTAATTCTTTCAGTTTTAAAGGGCCATGAACCCCTTTACTCTTTAGCATTAGGTCATTTTTCAGCTACAAAGGGCCATGGCCCCCTGTTGTAACATATATATTATGATACAATACTCTGTTGCATTAGGCCATTCTTTCAGTTACAAAGGGCCTTGGCCCCCTGTTGTCAAACATTTATTATGATAAAATACCCTTTAAGCATTAGGTCATTTTTCAGTTACAAAGGGCCATGGCCCCCTGTTGTCAAACATTTATTATGATAAAATACCCTTTAAGCATTAGGTCATTCTTTCAGATACAAAGGGCCATGGCCCCCTGTTGTCAAACATTTATTATGATAAAATACCCTTTAAGCATTAGGTCATTTTTCAGTTACAAAGGGCCATGGCCCCCTGTTGTCAAACATGTATTATGATAAAAAACTCTTTTACCATTAGGACATTCTTTCAGATACAAAGGGCCATAGCCCCCTGTTATAACATTTATTATGATACAATACTCTGTTGCATTAGGTCATACTTTCAGTTACAAAGGGCCATTGCCCCCTGTCGTCAAACATTTATTATGATAAAATACCTTTAAGCATTAGGTCATTTTTCAGCTACAAAGGGCCATGGCCCCCTGTTGTAACACATTTACAACAATAAAAAGATTATATGTATAAAGTTATTCTCAATGACTCGGTTGCATTTGATACAATACTCTGTTGCATTAGGTCATCCTTCCAGTTACACAGAGCCATGGCCCCCTTTTGTTGCACATTGATTTTGATACAATACTCTGTTGCATTAGGTAATTCTTTAAGTTATAAAGAGCAATGGCCCCCTTTACTCTTTAGCATTAGGTCATTTTTCAGCAACAAAGGGCCATGGCCCCCTGTTGTAATTCATTTATTATGATACAATACTCTGTTGCATTAGGTAATTCTTTCAGTTATAAAGGGCCATGAACCCCTTTACTCTTTAGCATTAGGTCATTTTTCAGCTACAAAGGGCCATGGCCCTCTGTTGTAACACATGTATTATGATATAATACTCTGTTGCATTAGGTAATTCTTTCAGTTATAAAGGGCCATGGCCCCCTGTTATAACACATTTATTATGATACAATACTCTGTTGCATTAGGTCATTCTTTCAGATACAAAGGGCCATGGCCCCCTGTTGTCAAACATTTATTATGATATAATACTCTTTAGCATTAGGTCATTTTTCAGCTACAAAGGGCCATGGCCCCCTGTTGTAACACATATATTATGATATAATACTCTGTTGCATTAGGTCATTCTTTCAGTTACAAAGGGCCATGGCCCCCTGTTGTAACACATTTATTATATTATGATATAATACTCTGTTGCATTAGGTCATTCTTTCAGTTACAAAGGGCCATGGACCCCTTTTGTTGCACATTGATTTTGATATAATACTCTGTTGCATTAGGTAATTCTTTCATTTATAAGGGGCCATGGCAGGCCCCCTTTACTCTTTAGCATTATGTCATTTTTCAGCTACAAAGGGCCATGGCCCCCTGTTGTAACACATTTATTATGATACAATACTCTGTTGCATTAGGTCATTCTTTCAGTTACAAAGGGCCATGGACCCCTGTTGTCAAACATTTTTTATGATAAAATATTCTTCTAGCATTAGGTCATGTTTCAGCTACAAAGGTCCATGGCTCCCTGTTGTAACACATTTACAACAATAAAAACATTATATGTATAGAGTCATTCTCAATGACTGTTGCATTTGATACAATACTCTGTTGCATCAGGTCATCCTTCCAGTTACAAAAAGCCATGTCCCCCTTTGAGTGCTCATTGATTTTGATACAATACTCTGTCACATTCGGTAATTCTTTCAGTTATAAAGGGCCATGACCCCCTGTTGTTGACAGCTCTTTTAAGATAATGATGTCATTAGTCTCATTCTTAAAAGAGTCCTTAGCTAAATGAAAATATAAATGTTATAGATCATCTTGTCTTTCAGATTGACAGTGAAGAATGAAAACGTCTTCCCTTTAACTGCTGATGAATTAGAAAAATACAAAGACGAGTTTCAGAGTATGTTGTCTTTTATAATACTTCCTTTGTTTTTCTTAATTTAAACAGTAAAGATTAATTGGTGTATTAAATAAGCAGGTCAGTAACCATTTGTTTCCAACCAATTAACTTGAGAGTGCCTTGACCTACAATTCTCAAGTGGGTTTGCACATTGATTGCAGATGGTAGATCACCCCAATTGATTTTGGGGTCTCAAGGTCACCAGAAACATCCAAAATCTTCTTCTGATGGTGCAACTTCATGGGAGGTGCTTAAAGTTTTACAAACATCTCTTGAATTTAAAGCCCAATTAATTTCCTTCAGTAGCATGTTTTGCTTAAAGCAGGTAAAGTGGAAACTAAAAAGGTTCTGGTACCTGTAGAATACAAAATTTTATTTAGCCATTCTGGGTATTACGTATTTAAAATTAGCTTTATGATACCTTTGTCTGTGAATGGTCCACAATGCGGTTAAGGAAAATCTTAACTTAAAATAATATTTTATTGTTTTAGGTATTCTTGTGCGGAAGAAAAGAACATCCACTGTTCACCAGTTTCTTCATGATCTCAACTGGATAATGGAAGAAATTGAAAACCAGAAGTTTTATTCCCTACCATCTGACAGTATAAGTATGACAGATGTTGATGGCAAGCAGAATGTGAACCATGTGGACAGTGATAGGAATGTTCAAGACAGTGAGAGTGATCAAGATGAGAACAATGCTGACAGTGACCAGAATGTGACCCATGTGGACAGTGATGGGAATGTGCAAGACCATGAAAATGATCAAGATGATAACAATGCTGACAATGAGCAGAATGTGACCCATGTGGACAGTGATGGGAATGTGAAAGGTAATAAGAGTGATCAAGATGAGAACAATTCTGACAATGAGCAGAATGTGACCCATGTGAACAGTGATGGAAATGTGCAAGGTAATGAGAGTGATCAAGATGAGAACAATGCTGACAATGAGCAGAATGTGACCCATGTGGACAGTGATGGGAATGTGCAAGGTAATAAGAGTGATCAAGATGAGAACAATGCTGACAATGAGCAGAATGTCACCCATGTGGACAGTGATGGGAATGTGCAAGGTAATAAGAGTGATCAAGATGAGAATAATTCTGACAATGAGCAGAATGTGATCAATGTGGACAGTGATGGAAATGTGCAAGGTAATAAGAGTGATCAAGATGAGAATAATTGTGACAATGAGCAGAATGTGATCAATGTGGACAGTGATGGAAATGTGCAAGGTAATGAGATTGATCAAGATGAGCAGAATGTGACCCATGTGGACAGTGATGGGAATGTGCAAGGTAATAAGAGTGATCAAGATGAGAACAATGCTGACAATGAGCAGAATGTGACCCATGTGGACAGTGATGGAAATGTGCAAGGTAATGAGAGTGATCAAGATGAGAACAATGATGACGGTGACCAGAATGTGACCCATGTGGACAGTGATGGAAATGTGCAAGGTAATGAGAGTGATCAAGATGAGAACAATGATGACAGTGACCAGAATGTGACCCATGTGGACAGTGATGGAAATATGCAAGGTAATGAGAGTATTCAAGATGAGAACAATGCTGACAGTGACCAGAATGTGACCCATGTGGACAGTGACCAGAATGTTCAAGACAATGAGAGTGATCAAGATGAGAATAATGCTGACAATGACCAGAATGTGATCAATGTTGACAGTGATGAGAATGTGCAAGATAATGAAAGTGAAGTCAGTTACAATGAAGATGATGAACGGGACTTAGACTATGTCCCGGACTCTTCAGAAGAGGATTTGAAAAACAGTGACCTACCAGACTTTTTTAAATTCATTCAGGAAGAAATGACTTCTATTCCGGAAACAGAGCAATCCTCTTATGTTGTTATAGAACATGAAGAACCAAAAACCATAAACTGTCTGAATGCAGTAAAACAGCCTGATCAAAGAAGAGTTAAAGAAGATGAAATGATTAGAGATGGCAAGTACAAAAATATCTACATTAAAAGGTATGTGAAGTCGAATGATGGTAAGTTAGGTTTGAAGAAAGACAACCGTCCATATGATACTGTACATGCCTGTAACTTCTGCCAAAAACTTTTCACCCACATCCAAGATCACATTGAAAAAAGACATCATGACATGGTAGAAGTAAAGGAAATTTTGAAACTCCGGAAACAGATGGCAGATGCTGAAGTTAAAGGACCTTTGAAAAAGGAAATCAAAAAACTTCAGAACTGCATCAGATTCTCAGGAGACCATATTCATAACCAGTTAGTAAAGGACTGTAAACAAGGGGAACTCTTGATTCAGAGAAAATCCTGTGCAAAAGAAAAGTTCAATTTCGAAGACTATGGTCCATGTATAGACTGCTTACAGTGGATTAAACTGGAGAGTTCTGCAAGCATACATCAGAGAAACTGCCCAAAAACTATTGGGGATTTTAGGAAGAAAAGAAATCTTATTTTGGGAGCAAAAGAACTCATTGGTGCAATTGAACCATCTGGGTCAGAAATGCTTCAAAAGGAAGTTTTCCTCAAAATGAGGAATGATGATGTCAGCAGATGTGCACAAAAAGATAATTTAATATGCCAACTAGGGGATGTGTGGTTGTCAAAATCAATAGGCCACAAGTTGCGCAGGGGGAGGGATTCATCTTTCCATATGCGGCTTGCAGCAAAGTTGCTGTTGGCTTGCAGGGAACGTTTGCACATGCAAAGCATTGATATGTTTAATTTGTTGATAATGAAAAACTTTGACATCATTGTTGAAGAAACTCTAAAATTGTGTGGCTTAAATGAGCATGAGGAACTGGCTCATCCCAGCACAGCAAATAAACTGGGCTTCGACATAGCAAGATTAGTTAGTTTGAAATATGGGCTTTGTTTGAGAAACAAGGACAGTGATGGAAAAGAAGAAGCAGAT
This sequence comes from Serripes groenlandicus, assembly GCA_031761405.1. Lineage (NCBI taxonomy): Eukaryota > Metazoa > Mollusca > Bivalvia > Cardiida > Cardiidae > Serripes > Serripes groenlandicus. Next base: position 299,776 of record JASEVX010000116.1, read on the forward strand.
GGGTTTCTGAAGCTGATGAAGATAGATTGGTCAACAAAAGTGACCAAGCGTGTTGGAGATTTGCTCAGAGAGAGACATTTCGAAAATAGACGACAGCTTCCCCATCCTAAGGATATTGAAACAATAGCAGAAAAACTCTCTTCAACACTCACTGCCTATGACTTCAAGAACAAGACACAGTACACAACAGTGGCAAAGACTGCATTGCTTCGATTGATGGTGTACAACAGACGGCGAAGTGGGGAGATTGAAGAGTTACTGTGAGTTTAACCTTGACTTTTCTGTAGCAAAGTTTACTTTTTCTCGAATATGATAGTTTTGTCACCAAGTATGACATACATAGAGAATACTATGTTAGTGTTGAATATAAAGAAATGTTATCATGTGAGGGTGAGAACTGAGCCTCGTGCTGTTAATGTTCAGCCCGAACATGGTAACATTTCATTTTCACTTTTAGCTCACCTGAGCACAAAGTAGTTTTCAAGTAACATGGGATAAATTTATTTTGCTTAAGAACAACTTTCAAATGTTCACTATATATATTGTGTAATATACCTATTTGTTTAAGGATGGAGACATTTCTACGACGGAGAAGGGATGTTGATGATGTGGAGCAGTCTCTTCTTGGGGAGTTGACCACCACTGAAAGATATTTAATCAAGAGTCAGGAGCTGATGTGGATCAGAGGAAAGGTAATAGAGACTAGGTTTAAAAATCAAGATTTTGAATCTTAAATTTTATACAGAAAATATATACCTCTTCAGAAAAAGTGTTACGATGATGATTCAAAAGTTAGTTTGCCATATATATATCAAATATAAAAAAAAAATCTTAAAAGCTTAAGAAGCCGGATATTTAACTTGGTAAATTTCTATTTCAGCGTGGCAAGCGAGTACCTGTCCTTATACCGCAAGATACAATTGAAGCATTGAAGTACATTGTAGATCCAGAAGTGCGGACTCTAGCTGGCTTGAAGAAAACAAACAAGTACATGTTTGCAACAAGAGGTACATATCCTAGTGATTAACTTATGTCTGTGATAGCGTGAGAAATCATTGATTGCTTTATAACCAGGAAAAATCTGGTTATTAAATGAGCTAATGTCAGCAAGTCAACACTTGAGTTCCGGCCATTACTTCTTCCAAGTATCATATGATTTTAAATTAACTGGGCACAGTTGATAATTTCAATGAGATGGTGTATCACATACAATAATCGGGTTCATAAGGTCATTGGACTAGGTCACAGAGAGGTGAAAGGTCTGAATTGGAACAGCATCAACAGTTGCCTTGTCTAGGCCGTAATTTCATATATTGAAGGATTTTTTAATAATTGTATGCAAACGTCTACCTATACGTAATATTTTACCAGGTTTTCATTGCTTGCAGATTCTTTCTCTTTTAGAACCAAGATTTTCTGCAAACCTTGTGTTCCATTGAAGCCTTTCTTATCTCTGAGTGCTTTCACACACGGGTACTAGTTTCTGAACTTCCATCTCGGAAACAATTAATTGACTTTTACATGTAAATAACCCATTATCTTGAGCCAAAAATGAAAACCTTGTGTAGTAACTTCTTTAATTAATACAAAATTGTTACTATTTACTCTTAAGGAGATGGCGTCATAAGTGCATCACAGTGTATCAATGAACTTGGAAATGAAAATGCTGGTGACTTGATTCATCGCGATAGGTTGACCTCTACAGGCTACAGGGCTTACATGGCAACAATAGCACAGGTTAGTATGTAATTGAATATTGTGTATTGTTAAGTATGGAGATGACTTGTATAGTAACAAACAAAACTAAGTCTAGGTCATATGTCTGGGTCAAAACCCCTACTTTATATATTTAAATTCTTGAGCAGTTTCAAATTACCAAGGGTATTATTTGTTTGCACTACCACTTTTATTTTAAAAATGATAATAAATTGCTCAATTCTGTTCTTTTCAGTGTCTTGGTCTCAAGGACCATCAGATACAGTGGCTTTGTACCCACCTGGGGCATACAGAGGACATACACAAAACCCACTACAGATTTGCTTTGGATGGCATTGAAAGAATACAGCTAGGAAAACTGTTATTGATACAGGACAAGAATCTGCTTAGCAAGTTTAGAAACACACAACTAGAGGACATAAATTTTGAAGGTAAATCTTAACTTTCTTAAATGCATGCATATTAAAATGTGTTAACAATGCTTAAAAAAGAAAACTAGGGACCTTTTCAATTACTTGTGCCGCTGTGGGTTCGAATCCCTTCTCAGTACTTTGGATTTTTCATGTGAGGAAGCCTTCTTTGGATACACAATTTGACGCGCAGTGATACAGTTCAATAGGACTTGCAATCTCTCGGCCCCTCACTGCTGTGGTTCGAATCCCATCTAGTTACTTCGGATTTTTCATGTGAGGAAGCCTTCCAGCTGGCTTGCGCTAGGTCGATGGTTCTACCAGGGTGACTGTGCACTCTGGTCTTCCTCCACCAGTAAATAGCTGGACGTCGCCATATGTCTGAAATACTGTCGCGGCGACAGTAAACCCCCAAAAAAAAAAAAAAAAATTACTTGAGAAAGTACAACAAAATAGTATCTAAACACAATAATGATCTTATTTAGGATTCTTGATTTTTTAAGATTATCAACCCAAAAGTATGCCATAGAAGGTGCAATGATAAACGATTTCTTATCTAAATTTAAATGATAAAAGTAAAGTACATGTACATAGAAGTGTTGAAAGATTTGGATTTTGGTATTTCAGATATTATCAGCTCTGTTGACAACAGAAACCAAGAGGTGGATCCTGACAGTTTAGAAGCAGATAAGGTTGATGATGCTGAATTGGGTACTTAAGTTTTTTCTAGAGAGCAGAGTTAGATTGATTGACTGATTGGGGTTTAATGGTTGTTTCCAGCTCTTAATGTATAGGCTACATACCAGCGGTTAATTTGCCTTACTAGTGTATCTTGCTATCTTACAAGTGCTAACCAATTTCTCTGTAAGAAGCTAACAACTTTCTCAAATATTCAGAGGTGAAATGTGAATGACCATTCAGAGGCAATGTCCTTGATCAGATCACCATTTAGAAATTCTACCGCGCTTAGGACTCAAACCAATAACCTATGGACCTAAACAGACATAAAAGTGTGCCGCTTTACTGACTGATTACAATGTCCATGTAATGTAAACAAAAATTCTAATCATTCAAGCATGGTTGGTAATTATACAAGTATTTATGGCAGATATTTTGCATTGTATTGCAAGTATCTAGCTTTTATTATTATACTTCTGCCTAAGAGAGTCGAAGGGGGTTATTGGAGTCAATCTGTTATAATTAGTCTGTTGCACTGATCTTTTGCACACATTAACCTCATTATGAGTAGCTGTTCCTGACATATTATTCCTGAGGGTATGTCATTGCGTTACATAGTGAGTTGCTTTTGTTATTCTAACATAAACAATGAATGACTTTAACAAAGCAGTAATGCGAGGATATTTATCACAGTCAGTGATAGCTCTAGTTATTATTATTTTAATTTAATGATTGCAGAGATGGATGGTATTGTGGAGATCGACCCTTCCTATTCACCTATCCTGGCTACAACGCGACCGAAGCGAGTGTCTTCAGGTTTGTAATTAATGTCTTTACAGATTTCACATTCAAGGAAATAGACATGTGTGTCTTTTAATAGTTTCTGCTTGAGATTGTGTATATATAAAGGTCCTGCAAAAATATTGTATTTGCAAATGCCTTTTTAACTTAGCACTTTGGGTTATAGTGACATCAAACTTTAAGCCGTTACAATCGCTGTAATATTTGGCCGAGTTACAAAACTTTGATAGTCATAAATAAGCTAATTTGGCAAAATGGGACAGAGATGCTCTTAATTCTTATATGTGTATATTTTCGTAGATTTAACTGAATACAACTAATTGTATTATTGTTTAGAAAACCTGCATATGAAAAGATGTTATCTTGAAAAACACGTTTTTCAGGCACGAGGGTCCGTTGGACGGAAAAGGAAATTCAGGAACTGAAACAGTATGCTGAAAAGTACTTAAAAGAAAAGAAAACACCCTCAAGAAAAGAGTGCCTCACTTTTATCCAGAAGAGCAAAGTATCAGGGGGAGAGTTGCACAGGCGATCTCCAGGTCTTATAGTTAAAAAAATAAGTGCAATGAATGTCAAAGCCCGCAGAGGTTCACAAGATTGACATTGACTTGTAGGTTGTCTTTGGGAATGTGACTGTTTAGAAGTTGTTTTAATAGTTCTTGCCTTTTCACAGACAATGTTTTATTAGTGTTAGTAAGAGCCATTAGTTGTCATTGTTAATTTTTGAAAATCATATTAATTTTATTAGTTTTCAAGATTTTAAAAACAAGGTTGTCTTTCATTTACTTTGTTTTAGCCAGATTTTTCAAAAAAAAAAAAGAAACTTTTAGATTGGTGAAAACAAACAAGCAGCGTTAAATTTTGCAATTTTAGCTCGACTATTCGAAAAATAAGGAGACTATTGCACTCGCCCCAGTGTTGGCGTTGGCGTCTGCATTGGTTAAAAGTTTTTTATAAATATTAATATCTTCTTTACCATCATTCAAACCTATTCACTTCAAACTTGGCATACTTATTGTACATTATCAAATGACCTTGGAGGACAAGTCCCATAACTCTACATCAGATTTTGACTGAATTATGCCCCTTTTTTGACTGAAAATTTGGTTAAAGTTTTCATGCAATGCCTTTTGTCAAAATCACAGTTGCTATTGCTTTTAAACTTCACACACTTACTGGACGTCATCAAATGACCTTCCAGGACAAGTACCATAACTCTACATCAGATCTTAAGAGAATTATGCCCCTTTTTGGACTTAATAAATTACACAATATACCTTTTCTTAGACAAAACACCTATTTTACTGACAGGCCTTTGAATAGTCCTGCGTACTGTCTTACGGACAGCTCTTGTTAATTATTGTCATTACTTGGTCGCACAATGGAACATTTCATATTTGATATGCACATATTTGATATTCCTTACAAGGAGCCCTTTCACTTTGGGTCCTTACTATTGATTTCTTGATTATATGAACCCAAAAACATAAGAGATCCTACTTTAATGTGTTTTTTGTATTTAAGCCTTAATTGTCATTTAGCATAAAGGACAAGGATAGAAAAATGTAAAATGGATGTCAAAACCTTATGCATTAGGATTTTGGGAAAGCAATAGAAAAGGAATAGGCTGTTGATGTCCAAAACTGCAAACCCAGACCAAAATCTTCAGGGTAAAGAAAAAATGTTAAAACCAAGGATAAAAATGTATTATTAGTGTCATTGTCTTGACAGTGTACATGTATCTCCCTGCAAACACACATTTGGTGAAGTTTTTAATTTTTTTAGCCATCTATAGCTGATCTATAATGTTGATTTTAATATTTTTAAGATAGATGTCATTTTAGCTCACCAATGCACGAAGTGCAAGGTGAGCTTTTGTGATCGCTCACCGTCCGTTCACATTTTCCTACAAACGACTTCTCCTCCTACACCAATTAACCAAATTCAAAATAATTTTACAGGAATGTTCCTTGGGTGGATCTCTTTCAAACTTGTTCAAAAAATTCTATTCCATGCAGAACTTTGGTTGCCATGGCAACAAAAAAGGGGAAATTAACCAAAACTTCTTGTCTGAAAGTAGAAGGCCCATGGATGCCTTTGATATTTGGTATGTAGCACTATCTAGTGAACCTCTACCAAGATTGTTCAAATTATAGCCCTGGGGTCAAAAATGACCCCTCCCTGGGGGTCTATTGTTTTACATAGACTCATATAGAGAAAAAAATTAAAAAAACTTCTTTTCTAAAAGTAGAGGCCCCAGGCCTTTGATATTGGGTATGTAGCATCATCTAGTGGACCTCTACCTAGATTGTTCAAATTCTAGCCCTGGGGTCAAAATTTACCCCTCTCCAGGGGTCACTTGTTTTACATAGACTCATATAGGGAAAAAACTTAAAATGTCTTCTTGTCTAAAAGATATTTGATATGTAGCATCATCTAGTGGACCTCTACCAAGCTTGTTCAAATTATAGCCCTGGGGTCCAAATGACCCCACTCCGGGGGTCACTTGTTTTTCATAGACTCCTATACAGAAAAAACTTTAAAAAATTTCTTGTCTAAAAGTAGAAGGCCAAGGCCTTTGATATTTGGTATGTAGCATCATTGTGGACCACTACCAAGATTGTTCAAATTATAACCCTGGCTGGGGGTCAATTGTTCTCCATAGACTCATAGAGAATTCTTTTTTAAAAATCTTCTTGTCTAAAAAGAAGAGGGACCAACCTTTGATATTTGGTATGTAGCATCATCTAGTGGACCTCTACCAAGATTGTTCAAATTATAGCCCTGGGGTCCAAATGACCCCACTCCGGGGGTCACTTGTTTTTCATAGACTCCTATACAGAAAAAACTTTAAAAAATTTCTTGTCTAAAAGTAGAAGGCCAAGGCCTTTGATATTTGGTATGTAGCATCATTGTGGACCACTACCAAGATTGTTCAAATTATAACCCTGGCTGGGGGTCAATTGTTCTCCATAGACTCATAGAGAATTCTTTTTTAAAAATCTTCTTGTCTAAAAAGAAGAGGGACCAACCTTTGATATTTGGTATGTAGCATCATCTAGTGGACCTCTACCAAGATTGTTTAAATTATAGCCATGGGTTCAAAAATGACCCCATCCTGGGGGTCCCTTGTTTTTCATTTAGGGGAAAAACTAAAAAAGTAGAGGGGCCTTGCCTTTGATATTTGGTATGTAGCATCATTTAGTGGACCTCATGCAAGATTGTTCAAATTATAGCCCTGGGGTCAAAAATGACCCTCCTTGGGGGGTCACTTGTTTTTCATAGACTCATATAGGGGAAAGAACACTGAAAACTTTTTAAATTTGATTAAATCAGGTGAGCGATATAGGACCATCATGGTCCTCTTGTTTGTATAAGTTTGTTGTTTTTGCTTTAAACATTTTAATTATTCATTTAATGTGATGACTGCTAAGGAAGAGTAGCTATATTTCTCAGCATGGTCATCAATATCACACTTCGGTCCATTCTGTAAATGTTTTGCTTGCCAAACAAGTAGAATGTTGTTTGTTGTTTATGTTTTGAATGTTAAGTAAAATTTACAGTTTTTTGCAATGACTTTGAAGGGTTGAGCAATCTCTCCTATGAACAGCTCTTTGCTGCTAATTAACATTTAATTTGTTTATTACAGCTCTGACGGCAAATATAATTCTACTTTTAATTATTTTCAGAATATGTTTTCTGGATTAAAGATGCCATTGAACTTGAAGCATTTATTTTCTCATGCCTTTCTAAATATGAAAATTTAAGTCGTCGTTATTTCAAAGTGTTATTACGTTCAAATGATACATGAATCATATTTATTTTGTCTCACACAATTTTGGGGATTTTTCGTTTATAAAATATTTGGAGTATTTGGGATAATTAGCCGTACTATGTTTGGGGAAAATGATCTGAATTTGTATATTTAAAAAGCTGTAATAAATTTAAAAAAAAAATCTCTATAACTACCTTTGTATTTGTCCCTTTTTTTACCTAATTCGCCTGACACAGATGGAAAAGCAGTCAGTCCCTTGCATTAAAACCTTGGAATTGGCTGGTTATGGAACCAGTACAGATTGATCCTGTAAGACTGATGCCTCATTGATCTTGTAGGGTCGGCAAGGGTGTTAAAACCAACAGACCAATTTGTCGAAGGCCCTTATTCATCAATCTCTATATTTTAGACTTAAAAATCTTGATTTTTAAAATTTCAATATCTTCTCAAATAATGAATGAATTTGCACAAAATGAATGCAAAGTAATATTAACCTGCTTCAATTTCAATACAACCAATAACACTGATAAATGCATAGATTAAGTAAAATATCACATTTAAAATTTGCATTTCTTGAGTCTGAGTCTAAAATACAGACTGAAGAGATTGATGACTTAGGGCCAAGGATCAAGTTTTTAATGGTGTTAAATGCCTGTTCCAACAGTACTTAAGATATTTTACAAACAAACAGTTTGCCTAACCATTGTTTATGGGAAGTACCAGTACTTTGCACCCAACCTCCTAAAGAAACTGACAACTTTACCACATTTGAGTTGTATTTGATGGAAGGCCCCTTGTATATTGGTCATTTTTAACTGTTAAGAGGATTTTCTTCTTATGGTTCTTTATTAATACAGACCCCTTAAGAGGATTTTCTTCTTATGGTTCTTTATTAATACAGACCCCTTGCAAACTGGCCATTAATCACATTTAAGTGGTCTTTGATTGAATGCCCCTTGTATATTGGCCCTAAGTAACTGTTGTATATTGGCCCTTAGTAACTGTTGAGACTGTTTTCTTTTTAAGGCCCTTTATTAAAGGCCCTTTGTAAACTGGCCCTTAATCACATTTAAGTGGTCTTTGATTGTAGGCCCCTTGTATATTGGCCCTTAGTAACTGTTGAGACTGTTTTCTTTTTAAGGCCCTTTATTAAAGGCCCTTTGTAAACTGGCCCTTAATCACATTTAAGTGGTCTTTGATTGTAGGCCCCTTGTATATTGGCCCTAAGTAACTGTTAAGAGGATTTTCTTTTTAAGGCCCTTTATTAAAGGCCCTTTGTAAACTGGCCCTTAATCACATTTAAGTGGTCTGTCCGTCCGTCCGTCTGTCCGTCTGTCCGTCTGTCCGTCCGTAAACAATTTCTTGTTAACACGATACAGTCTTCACTTTTGATTGTATCTCAACCAAACTTATACAGTAGTTAGATATCTATAAGAGCTCGGTTCCTTTTGAAAACCAGCCAGATCCGCCTATGCATGACTGGATTATGGCCCTTGAAATGGTCAAAATTGCTATAAAAGAGCTTGTTAACACAATACAGTCTTCACTTTTGATTGTATCTCAACCAAACTTATACAGTAGTTATATATCCATGAGAGCTCAGTTCCTTTGTAAACCAGCCAGATCCGCCCATGCAAGACTGGATTATGACCCTTGAAATTGTCCAAATTGCTATAATTGAGCATGTGAACACAATAGAGGCTCCATTTACTATCTGATCTTCACCAAACTTAGATAGTAGTTAAATATTGATAAGAGCTTGGTTCCTTTTGAAAATCAGCCAGATCCGCCCATGCAAGATTGGATTATGGTCCATGAAATTGTAAAAATTGCTATAATACAGCTTGTGAACACAAAAGAGCCTCCATTTACTATTCGATCTTCACCATACATACATGCTTTGGATTGAAAATGACCAAAGAACCATACCAGTAGAGCATAGGCCCTCATGGGCCTCTTGTTATGAAAGTGCTTGTCTGATTTTAAGAAAATATAATACGAATCTTACTATAATGATCCTCTATTTAATTTGTTTAAGCCGTTTTGATGGGTTACACAATCATAGCAACCAGGCGTCATCACAAAAGGGGTAAATTGAACTTTTAGCTACAAATGACAACCAACTTCTACCATTCCAATAGACCAATTTCCAAAAAACATCACAGGAATGTTCCTTTGGTGGTCCTCTTTCAAATTTGTTCAAAGATTTAAATTCCTTTGAGGACTTTGGTTGCTGCGGCATCAGAAAGGGGACAAAATGTCCAAACTTTAAAAATCTTCTCCTCTGAATCTGCATGTCAGATTCAAATATAATTTAGTAGAAATGTTCCTTGGGTGACCCTGTATAAAAATTGTTCAAGCCATACTGATTGGTCGAAAAACATGGCAGTCAAACGGCATCAGAAAAGGGGCAAAATTTGAAAATTTCATTTTTATGAAAGTGTTTGTCTGATTTTAAGAAAATATAATACGAATCTTACTGTAATGATCCTCTATTTAATTTGTTTAAGCCATTTTGATTGGTTACACAATCATATCAACCAGGCATCATCACAAAAGGGGTAAATTGAACTTTTAGCTACAAATGACAACCAACTCCTACCATTCCAATAGACCAATTTCCACAAAACATCACAGGAATGTTCCTTTGGTGGTCCTCTTTCAAAGTTGTTCAAAGATTTAAATTCCATTGAGAACTTTGGTCGCTGCAGCATCAGAAAGTGAGAAAAATACCCAAATTTTAAAATCCTTTTCCTCCATAATCTGCTTGTGCGATTGCAAGATAATTTGGTAGAAATGTTCCTTAAGTGACCCTTTAAATAAACTGTTGAAGCCATATTTATTTCGTTGAAAAACAGGGCAGCAAGGGATCAGGAAAGGTGCAAAATGACAAAAAGTTTATAATTCCATTCTTATTAAAGTTCTTGTTAGATTTCAAGATATAAATGGCCTTTACTGATAAGCTGTTTCTTGACAAGTGTCCACTCCTTGCAGTTTAATTTGCACTCCTTGATCAAATTTTCTCAGATATTTGCAGTTAAATATTTGCTACTTATTTACTATCAATTAGGTGATCGATTTAGGGCCATCTTGGCCCTCTTGTTCTGTTTTCTATCAGTCGAGCGTCTGTGCTGTATGCGGTGCTCTTGTTTTATTCAGATCCATTTTTGTCCCACGTGTCCGATCTTGCTATGAAATTGAGTGACAAACAAAGGTAGCTGCGTGTGAATTACTACATTCCTTGGTATTGTTTACTCTTGGACAAGGGGCCCAGCTACCTGGTACTGAGGTGGAGAGAGCCTTGATGGCAGCTATCTACGAAAAGATCTTTCCTGTAATACTGAAGTTGGCTTGTGATGTTGAATTGGTGAGTAATACAACACCGGACGGTGTTCAATTTTTAACCCTTTCCCACATACAACAATTCTGCAGTAGACGACATTTGAAATATACAGACAAAAACATGAAAATCTCCATAAATGAATGTTATTATTAAAAAAGAATTGAAAACATTGTAGCAATAGGAGAAATTGCTTTAATTGCAGCAGAGGACATTTGAAACATACCGACAAAAACGTGAAAAATCTCCATAAATGAGAGTTTAATTATTAAAAAGAGTTGTAAACATTGTGACAAAAGGAGAAATTGCTCGTTTTGAGCAATTTCTTCTTTTGTCACAATGTTTATAAAAGTCGTCTGCTGTGGATGCATCAAAATGCGTCTACAAGTGAGAAAGGGTTAATTAAAGGGAGATTTAAGAATTGTTGAATATTAAGTCCTTTGAATATATAGCTCACATGAACAAAATGTGCTCAAGGTGAGCTATTGTGATGTGAGATGGTCCTGTGTCTGTTGTCTGTGATAATTTTTCATTGAATAAGAACTCTTCCCTTAGCACTGGGTAAATTTTGATTATGCAGATCATTTCACTGGATTATTGCTGTGGTAGCCTCTACCAAAGGACTCTTAATTGTCATGTTAACTGGTCGAAAAACATGACTGCATTGGAGCGGGGCTAATTAGTCGCCGGGCAGAAGCCCGCGACTTCTATTTTTAATAGGTTTTCGGAAATCACATGGGAGGGGGGATTATTATTAGAAAGAAACCGTTTAGATGTCTTGAACATATTACAATTGTGTTTGTTTAAAAACACTAAGTAATGACACATCTAAAATGAAATAAATATTCCGATGTTTTAGGTATTTTCAGTTTCTTTATTTTGACTCGCATTTATGTTTTGTTGTTTTATTTACGAAGACAAAACAGTCCCTATTAGCTAGACTGGTATACTTTATTTTTACACTATATACTACATGTACTCAAAAGGCGATAACTACAAACCTTTAGGTCACAGTCTAATTTGTTTACATACGCGCACCTGCTTGAAGCGTGACTCGCGAATACCAACTGCATAGATCAATCTCCTTTGCAGAGAGCTGTCTCTTTACACTCACTTACAAATAGTAAATCGTAGGTGATTTAAAATGTTTATTTGGTTCGAAACAAATGAAGAAAAGAACAAACCGAGATAAAAACTAGTTTTAATAGAAAAATTACTTTGAACAAACACTCTCTGCCTATAAAGAGAGTTTCAAGAACGACACCTCTGCGAATAAGAAAGAATCGGGTCTTTCGTACAAAATTATTTCGTCCTTGACAATTTTAAATGTGTCATTTAATTCCCTAAAGGCATATTGCTTCCGATCTGCATATTGTTATGGATCATTGACACAAGGGCGCTCATCATAATATAATTTTAAAACATGAGTAGTTTTGTTATTTTCATTATAAAAAAGGAAGGAAAGAATTAAAATAAATTAACATGTTGTAGGGCTCAGTTTATGTTCGAAATTAAGTTTAAATTATACAACAATTTCTATGAGATTTAACTGTTTAGTTGATATTATATTTCGAATGTGGTCTAATTTATAAATATTGGACTACATTTCAACATTTGTTAAAGTATGATATAATTAGGATGCCAAGCTAATATCATTTTGAGAAAAAGAGAAAACTCCGCGATTTAACCCTTAACTAATTGTTTTAAAAGTATATTGCTGCAAAGGTGTCCACTGTTGACTTTAATAGAGGAAAGGTAAAATGATGAGCTATTGCATGCAAATCCTAAATTGTCTGTTTTGTGGTTTTATTGAAAAATAATAAAATTCAAATATTCTGACAAACATCTTGAAAAGTGTATGTGGAATTCACAAATCTTATAATTATTCCTTAATGAAAGCACTGTATACATACTAAGACTAATGATTGGCAAGATTTCTCATTTCCATTACTGTTTATGATCAATAATTAGTTGATTGTGTGTCTAGTCAACCTACTTTGGAATGGAGATTGATCATAAACAATGAAAGGCTTCAATTATCATTCACTTCGTTGACAAAACAATGCAAGTTATGATACATTTTCACTTGACCCTACCCCTGATGTTCCAATATGCCCCTCAGTTGATAACTGTTTATTCAACTACTATAATGTTAGTGTTATGCATAACAGCACTATGGATATCCGGCGACATTGATGCATTGCATCAACTTTCTCTTGTTTCCCTTATATGTAGCAATTGAACCAAGGTCTCAGATAATCATTACAGGGCCCTCTTGTTAATTAGTGAACTAGAGCTACTGTGTAGGTATCGAGTATAGACAAATATTAATTTCCAAACATAAATGATTTAATAACCCAATGATTCAATAACCCTTCCCACATACAACAAATCTGTAGCAAAACATCTTGCCAAATATATGGATAATCTCTATAAATGAAAGAAAATTCTTTATTATTATTCTTTATAAGCGAATTTCTTCTTTTGAACCAGTGTTTTCAAATGTTGTCTGCAAATGTGTGAAATGTATCTGTACTTGTGGAAAGGTCAAAAGATTTTTTTTAACATAAAAGTTGTATGAATAGCACATTTTTAGCTTGACTATTCGAAGAATATGAGAGCTTTACTACTCACGTCGGCGTCTGCGTCTCCGTCGGCGTCCGGTTAAAGTTTTAGGGCAAGTTGGGATTTTCATTCATAAGTATTTGTGATAGGGCTTTCATATTTGGAATATAGTTACATCTTATACCTTTCTTCACATTGAATGCTAAAGATGCTGAGTGTGACCTTCCTTTTGGGAAAAAAACCATGATTTTCGGGGGTTAAAGTTTTAGGGCAAGTTGGATTTTATTTTTTTTATTTTTTTTTTCTCAATAAGTACTTGTGCTAGGGCTTTAATATTTGGAATGTAATTACATCTAATACCTTTCTTTATATTGTATGCTGAAGATTCTGAGTTGTACCTTCTTTTTGGGGTAAAAGACATGATTTTTGGGTGGTTAAAGTTTTAGGGCAAGTTGGCATTTTCATTTAATTTTTTAATTTTTCTCTATAAGAATTTGTGCTAGGGCTTTAATATTTAGAATATAGTTACATCTTATACCTTTCTTCACATTGAATGCCGAAGACGCTGAGTGTGACCTTCTTTTTGGGGTAAAAAACATGATTTTCAGTGGTTAAAGTTTTGGGGCAAGTAGGATTTTATTTTATTTTTTTAACTTTTTCTGAATAAGTACTTGTGCTAGGGCTTTCATATTTGGAATATAATTACATTTAATACATTTCTTCATATTATATGCTGAAGATGCTGAGTGTGACCTTCTGTTTGCGGTAAAACACATGCTTTTGGGTGGTTAAAGTTTTAGGGCAAGTTGGCTTTTTCATTTATTTTTCTAAATAAGTACTTGTGTTAGGGCTTCCATATTTGGAATATAATTACATGCAATACCTTTCTTCACATTGTATGTTGAAGATGCTGAGTGTGACTTTTTTTAAGGTTTTGCTAATTTTGGACTCGGTCAGTTTTAACATTTGCGTTTAGCTCAACGTTAAAGTTACATCATTCAAATCACTTCATACTTCACATATTTGTTAAGGACCATCATACAATAAGGTTAGATAACTCCATTGTATCCTAAATATGGAGTAATGGCCCTTGATTGACTTAGGAAATTTTATTTTTAAATTATATTTAAATGTATGTATATCTATTCAGGGCTATTCCAGTAAAACATATGTCCCACCCCAGGAAGGCACTTTCAAAATTGACCAACCCCCTTCAGAAGTTTATTTGACTAGAAAAGAACCCCCTTTAGAATATTTTCTGAGCAAATTCGGACCCCCTTCAGAAGTTTATATTTTTTGTTGCAAATTTCAACCCTCAATAGCAGTTTTGTCGGACTTCTGATTAGGACTTACTATAAGTGTATTCATGGTCCAACAGTAAGTTTCTGCTCTTGCATCGTAAGTAAAGATGTTGATTCTGACAGGAATTAAAATACACATGAATTTGTATTGAGGTTTAAGACTGATTTTCAACATCTTTGGTCATTTAAAGGCGGTCAGTTATCCATACCCTCTGTTCCTGGAAGACCCAGTACTAAGCCAAACCCAAACAACTGACAGTTTCCTCATATAAATCAGAGGCGGAGGCCTCGAACTCGGAACCTTCAGGTTACTAACCTAGCATATTACCAACCACGCCACAAAGGCCTTCATTAAGATATTTCAAATTAGATTTGAACAAGAAAATGTGTCCATGGAATACAGATGCCCCAGTCGACAGTCAGATGAACAAATGTAGGGTCACAAATAGCTTTATTCAACAATTAAACAAAATATCTATTTTCCGATTTTCAGTACCATACCGTTTTGATCGTATCTTGAAAATTTGTCTTCAAACGAATTCTGTACACTACGTTTGAGAAATATATTATGTGGTTAAAACAAAACGGTTTTTCTTCATCGGACAGTCTGTCTGTCACAGTGATTCAGATTGCAACTCAGTCTTTTAAGACAGCTGTCCTAAATGTAAAAAAAAACCCAGGCCATTTTGTCCTAAACTTAAACAAGAGGGCCATGATGGCCCTGGATCGCTCACCAGATTTTTCTTTTCACTATAGCAATATAAGCCCTGCCCCCTGGTAGTTTCCTACCTTGGCTTGGCTTGAAAAAATCTAAGAGGGTCACCCTAGGAACATTTCTAGTAAATCTTTTGAAAATAGATCAGACACTTTCGGAGGAGAAGATTTTTTAAGGTCCACTATATCCATATAAGGCAAAATAGCTCCGCTCCCTGGAGGCCATTTTTTTATGACCAATCAAAATGGCTTCAAGATATCTGATGGAGGGTCACCCAAGGAACATTTCTACAAAATTATTAAACAAGAGTACCGCGGTACATAATACGCCCGTCAGGAACTTCTTTACAAATATTCTAAGTCCAAAAAGGGGCATAACTCATTCAAAAATTGACGAAATCCCAGGAAATATGAACTTGATCTGTGACACATCACTACAAAGCCTTATACAAAATTTCAGCTCAATAGCTCAAAGTATGTAGGAAAAAAGTGTGGTAAACCCGAACGGAGGGAGGGACATGTATGACCATACCATAATACGTACCGTTTTTAAGAAACGGTCGTATAAAAATCGGCCTGACACCTTTGGAGGAGAAGATTTTTAAAGTTTTCACTATAGCCATATAAGTCAAATTAGAGTTAAATGATAGAGGGTCACCCAAGGAACATTTCTACAAAATTATTTGAAAATCGGCCAGACATTTTTGGAGAAGAAGATTTTTTAAGTTTTCACCTTAGTCATATAAGTCAAAATAGCCCCGCCCCCCTGGCGGCCATGTTTTTTGACCAATCAACACAGCTTCAAGTAATCTGATAGAGGGTCACCCAAGGAACATTTCTAAAAAATGATTTGAAAATCTGTCAACCAGTTTGGCAGAAGAAGAATTTTGAAGTTTTTTTCATTTCGTTGCCATGGAAACCAGAATTCTGCATGGATCTCAAAAATTTGAAGGAATTCTGTTGAGGCCATTGGGAGGATGCTTTCTGTGAAGTTTCAGCCCAATTGACCCACTGGTTACTGAGGAGAAAAAGTTGCCGGACAAAAGGCGATCACAATAACTCGCCTTGAGCAGAGCTCAGGTGAGCTAAAAATTCAAACCCAGAAAGGCCACTTTTAGATGCGCTTTCCAAACTTACACTTACTGATGAACACCTATTAAAAATCTGCAGCAATATTGAAAACCTTTTAGAATTACAGTTAATATACTAACAGGTTAAGAAAACATTGTGGCAAAAGGAGAAATGAGCAATTTATTCTTTTCCACAATGTTTTCAAAAGTCTTCTTCAGGTGACTGTCTAGCTTGTATTTTAAACTTATTTAGTGTTAAGCTGGAGTGAATTATTGTAATTTTCACTTTAAACTAAATTTAAACATAAGTAAAGAGGGAAGAGAAAAAGTCATCTAATTGACTGTGGTTTCAGAGGAAAATGAAGCATTTCCACTATGTGACAGGGGATATACCTGGACAGTCTAAAATGTTTAAAAATTCAAGTAGGCTTGTATATTTATGATGTGGGGGATTCTCTTCTTTTTTTTAGACCAAAAAACGTTTTGAGTGTCTTGTAAATTATGGCCTTTTCATTTTCGCTGCTGGCCTTTATCACAACTTGTTCAAAGTTTGGCAGCAGATTTGCACAAATCACAGAGGCCTTATGGTTTTTGCTGTCTGCGTGCCTCTTTAATGTACTGGTCCGAAAATAGGAAGTCCCGTCTGTCAATGCATTTTTGGCCGGATTGCTTAAGCAATTCCGGTCTATAGATTGGCGATGTCCGTCTGTCTGTCTGTCTGTCTGTCCGTCAACATTTTGGTTAAAGTTTTAGGTTAGGCAAAATGGTTAAAGTTTCTGGTTAAGCAAAATCTCAGCACAAGAAAGGGTTGCAAACTTGAAACTTTGCCTGAAGGTAACCAGTAACAAGTTCTATTGATTTCTATTGTTACTTTGACCTTGACCTTAGTTTGTCGATTTTCAAGGTCAAATTGCCGACAATCCGGCCTTACCGTCTTCAGCGGTTTCTTGTTTATATGTTGTGTGCACAAATTGTAGCCGTTTTTCTGCATTGAAATATGCTCAGCCAGAAATTTTGAAACGCTCTAGACGATTTGACAGGCAAATCAGGTACAGTACTTATTGAGGAGTTGGGCATTTGTTCTTAATCGGCTGAATTTTGATTATTTTTTCCGTTTTAATGCTTGTCGACGCGTTATCTTTCCGAAAAAAAAAGCGATTGTCGAAAATGTTTTCGTTCCGACATTTTGAAAGGGTTTAATCCGGGTTCTTAAAAGAGACCCTACGATTGGCTGATATTTAATGAGCCAGCCAATGAAATCAAGTTTTACATCAATGATCATTAGACGCTTTACATGTAGTATACTTTAATGCATTGTAACTGCTATGAAGCGCGTACGTAACTCGACAAAACGCTTTTTGTTTATTATGAATCAAAATGCGTCTACTGCACATGATATTTTTCAGTTGGCTTCGCGGAGATTAACTCTAGCGATGTCATATTTCCGATGCCCGACGCCAATCTGATTCTGAATCTCTGCAGTCAATATAAATGAGCAGATACGGACAGAGGCAAAAAAGAAAATGATGCCCCTCTTTAGAAGCGAAATTGGACTTTTCACCACCCCCTACAGTAGCAAATTAAGAAAAAGACCTTCCCCCTACAGAATTTTTTTATTTTGCCGTCCTGGGGTGGGACATATGTTCAACTGGAATAGCCCTCAGTTGCTTTTACATAATATAGAGTATATAATATGATTTAGTAGTACTTAAGTGCAATATAATGAAATAGTGCTTTATGTGAATAAGCGGCATGTAGTCGAGCGCGCTGTCCTCCGACAGCTCTTGTTAACTTACACATCAGATAGCTTTGTATACATCTAGAGAGAAGAGTTATATTGTTGAATAGTGAACAAGGTGAAATTGCTCATTTAAGCAGTTTATCCTTTCCCAACAGTGTTTTGCGAAATACATCTGCATGTGAAAAAGGTATTTGAACCCTTGACAATGCAGATTATTCATTGGTTCACGGGAAATAAGAAATCAGAAAGCGGTGAGACAATCATGCTACTTTATGCCATATTTGTAAGTAGTGTTTTTAGCTCACCTGTGCACGAAGTGCTCAGGGTGAGTTATTGTGATGGCCTTTTGTCCGGCGTCCATCGTCCGTCGTCTGTCAACTTTTTCTCCTCAGTAACCAGTGGGTCAATTGGGATGAAACTTCACAGGAAGCATCCCCACATTGACCTCACCAGAATTCCTTCAAATTTTTGGGATCCATGCATAATTCTGGTTTCCATGGCAACGAAATGAAAAAACCTTTAAAAATCTTCTTCTCCAGAACTGGTTGGCAGATTTTCAAATAATTTTGTAGAAATGTTCCTTTAGTGACCCACTATCCGATTCCTTCAAGCCATGTTGATTGAACGAAAAACATGGCCGCCATGGGGGCGGGGCTATTTTGCCTTATATGGCTATAGTGAAAACTTAAAAAATCTTCTTCTCGCAAACTGGTTGGCAGATTTTCAAATAATTTTGTAGAAATGTTCCTTAAGTAACCCACTATCAGATTCCTTCAAGCCATGTTGAATGGTCGAAAAACATGGCCGCCAGGAGGGGCGGGGCTATTTTGCCTTATATGGCTATAGTGAAAACTTAAAAAATCTTCTTCTACAAAAGTGTCAGGCAGATTTTCAAATAATTTTGAAGAAATGTTCCTTAAGTGACCCACTATCCGATTCCTTCAAGCCATGTTGATTGGTCGAAAAACATGGCCGCCAGTGGGCAGGGCTATATTGCATTATATGGCTATAGTGAAAACTTAAAAAATCTTCTCCTCCGAAAGTGTCAGACAGATTTTCAAATAATTTTGTGGAAATGTTCCTAGGGTGACCCTCTAT
Source organism: Serripes groenlandicus (assembly GCA_031761405.1). Taxonomy (NCBI): domain Eukaryota; kingdom Metazoa; phylum Mollusca; class Bivalvia; order Cardiida; family Cardiidae; genus Serripes; species Serripes groenlandicus. The sequence goes on from JASEVX010000116.1 coordinate 318,985, forward strand.
CAGATTCCTTCAAGCCAAGTTGATTAGTCGAAAACTATGGCTGCCAGGGTCAGGGCTTATATAGCTAAAGAGAAAAGAAAAAAATCAGGTGAGCGATTCCAGGGCCATCATGGCCCTCTTGTTGTAATGTTCATCTCTTCTCACTTACAACTGTTGAACAAATCTGCATTACAAACATCCAGTAAAATATGAAAAAAACTTGAAAATAAAAAATGAAAACTCTGTAATTGAAAACAAATTGAATAGTCATATGCAAATTCTCCTTTTGTGATAATTTTTTTTACCACAATGTTTGCAAAAGGGATCTGCTGAAAATGCTTCAAAATGCTTCGCTATTTTGGAAAAGGGTTACGAAACCTTTATCCTTTTACACATATAGACCCTTTCTGATGCAGCAGACGACTTTTGAAAACATTCTGACAAAAGGAGTAATTGCTCAAACCTTTTCCCACATACAAAAAATCAGCAGTAGAAGACTTTCAAAAACATCTAGACAAAAGTTTGGAAAATCCCTGTAATAAAGAGTATAGCTAATGAATAATTGAAAAGAGTTGAAAATACGGTGGCAAAATTGATGTTCTTCAGAAGCTTCAAAATAACCCTTTACCACATACAGCAAATCTGCAGCAGACGACTTTGAAAACATTTATACATCAAGATTGAAAATGTCTATAAAAATTAAAGATTAATAATTGAAAAGAGTTGAAAACGTTGTGGCAAATGGAGAAATTGCTCGTTTTGAGCAATTTTTAGCTCCACTGGCTGAAAGCCAGTCGAGCTTATGTCATAGCGAATTGTCCGTCGTGCGTGCGTGCGTGCGTTAACTTTTTCCTTTAAACGACTTCTTCTCCCTAACCACTTGGCCAATTTGGTTGAAACTTCATGGGAAGCATCCTCTCAATGTCCTCTATTAAATTCCTTCAATTTTTTTTTATCCATTCAAAATTCTGGTTTCCATGGCAACCGAAAGAAAAAAATAGTGAGAACTTAAAAAATCTTCTTCTCCGAAAGTGTCAGGCCAATTTTCAAATAATTTTGTAGAAATGTTCCTTGGGTGACCCTTTATTAGATTCCTTCAAGAAATTTTGATTGGGCGAAAAACATGGCCGTCACAGGGCGGGGCTATTTTGCCTATATGGCTAAAGAGCAAACTTAAAAAATCTTCTCCTCCAAAAGTGTCGGGCCGATTTTCAAATAATTTTGTAGAAATGTTCCTTGTGTGAACCTTAATTAGATTCCTTCAAGAAATGTTGATTGGGCGAAAAACATGGCCGCCAGGGGGCGGGGCTTTTTTGCGTTATATAGCTATAGTGAAAACTTATGTTCATTGGGTGACCCTCTATCAGATTCCTTCAAGCCATGTTGATTGGTCGAAAAACATGGCCGCCAGAGGGCGGGGCTATTTTGACTTATATGACCATAGTGAAAACTTAAAAAATCTTCTCCTCCGAAAGTGTCAGGCATATTTTCAAATAATTTTGCAGAAACATTCCTTTGGTGACACTCTACAAGATTCCTTTAAGCCATGGTGGTTGGTAAAAAAAATAGCCACCACGGGGCAGGGCTGTTTGGAGATTTTATTTTTGCCTTTTGGCCGTGGAGCGATACTGGCCCTCTTGGGCCTCTTGTTCTTTTTGCAACAATGTTTTCAAAAGTTATCTGCTACATGGACGTCAGAAAGCGTCTATATGTGGGAAAGGGTTAACTTGTAGTTCTTTTTGTATTACCTGTCATCTGTTAACTTGCCTGTCTACATGTTCCGCTTTCAACTATTACTGACATATTAGCAGGCCACATGTCCTTCAAACATTTCAAAAATGGTAGTAGTGGCTGCCCTCCTAGACACTCAGGGTTACCACTGACTGGCTGGTGTCAAGATAAATGGACCAGGAGTACTAGTAACTTACCCAGGAAACTCTGTGATATAACTGAATTGTTGTTTAAAGCGGCCTTAAACACCAATCTATCAATCAAACACTCTTGTTACTTAAAAAGATTCAGTGTGGTGTTGTTGATTTTACTCTACTAGGATGGTTTAATTCAACCAGCAGATACGGCATTGAGAGATTTCTGTGCTAAATGCCTGCATGAGTTCCTAAGATGGTCGATCAAACAGACTGGTACTAAGGTAATAAAACAATTTGTAATACAAAAAAGTGATTTCCTTAACCCTTTTCTGAGGCCTGCTAGCTCAGTCGGTAGCGACGCAGGCTATCAATCCAGGAGTTGCGAGTTTGAATCCCAGCTCGGGCATCATTCTTTCCGACATTTGACAAAAGTCACTCTGACAAGAGTCATTCGTCTTTCACCAATGGGCTAAATTTGATTATGTGGAAAAGCCAGTTGCTTGGAAAGTATGTTGTGTGGAGTACTGGTGTGAGAAAGCTAGGAAACACATGAGTAGGTGAACTGGCAATTGTGATATGACTGAAAAATTGTTGAAAACGGTGTTAAGGCCTAACCAATCAATCATGTAAATGGTTTCTAACGCCTATGCATCCAACGTCTTTTGATAACATTTTAACAATAAGAAAAATTGCTCACGATGAGCAAATCTTGAGCAATTTCTCCTTTAGTCACAATGTTTTCAACTCTATTTAATAGTTCTCATTTATGAAGTTTGTTCACAGTTTTGTCAATTTGTTTTCAAAGTCGTCGGCTGCAGATTTGTTGTGTATGGGAAAGAGTTAATGACTTCCTTTGAATGTTTGGCGTCTAGCAGCGAAAGTGTAATGCCATGGGCTATTGATCCAGAGATTGATTGATTGATTGAGGTTTAACGCCGTTTTTAACAGAGAAACACATGGTCCGGTGAACTTGACGCTGTGATATAAGTGAAAAAACGTTGTTTATCTCTAATCTATCATTGAATATAGAGTATTCTTGGCCTTTAACTTACACAGACAATTTGATGCCTCTGCAGCAGACAACATTTTGAAACATTGTGAGAAATACAGAAGTGCTAATACTGAGCAATTTTCTCTTGTCCAACAATCCTTTCAACTCTATTTCAAGAATATATTTCCAATTTTGCAGTTGATTGCATTTCAGAGTACTTCAAAATAGCACATAAAGAAAGGGTTTAATTATGAAGCTACCATAGCATGAAATGGCAGATTGGTTCTTATTGGTACATTAGTAATTATAGTAGATTTGTATCTCTTTCCTACATACAGCATATCTGCAGTAGGCAATTTTTGTAACATTTAGTCAAAATTATGGAAAATATCTAAACATAATTATACGAAGAAGAGGGGGTATTGGATTGGATTGGAATTCAATCAAATTTGACATGAAGCTTCTATACCAAGAGGAGATGTGCATATCCTAAAGGGGTTACAATTGCATGATATTTTACAGAGTTATGGCCCTTTTACTAATTAAGTTATGGTGTAGGTCAACGTGCTGTTTAGGGGGTATTTATCATCTTCAGTGATAGTTCTAGTTATGACAGTTTTATTGTCAAAAATACTTGTAAACCCATCATTTAATACCTGATATATCGTATCTAACCCGCTAGTTCTATCCTAGAAATTCTAGTCGGTCCTGGCGAACATTTCGAAAGAGTGGGTTTCACCTCACTTTTATGTATCGTCAAAGGAGAGTTTTCCACTAAAGGTTCCCCCTTTAGACAGTGATGCCTCATACTTGGGACTTAGCGCTGCTCAGACAATTTCGGTACCTATGAAGGTATTAGAAAAATGGGAAGCAAGGGCCCGATCAGGAGTTATGGTGGCGTCTCATGACGACCATTTCGCCAAGGCCCTTTCCTTACTTATGAAAGAAGAAGGTGTCTCTAGTCCCAGGGTTACCCTATACTAGAGGCTCTTGACAAAGGAAACAGGCACCTTATGACGCTTAGTTTAAATATTGCACAGAGATGCTGTCTCTTAGACGAGATTCTGCTCTCAGCAAATCTACGTCTCTGCTTCTGTGCAGTAAGGATCAGCTCAGGGCTGCCCCTAGTTTTAGTCTCTGAATGCTCTCTGCTTTCATTACTCAAAACGCATTGATTCTCTATTTCTATACCCAATTTAGGGAAGAAGAACCCTTGGTGAACATGATCACATTTGAGCTGCTGGTACATTTTGTTGACAGCTTAGCCATTGCACATGGTGATGAGAAATCTCTAGGTAGGAAGACTTTTCCCCCATCATTAAAAGTATTTAATCAGCCAGTTTGAAAGCCAGTGGACTGTGGTATATTTCCCAAAGTATAATACAGCTTAGATGGAAGAGAAAAGGAAATAACTTGCATGATCATTTCTAATTTTCCTGTCATGTTCTGTGTGAATCATCCAAACTAAATATGCCATGATCCCATTTTGACGCTTCTGCTGCAGACGACTTTTGAAAAGACATTGTGGTCTAAGGAGTAATTTCTCCTTTAGCCACAATTGTTTTTTAGCTCACCTCGGGCCCGTTTTATCAATGGTCGTAACTTGGTCTTAACTAAGATTGTCGTAAGTTTCGGGTGAAAAGTTACGACTGCTCGGTGAAAAGTTGCAAATATGGCGGCAACAGAACAAAATCCGTCGACTCAAAACTATTTTCGTCCCGTCTGAATTGCCAGAGACAATCATGGTGTTTTTATGTGGTGACGTGGTGTTCTCTCGACATACAAATCCGAGTCGGATTATTTCACACACTGGTTAGTCAAAAGACGACGACATTCGACCAGCTACCAGCAGCCACACAAATGTCATCTGAGAATTGTTTTTAAATGTACGTATACTCTTAGAGTATGTCGAAATAAAATCCCAAATTTAATTATCTCAGTTTACAGTTGTTAGCCGGTCAAATATCGAGTTTAAAAACGCTAATGCTGCGAGAAGATCATTATTAACTACAGATACGTTGAATTGATTTCTGTAGGATTCTTTAATAGTATGAAATCATCAATTAGTGTTTGTTCATTTTAACATGCTTAGTTTGTTTAAATGCCACGGGTATGTTGTGTTTAGGAAACTATACGATCCGTACCCAAGATTGAACGTACCGAATGTCTCATGGGTAAGACTGTTCATCAACTCATTCATCTTAATTCAATTATTCATGGCATACTACAAATGTCACGAATAAAGACATATACTTTTTTCAGATGCATTGAAAATGTTGGTCAATTTAGATAAACACTCACTGTCTGAGAGGTTGTTGTTTATTATGAAGTTCTAGTTGGCATGCTTATGTGTGTTACAAGGCATAAAGTTAGCACAGAATACAGACAAACTAAACAAATTGTGAACACGTTTAATCATGTGAATTTCATAGACTTTCAATTTGACAACTACTTGATCACACACACATGAATACATCATTCGAACCACTACCCTTGGAAATGAGTGGAAATACATACAGAATCTCAGATGTTATCAGTGTACCCGTCTCACACAAGTCTGATATTATATCTGTTATGAACATAGCAAAACTCAGTCGGTAGAGTATCCGCCTTGAACACTATAGATCCCAGGTTTGAGCTCCAGACTGGCTGCATGTTTTTCTCTCTCTGTGTCATATTAATAAAGCAATGGTCCTGTTACCAATTTAATATCTCGCAATTATTTTGCTTACAGACTGACTAGTTAATTGGTCTATTCTACCATAACAAAGAGATATGTTAGCTATTTGACAGATCTTATTCCAGACTCCCTGAGGCAGTTGCAGACTTGCAAGGTATGACTTTTGGTGGCTGTTTAAAGTCTTTTCCCACATGTATACAAACACTTTATTACACCTCTGTAGCAAACAACTTTTGAAATCATTGTGGCAAAAGGAGAAATTGCTCACAATGAACAATTTCTCAATTTGCCACAATGTTTTAAGCTTTATTCAATAAGTGTTCTATCATTTCTTAAGAGTTTCCATATTTTTTAGTTGATTTCAAAGTCGTCTGGTACAGATTTTTATCTCCACTGGCTGAGAGTCAGTCGAGCTTATGTCATGGCGAATTGTCCGTCGTGCGTGCGTCTGTGCGTGCATTAACTTTTTCCTTTAAACGACTTCTTCTCCCTAACAACTTGGCCAATTTGGTTGAAACTTCATAGGAAGCATCCTCTCAATGTCCTCTCTTAAATTCCTTCAAATTTGTTTGATCCATCCATAATTCTGGTTTTCATGGAAACCAAAAGAAAAAAATAGTGAAAACTTAAAAAATCTTCTTCTCCGAAAGTGTCAGGCCGATTTTCAAATAATTTTGTAGAAATGTTCCTTGGGTGACCCTTTATTAGATTCCTTCAAGAAATGTTGATTGGGCGAAAAACATGGACGCCAGGGGGTGGGGCTATTTTGCCTTATATAGCTATAGTGAAAACTTAAAAAATCTTCTTCTCCGAAAGTGTTCAGCCGATTTTCAAATAATTTTGTAGAAATGTTCATTGGGTGACCCTCTATCAGATTCCTTTAAGCCATGTTGATTGGTAAAAAAACATGGCCGCCAGAGGGCGGGGCTATTTTGCCTATATGGCTATAGTGAAAACTTAAAAAATCTTCTCCTCCGAAAGTATCCAGCCGATTTTCACTATAGCCATATAATTTTGTAGAAATGTTCCTTGGGTGACCCTTTATTAGATTCCTTCAAGAAATGTTGATTGGTTGAAAAACATGGCTGCTAGGGGGTGGGGCTATTTTGCCTTATATAGCTATAGTGAAAACTTAAAAAATCTTCTTCTCCGAAAGTGTTCAGCCGATTTTTAAATAATTTTGTAGAGATGTTCCTTGGCTGACCTTCTATCAAATTCCTTCAAGCCATGTTGATTGGTAAAAAAACATGGCCGCCAGAGGGCGGGGTTATTTGGCATATATGGCTATAGTGAAAACTTAAAAAATCTTCTCCTCCAAAAGTATCCAGCCGATTTTCAAATAATTTTGTAGAAATGTTCCTTGGGTGACCCTTTATTAGATTCCTTCAAGAAATGTTGATTGGTTGAAAAACATGGCCACTAGGGGACGGGGTTATTTTGCCTTATATTAGCTATAGTGAAAACTAAAAAAATCTCCTTCTCCGAAAGTGTTCAGCCGATTTTCAAATAATTTTGTAGAGATGTTCCTTGGCTGACCCTCTATCAGATTCCTTCAAGCCATGTTGATTGGTAAAAAAACATGGCCGCAAGAGGGCGGGGCTATTTTGCCTTATATGGCTAAAGAGAAAACTTAAAAAATCTTCTTCTCCGAAAGTGTCTGGCTGATATTCAAATAATTTTGTAGAAATGTTCCTAGATTATCAGATTACTTCAAGCCATGTTGATTGGTTGAACAATATGGCTACCAGGGGGTGGGGCTATTTTGCCTTATATGGCTTTAGTGAAAACTTAAAATATCCTCTCCTCCGAAAGTGTCGGGCCAATTTTCAAATAATTTTGAAGAAACATTCCTTGGGTGACACTCTACATGATTCCTTTAAGCCATGGTGGTTGGTAAAAAACATGGCCACCAGGGGGCAGGGCTGTTTGGATATTTGATTTTTGCCTTATGGCCGTGGAGCGATACTGGCCTTCTTGGGCCTCTTGTTTGTATATGGGAAAGGGTTGAACTTTATGAAGTTGTATATATATCTTCAAATTCCATGACTGTCATGCCTATGATTATTGAATGAAATTGATTAGTTGTTTGATCTTTAGTTGACAAACATATACAGGGATTATACATCATATTTTACCTCCTTCCCACCTATAGACTATTAAATTTGCTGTTTGTCACAATGATGCATTGGGGGGGGGGGGGGGGGGGGGGGGGGGGGGCTATTTTGCCTTATATGGCTATTGTGAAAACTTAAAAAAAATTCTCCTCCATAAGTGTCAGGCCGATTTTCAAATCATTTTGTAGAAATGTTCCTTAGGTGACCCACTATCAGATTCCTTCAAGCCATGTTGATTGGTCGAAAAACATGGCCGCCAGGGGGGGACAGGGCTATTTTGCCTTATATGGCTATTGTGAAAACTTAAAAAATCTTCTCCTCCAAAAGTGGTAGGCCGATTTTCAAATCATTTTGTAGAAATGTTCCTTAAGTGACCCACTATCAGATTCCTTCAAGCCATGTTGACTGGTCGAAAAACATGGCCGCCAGGGGGGGCGGGGCTATTTTACCTTATATGGCTATAGTGTAAACTTAAAAAATCTTCTCCTTCGAAAGTGTCAGGTCGATATTCAAATAATTTTGTAGAAATGCTCCTTGGATGACCCTCTATCAGATTCCTTCAAGCCATGTTGATTGGTCGAAAAACATGGCCGCCAGGGGGGGCGGGTCTATTTTGCCTAATATGGCTATAGTGAAAACTTAAAAAATCTTCTCCTCCAAAAGTGTCAGGCCGATTTTCAAATAATTTTATAGAAATGTTCCTAGGGTGACCTTCTATCCGATTCCTCCAAGCCAAGTTGATTGGTCGGAAACTATGGCCACCAGGGGACGGGGCTTATATAGCTAAGGTGTAAAAAAAAAAAAAAATCAGGTGAGCGATCCAGGGCCATCATGGCCCTCTTGTTTACTTAGAAATTCTGGTTAAATCTTTGCTTACAACTACATTAACAGTCCATATCTTAGTAACTAGTTAATGCATTGTATTAAAACTTTATACAGCCCTTCGCAACTATCATACCTTGTATGAAAATAATTAAATTATATAAATCTATTCTGCATATAATGAAAATTATCACCTTTTAAGAAATTCTGGTCAATATTTTGCACGCAACTGCATTATAATTATATATTATACATAATTACAGAGATATTGCCCTTTGTTACTTTTTCTTGTTAAGTTATGGTGTAGGTCAAGGTGCTGTTTTGGGGGTATTTATCATCTTCAGTGATAGTTCTAGTTGTGATCGCCTTTTGTCCGGCATCCGGCGTGCATCAACTTCTTCTTCTCAGTAACCAGTGGGTCAATTGGGATGAAACTTCACAGAAAGCATCCTCTCAATGACCTCACCAGGTTTCCTTCAAATCTTTGGGGGCTATTTTGCCTTATATGGCTATAGTGAAAACTTAAAAAATCTTTTCCTCCAAAAGTGTCAAACCGATTTTCAAATAATTTTGTAGAAATGCTCCTTAAGTGACGCACTATCAGATTCCTTCAAGCCATGTTGATTGGTCGAAAAACATGGCTGCCAGAGGGTGGGGTTATTTTGTCTTATATGGCTATAGTGAAAACTTAAAAAATCTTCTCCTCAAAAAGTGTCAGGCCGATATTCAAATAGTTTTGTAGAGATGTTCCTTGGATGACCCTCTATCAGATTCCTTCAAGCCATGTCGATTGGTCGAAAAACATGGCCGCCAGGGGGGCGGGGCTATTTTGCCTTATATGGCTATAGTGAAAACTTAAAAAATCTTCTCCTCCAAAAGTGTCAGGCCGATTTTCAAATAATTTTATAGAAATGTTCCTAGGGTGACCCTCTATCCGATTCCTCCAAGTCAAGTTGATTGGTCGGAAACTATGGCCACCAGGGGGCGGGGCTTATATAGCTAAAGTGTAAAAAAAAAAAAATCAGGTGAGCGATCCAGGGCCATCATGGCCCTCTTGTTTACTTAGAAATTCTGGTTAAAACTTTGCTTACAACTACATTAACAGTCCATATCTTAGTTACTAGTTAATGCATTGTATTAAAACTTTATACAGCCCTTCGCAACTATCATACCTTGTATGAAAATAATTAAATTATATAAATCTATTCTGCATATAATGAAAATTATCACCTTTTAAGAAATTCTGGTCAATGTTTTGCACGCAACTGCATTATAATCCATATCTCAGTAGATAATAAGCGTTGGAATAGTCGCTGTCTTGTTTTGTGTCTTGTTATAAGACTCAATTATACTGATGTTTGTTTTTAAGCAGATAAATCTCAGAATACTAATTCAAACACATACTAGAATGAAATATGATCTGATTTTTCAAATAATTTTCATTAACTTTTGCAGCTACCAACTTCTGAAAACATTATGAGAAAGGAGGGGATTTTATAACATTAGCAGGCTATATTTTGCCTACAATAATTTCAGCAGTTTTATTTTGCCTTTTCATATGCTGATACCTGTTCATGCCTTTTGCAATCATTGTGGCAATTATTGTGTGCAAATTTCTTCTAAAAAAGAGTTAAGATGCCTACAGTTTACAATTGTAAAACACCAACATATTTTATTTTTATACTTTTATTTTTTTCAGCCTGGAAAATTTCCCAAGATGTATGATCACTGTTCTTTCTACTTTTGGTTCCATTGTTCATTTATTGAGGGAAATAAGTAAGTATTAGGAATACATAGTTATATTCCATTTATTATCAATGGTTTCTTATGAGAAGTAATATTTTGATTCATTTAATTAGTCGCCGGGCAGAAGCCCGCGACTTCTATTTTTAATAGCTTTTCGGAAATCACATGGGAGGAGGGATAATTATTGGAAAGAAACACATTAAGATGTTTTGAACATATTACAATTGTGTTTGTTTAAAAACACTAAGTAATGACACATCTAAAATGGAATAAACATGTCGATGTTTTAGGTATTTTTAGTTTCATTTTATTGACTTGCATTTAAGTGTTTTTGTCTTATTTACGAAGACAAATGTGGTCCCTGCTAGACTTGCAACCAACTGCTATATGTCAATATTGAGATATATTGAAATAAAAATCACGTCAAATTCTACTTTCAATAGTAATGTTAACTTACTGAATGTTATTTTCATGTTCAAAAATATGTCTTGATTTGTGAAGAATTCATTTGATAATGTTAACTCGTGTATATCTAAAATATGAACTGTTTCTAACCTAGAACTGTTGATTACGTCACTACCGAGTACCTCCAGCATAGATTTGTAAATTTTGCACACGCTACTATATACTACTGTACTTACTGTGTGTACGATAACCAATGAAAAGCTGGATTTGCACGCGATACATTTTACAACAAAAACCTGCGTCGCTTACACTCATACTCTCATTCGATGGGCTGAATATGCACAATGACACGCACACACTTGTATAGTTTCCCATGAACATAAACTTGTAACAGAAACAAAAATAAGAAATAATTTGTGAAAATATGTCTCAAATATAAGCCTGTTTATCGGTCGTGAACGTCGAAACGCCTTTTTCTCAGTTTGTGACCTAGTTTCATATTGCCAAAATGTAAACAAAGCGAAGTAACCGAAAAAATGTAAACTTAGAAAAGTGACTAGGTTATGCAGACAAAAAATGTCGCACGACAAATTGATTTTTCTTAAACGTCACGAAACGAATGCATGGGTCGAATGTAGGAGAAAGAAAGATAATATAGAAATGCTTTTCTCTCTCGAATGCAGTGGAATAAAACATGCACTAAAGCTTTGCCTGATTTTTTATTCACTTTCTTCGATGTCTGACACTACGACTCGATGAAGCCTGACACGAGGGTAAACATTTCGAAAGAATGCTCAAACACCTTATTACAGATAGATAGCTAATATTACACACTTAAATGATTAAATATATGTGATATTAAATGTTGAAACAAATTAAGAGAAGAACAAACTCTGATAAACAATAGATTTAGAAATAAAGAAAATCTGCTCTTTCGCACCCAATTAATTTCATACTTGCCACATATATTGTATGCATCAACGATTTAGATAAACAATTTAGCTGTTATATTGTTACAAGTGTGGTCTACTTGTGAAATAATTAGTATTAAAAAGGAGGAAGTTCATGTCTTCAGCAATTTAACCGTTTTCTCAATGTTTTAAGCGATTAAAGGTTTTCATTGTTGCTTCAGACATGGAAAGGGTTTAATAGCTTTTTATTGCATGTAGATTTATAACCCAAAATGTATTAATTTTTTTTTTTTTTTGACAAATACAAAACATCCAAAATCCTGACCAAAAGAAATCCTGAAATATGTAGATCTATGTGGAATTTCAAAAATCCTGGAATTAATCCTTATGAAAACATTATGTGTATGTTTAGACTAATGAAAGACAAGACTACATGTGTGTTAAAAAATAAATCAATGCAGTCTTTTCCGGCGACATTGATGCCTTGCATCAACTTTCTCTTGTTGATCTTATATAACCCTTTCCCACATATAGAAGCTTTCTGATGTCTCTGCAGCAGACAGCTTTTTGAAAACATAGTGTTAATTGATAACAAACCTCCCCTCATACAGACATATTTTGACTCCTCTGTAGCAGACAATTTTTGAAAATAGTGTGCAAAAGACAAAATTTCTTCTTCTGTCTCAATGTTTTAAACTTTATTCAATAATTATAATTTGACTTATACAGATTTTTGTCCAGATATTTTCAATGTTATCTGTTGTGGATATGCTGTATGTAGGAAAGGGACAATGTCACATTTTAGAGCCGATGACCTGAGGACTTTTGTACGTCGGTAAATGTTTGTTCAAATAACATATCCTAAACCACCGGACCAATTTCAACCAAGCTTAACGGGAATGTACCTCCAATGTTGTTGAGTTTAAATTCAATGTAAGAACATTGCTGCAGCATCAGAAAGGGAGAAAAGTGCATGGATAAGTAGCAAGTTGTTAAGAAGGACTGTAAAGTTGAGTATTGGTGTGAGAAAGTCAGAATGGCCACTATGATATGACTGATTTTTTTTGAAAACAGCATTAAAACTCAATAAATGAATTAGTCCTTTGGTAAACCTCTGAAAAAAATAATAAAGCCAGCTCGATAGATTGGCTTTCCTATACTTATTAAGGATTGCCTTATTTAAATGTCATTTTTCATATGCTGTTTAATTTTCGGATTTTACTATTTGAAAATCATAAATTAATATGAAATTTAATTTAAATATGTTTCATCCTATTTTATGGATATCCTTATTTCTCAAGATATAAAACATGTATTTGGTTAACCCTTTCCCCCATACAGCTGACCAATTTGAATACATCTAGTCAAAAACATTGAATATCTCTTTAAAGGAAAGAAAGTGGGAAAACATTGTGGCAAAACGTGAAATTGCTCATTTCGGGCAATTTGTTTTTGTCACAATATTTTCAAATTTCTTTTACTTCAGAGGTGTCAAAGTGTGTCTGTATGACAGTATAAAACACCCTTGGAAAAACATGCAATACATTTAAAGCAGAGTGGGTTGGAAAATATCTATAAATGAAAAATTACAAGCTACTTGGTATGTAGTTTAAAGCAAATATGAGAAAATTGCTCATTTTCAAAATGCATTTGTATGAGGAAAGGGCTAATGAAGACAAAGATACACATTGATATATTTTCACTGGATGCATGTACTGTACTTTTATTATACCCCCGATAAACGAAGTTTAGAGTGGGTATAATGGAGTCACCCTGTGGTTGGTCGGTCGGTCGGTTGGTCCGTTGCGATTTTCCTTGTCCGGAGCATAACTTTAAAACTAATTGTTGGAATTTAATAAAACTTCATAGGATGATACAACACATTGAGAGGAAGTGCGGTGTACAGGAACCATAACTCTATTTTACCTAAATACAGAGTTATTGCCCTTTGTTACTATTTCTTGTCCGGAGAATTACTTAATAACTAACTGATGGAATCTAATAAAACTACATACAATGGTAGAGCATAATGAGAGGAAGTGCAGTATACAAGAACCATAACTCTAATTTACATAATTACAGAGTTATTGCCCTTTGTTACTTTTTCTTGTCCGGAGAATTACTTAATAACTAACAGATGGAATTTAATAAAACTACATACAATGGTAGAGCATAATGAGAGGAAGTGCAGTATACAAGAACCATAACTCTAATTTACATAATTACAGAGTTATTGCCCTTTGTTACTTTTTCTTATTCGTAGAGTCTTGTCCAGAGCATAACTTTAAAACAAATTGTTGTAATTTAATAAAACTTCATAGGATGATACAACACATTGAGAGGAAGTGCGGTGTACAGGAACCATAACTCTATTTTACCTAAATACAGAGTTATTGCCCTTTGTTACTTTTTCTTGTCCGGAGAATTACTTAATAACTAACAGATGGAATCTAATAAAACTACATACAATGGTAGAGCATAATGAGAGGAAGTGCAGTATACAAGAACCATAACTCTAATTTACATAATTACAGAGTTATTGCCCTTTGTTACTTTTTCTTATTCGTTGAGTCTTGTCTGGAGCATAACTTTAAAACTAATTGTTGGAATTTAATAAAACTTCATAGGATGATACAACAGTGAGAGGAAGTGCGGTGTACAGGAACCATAACTCTAATTTACATAATTACAGAGTTATTGCCCTTTGTTACGGGGGTATTAATCACATTCAGTGATAGTTCTAGTTTTGACAAATTTTGAATAAAAATAATTAAACCATATTAATGAAAATTCAGTATGCTTCTCTCTCCAAATATCTTACATTGATGCTCAATTATGAGTTTACAAGTTGGAGTCACCTGAATATTTCAATGAATGTATGTCACATTTTGTCAGTATAAGCTTTTTGGACGGTACCCCTAAGGGTACTGTCTATAGTCATGTGCATTTTGAGAAATCGTACAACAATTGGCTCCCCGACTATAAACAGAATGACAGTGTAAAGCTGGGAGCCGAAAAAGAAGGATTTTTTTAACCGTCAACAAAAAAGTAGTGTCAATTATCAGGCAATAAAACTGCATTTTCGAAAACCTTGGTGAATCAAGATATCTGAATATTCAAAAAAGACTAAAAAGGAAGCATTAGTGGTTGAAAGTTGAAGTAGAACGTTTACAATATTGAGTTGAAGTTTGAATAAATATATTCATAATTAATGTATGAATATATACCAATTTGTTTTAATGTTCAATCATAAAGAATATACTTTTTAGAAACGAAATAATCAGAAGTGATTTTTGGATGTTTGGTAACTAGTCTACTTATTAACAATAATGCCAAACGCTTCGATGAAAAACTATCTCCCAACTAATTATCTAGCCAATCGATTCATTTTACTGAAAGAGATGGTAAGGAACGACAACTCTGCGAAAGAGAACTTGCAACTTCCGTTCAAAATGAAAGTAGAAATCTGACAAGCTGCCCTGATGATAGATTGTTATTGTTTTTGTGGAGAAAAGACACATGAAGTTTTATATTGAGGAAGACTGACAGGAAAGAAATGTGTGCACGCCTAAAATGTTCATTTAGTCATCAATCCGTAAAACGTTCGAGGTAGGTCTGTCAATTAACTGTAATTTGGAGTGGAAAACTTTTTTTTTTTTTTTTCGCCCTGTGCTGTATCGTAACCGAATATGAAAATAAGCTCACATGTATTTCATGTACACGTATGTCTGAAAATAGCCCAATTCCTGTAGACATTCGCTTGTTTGTTTTATCATCTGACAACTGTTAATTATTTAAAAAGGGTGGCATATGAAGGAAAATGAAAAATAAAAAATGAAGGACTTCGTACATATATTGTACAAGTGTATCATCGTTCTTGTATGTATACACTATTTAGGCTCATTTAAGGACTTAGGAGACAAAAGTGGTTAAGTGATGTGAAAACTGCTTTCAAACTTAAGTGTGTACAATTATTTGTATTGATGATATTATGTATACAAGTTTTATTATTGAAAAGAATGAAGAAATACAATGTATATTGATAAATGAATTTTCCAGATTTTGTCTATACTTAGATGGAGCATATGCATGATGCTTTGCCAAAAATGTTATTCAATTAACGCACAAAAACATATGCATATTTGTGTACGTATGTTATAAATTGTCTAGTGAATCCATGTCTAACTGACACTTTGCCTTGTGTCATTTATAAAGTTATATTGACATAAAAGTAGTGAGGCTACGCCGTTTCTAGGTCTAAATTACATGTATATGCATGGTCAGTTAAGACTGGTGAGACTGCATAATATGATACATAGGCTCCTCTGAGTCTTCACTGGATACAGATGCATTATAACCCCAAATAACTTAATGCAGATAAATAATTGCAAAGTATCTATTATAAACAGACTATTTTATTATTCAAATCATAGCATACATATATATTGATAAAAATGGTTTTGTGCAGACATGTATACACATCTTGATTTTATTTTTATTGTGCAATCAGTAACTGTATGTATTTTTGTTTCGTTTCAGATCATGGAAATGTTGACAGATTATAATGCGCAGCATTACTTGTGAAGAAGATTCATAATGTCAGTGTATGGGACATTTTTACAACCAACTTTTATGTATTGGAAAAGTTGGGGTATATTTACTGTTATTTCCGGTTTCGTTTTTAGTTGAATCAGAGAAATAAAAGACAAATGGCAAGTCCTGGACCAAAACGACGTTAATGACATTCTTCAATTTAGCTGGTAACAGCAGCGAGTCGTTGTGACAAGTATTCTGAATGGAAGTGTTTGTTTTAACTCGGGAAAACAGTAACGGAATGGAATGTTGTAAACGATACAAATATGAATCAAGGATGCACAATGAGATCTGTTTTTGTTTACTATAATACAGGAAGATAACTGTGTAATTAACTAATTACTATGAACAAGACATTCAAGTAAATCATTTTGAGCTATAACACAGCCTTCCAGGAAGACACTTGTACATGATAACTAACATTAAGTACTACATATTGTGTCACACAGGGTGAACCTGTTGATAATTTTGATCAGGCAGATTATTTGTTTTGTTAAATGAGCCAAGATATAAAAGGTTTGTTATATGACCCAAGATGAAAAACTGTAAGATTACTAGCATTTGTCAACAGTAAGAGGCATGAGTAAAAACCATTGTGACAAAAGGAGAAATTGCTCGTATGGAGCAATTTCTTCCTCTGCTTCCATGTTTTGAAAAAGCTGTCTGCTGCAGAGGCGTCAGAAAGTGTCTATTTGAGGGAAAGGGTGATTGAAATATTATAATTAGCTCCTCTGGCTGAAAGCTAGTCGAGCTTATGTCATGGCGAATTGTCCGTCGTGCATGCGTTAAATTTTTGCTTCAAACGACTTCTCCTACCTAACCACTTGGCCAATTAAGATGAAACTTCCTAGGAAGCATCCTCTTAATGTCCTCTACTAAATTCATTCAAATTTTTTGGATCCATGCAAAATTCTGGTTTCCATGGCAACCAAATTAAAAAAATAGGGAAAAAGTTTCTCCTCCGAAAGTGTCAGGCCAATTTTTAAATAATTTTGTAGAAATGTTCCTTGGGTGACCCTCTATCAGATTCCTTCAAGCCAAGTTGATTGGTAGAAAACTATGGCTGCCAGGGTGCGGGGTTATTTTGCCTTATATGGCTATAGTGAAAACTTAAAAAATCTTCTACAAAAGTTTCGGGCTGATTTTCAAATAATTTTGTAGAAATGTTCCTAGGATGGTCCTCTATCAGATTCCTTCAACAATGTTGATTGGTCAAAAACATGGCCATCAGGGGGCGGGGCTGTTTGAAAATTAAATTTTTGCCTAATGGCCGTGGAGCGATACTGGCCCTCTTGGGCCTCTTGTTTTTTAAATCTGATCAAAGCTTTCTCTGTCTAGATTCCATAGAGTACTGGTACATGTTCATAAGAAGAATTAATTTCACAATGAGATTATTGATCACAAAAGGAAAAAGCACATTATGAGATTTAACTTCTGACATAAAGTTTAAAGATTTTCTATTGCATCATTACTGTCTACAGCCTATATACATTCAAAGGTCAGTTTACTATTTTTTTCTATGTATATTCAAGTTGATATGTACTCATCATGCAACAGAATTTACATGTACAAAATATGTCCCCAATTTTTCAATTGTTGAACATAGTAATGGGAAGAAAAGTTTGAAATTTTTAACACAACTGTACATTTTGACCTGTTGATTTTTTTGCAAACTTCAAGGATTGGAAGAAATATTTGAACGGAAACAATATCACAGGCTCTTTTTAAAAAACTTCACCCATATTTAACCAATCTACAGCAGACATCTTTGAAAATATCTTTGCAAGCTCACTTTGGTACAGCATGTTTCCTATTTTATTACTCAGTTTACCGTAGCTCAGTCAGTAGAGACACAGGCTGTTAATCCAGGGGTTGTGAGTTCGAACCCAGCTTGGCCTACATTCCTTCCAACATTTGACATGACTACCACCAATGGGCTTTCAGACTATGTGGAAAAGCAGCCAGTTGCTTGGAAAGAATGTTGTGTGAAGTACTGGTATCAGAAAGCCAAGAAACATATGAGTAGTTGAACTGGCTGCCGTGATATGACTGAAAGATTGATGAAAATGGTGTTAAACCCCAATTAATCAATCAAACTATTTTATTACCTGATACTTTGAGACTTGGAAAACTTGTTCATCTTATACCCTTCTTCTCATTGTATACTAAATAGGCTGAGTGTAGCCCATTTTTGGGGGTAAAAAGTATAAATTTTGATGTATTTTGGTTGTATTAGAGAATTGGACATTGTTGGTTAAGTTACAGGTCAATTTGAATATGTGTCAGATCCAGTAAAGAACTAGGTCACTTAGCCAAACACTGTAGAAAAATCTTGTTAACACTATAGACACTGCATTTTTGTATTGAGCATTTTGAAACCTTGTCAGAAAGTTTGTCTCGATGATAGGCCAATTTCAAATATTGGTTATTTTGGATAAAACATTAGGGCACTAAGCCAAGTTGGAGGAAAATCTTGTTAACCCTTTCCCTCATATAGACGCGTTCTGACGCCTCTGCAGCAGATGGCTTTTTGAAAACATAGAGACAAAAGAAGAAATTGCTCAAAACAAGCAATTTTTAGCTCCACTGCTTATGTCATGGCGAATTGTCCGTCGTGCGTGCGTGCGTTAACTTTTTCCTTTAAACAACTTCTTCTCCCTAACCACTTGGCCAATTTGGTTGAAACTTCATGGCAAGCATCCTCTCAATGTCCTCTACTAAATTCCTTCAAATTTTTTTGA
This sequence comes from Serripes groenlandicus, assembly GCA_031761405.1. Taxonomy (NCBI): domain Eukaryota; kingdom Metazoa; phylum Mollusca; class Bivalvia; order Cardiida; family Cardiidae; genus Serripes; species Serripes groenlandicus. The sequence goes on from JASEVX010000116.1 coordinate 337,835, forward strand.
TCCATTCAAAATTCTGGTTTCCATGGCAACCGAAAGAAAAAAATAGTGAGAACTTAAAAAATCTTCTTCTCCGAAAGTGTCAGGCCGATTTTCAAATAATTTTGTAGAAATGTTCCTTGGGTGACCCTTTATTAGATTCCTTCAAGAAATTTTGATTGGGCGAAAAACATGGCCGCCAGGGGGCGGGGATTTTTTGCCTTATATAGCTATAGTGAAAACTTAAATAATCTTCTTCTCAAAAAGTGTTCAGCAGATTTTCAAATAATTATGTAGAAATGTTCCGTGGGTGACCCTCTATCAGATTCCTTCAAGCCATGTTGATTGGTAAAAAAACATGGCCGTCACAGGGCGGGGCTATTTTGCCTATATGGCTAAAGAGCAAACTTAAAAAATCTTCTCCTCCAAAAGTGTCAGGACGATTTTCAAATAATTTTGTAGAAATGTTCCTTGTGTGAACCTTAATTAGATTCCTTCAAGAAATGTTGATTGGGCGAAAAACATGGCCACCAGGGGGGCGGGGCTTTTTTGCGTTATATAGCTATAGTGAAAACTTAAAACATCTTCTTCTCCGAAAGTGTTCAGCCGATTTTCAAATAATTCTGTAGAAATGTTCATTGGGTGACCCTCTATCAGATTCCTTCAAGCCATGTTGATTGGTCGAAAAACATGGGCGCCAGAGGGCGGGCTATTTTGACTTATATGACCATAGTGAAAACTTAAAAAATCTTCTCCTCCGAAAGTGTCGGGCATATTTTCAAATAATTTTGCAGAAACATTCCTTTGGTGACACTCTACAAGATTCCTTTAAGCCATGGTGGTTGGTAAAAAAAATAGCCACCACGGGGCAGGGCTGTTTGGAGATTTTATTTTTGCCTTATGGCCGTGGAGCGATACTGGCCCTCTTGGGCCTCTTGTTCCTTTTGCCACAATGTTTTCCACTTTTAGTCATAGGTTATCCATTCAATTATAGAGGTTTTGTATCAATTGACAAAATATGTTCAAAGTCGTCTGCTGCAGAAATTTCATATGAGGGAAAGGGTTAAACATTGATAGAAAAAGACAAATTGTCCAACAAGTCCCTCTTTTTCAACAATGTTATCTGTTGCAGAGGTGTCAAATTGGGTTCTATCAGGGAAAGAAGTTAGTCTTAAATACAATGTATTATCAAACCAAGAAAGAAAATATGTTTTGTGTTCAAGAGAAATTTCTTTATTAAGATATTTACAGCAAAGTGTCATATGTGTTGTACAAATGCAATATATAAACTGAGAAGTCTGTTAATATGATTGTTTCAAGATATCATCTCCCTGGAAAGAAAGAGAATATAAATTGTTTTAGATGGTTTAATACGGGTCTTTGTTAAGATAATGTCTTTACCTTCTCCACCATGCAGACGATATTTTGACATATTTGCAGCTGATAACATTTTAAAACATTGTAGGAAAAGGATTGTTTCTTTTAATGGTGTTTTATGCCACTTTCAAAAGTATTCAGGTACATCACAGCGTTTCCTGGATATATTACCAGTACAGCTGGTAAGCTTTTCCTTGACAATAGTGCATCAGTTGTAATGTTATCTCCTCAAACATGATCACCAAAGAGGGAAACGACTTCTATCATTTAAAGTTTTTTTGTATGAACAAATCGGTGATTGAACCGTGGTCTCCCATTCATGAGTGACACGCTAACTACTACACAACAAAGGTGGTTTAGTAAAAGAAGAAATTGCTCATTATCCCTTTCCCACATACAGGAAATCTGCAGCAGATGACTTGGAAAATATATATACAAATGATGATGTCATTATTGAATAGAGTTGAAAATATTGTGTCAAATGGAGAAATTGTTCATTATGAGCAATTTCTCCATTTTCCACAATGTTTTCAAAAGTTATTTGCTGCAGATACATCGAAATGCGTCTGCAAGTGCTCAAGGTGAGTTATTGTGATCGTCCGTCGTCCGTCAACATTTTCTCCTCTGTAACAGGTGGGTCAATTGAGATGAAACTTCACAGAAAGCATCCTCTCAATGTCCTCACCAGAATTCCTTAAAATTGTTGGGATCCATGCAGAATTCTGGTTTCCATGGCAACGAAATGAAAACAACTTAAAAAAACCTTTTATTTTCAAATAATTTTGTAGAAATGTTCCTTGGATGACCCTCTATCAGATTCCTTCAAGCCATGTTGATTGATCGAAAACTATGGCCGCCAGGGGGGGGCGGGGCTTATATGGCTAAAGTTAAAAAAAATAAAAATCAGGTGAGCGATTCAAGGGCCATCATGGCCCTCTTGTTTAACTTTTCAGTAAGTATACTTTCAATTATAGAGAGTTTCCGTGTTTTTGCTTGGATGCTTTCAAAGTCGTGCTGCCATATTGTTGTATGTGGGAAAGAGTTCACCCCCAAATTCTCACAAATGATTAGCTAAAGAGTTAAGCAGTATAGTTGACTGCATTGTACCTCAACATTTAGTTACTTGGTTACCAACAGAAGTCAACAACCTTTACATGTCAGACAAATAATATTAATGGTTTCTTAATAGTTATTGTCAATGCAATGGGAAATTTTTTTTTTTTTTAAAAATCTGCTTGTCATGATCATGAGCAATTTCTCCTTTTGCCACAAGTTTTCAAAAGGCGTCTGCTGCAGAATTGTCAGAAAGCGTCTACAAGTGGGAAAGGGTTAAGGTGATTGAACAAGATACCTCATAATTGGGCAGAGTTGACTGGATACGTTATAGTTGTCTGCTTTGAAAACATCTTCATTTAAAAAATTACATATCGAAATATTGATAATTCTTTGGACATTATCATTACATTGTCAGTGGTATTGGTTGCATTATTTGATAGAACTCTATGATATAAGTATGAATATCTAATTAACCTTTTCGCACATATAGTGGCATTTCTGCAACTGACGTCTTTCACCAAGAGGAGAAATTGCTCTTTATGAAGACAACTCTGTTCCATGATTTTACTTTCATTCATCTACATCTACCCTCATACTGTTTGGAAAGGTTTATCTATTTCTTTTAAACATTGCCCTCATAAAGGAAAAGTATATTTATTGTATAGAATTCAAACATTGTGGAAAAGGAGTTGTCATCTTTGATCAATTTATCCTTTTTACCCATAATATTTTCAAAAGTAGCTGCGGATGCCTCAAGACATCTGCAACATGTAAATTGTTTATCTTTGACAGATCTCTAATTATATTAAAGGTACACAGGAACAGTGCTGTAAGGTGTTAGAACTCCTTCTGAACTGAGAAAGGAACCAAGGTATTTTTGTGACACCTGTCTTTGTAGGTGACACATTAACCCTTTCCCATATACAACAAATCTGCAGCAGAAGACAACTTTGAAAACATATCCGAGAACTATTGGAAACTCCCTTTAAACAGGGTGAGTGTATTACACTCACCCTGCTTTAAATGAAAGTACAATAATTGAATAGAGTTGAAAACATGGTGGCTAAAGAAGAAATTGCTTGTTTTTTCGCAATTTCTTCTTTTGTTGCAATGTTTTTAAAAAAGGTCTGCTGCAAAGGCTTCAGAAAGTGTCTATATGGGGAAAGGGTTAAGGGTCACTTCTCTGTTATCTTCCGTCTGTCTATCACACTTGTGTGTACTGCACTTTTGGTAAGAGACATAAATGTTCCTTAAAACACTAGTGTTGCTGCTTAAGATAATATTTATTCAAGGTTTTGATCATGGCATCTTTATCACCTGGGTTATTCAAGCAGTTAAAAAAGTTTGTAGAAATGTTCCTTTAGTGACCCTCTTAAAGGGACTGAACACCATAATGGTCCAAAATCTTTATATTTTATACTTATTCTAATTAATCCAAAATACGTCCATATATATGTAACGGAATGTTGTAGAAGGTCGTACAATTAAAAAAATTAAGTCTTGTTTTTCATTATTTCATTGGAAATAAGCAGTTAAAAAACCGTCCGCTCCGTGTTTTCACGTTTAAAAATACCGTGGAATTTCCTCTTGCTCATTTGAATTTGTGGATTTAATTTGGCATTCTCTAACACTATCGACTCATTACATTCATGTATGCTTGAGTGTAAGGAACGGCAACTCTGCGAAGGAGATTGTCAATTCGGTTGTAGTGATAAATATACAGCGATATTTTTAGATTTACTGGGTTACAATACATTTTTTTTCTCATATGGGATTCAGTCCCTTTAAAGATTCCTTCAAGACATGTTGATTAGTTGAAAAATATGGTTGCCAGGGGGTGTTTGTTATTAGCTCACCTGAGCACGAAGTGCGAGGTGAGTTAATGTGATCGCTTTTCGTCCGTCTGTCCGTCATTTTTTGCTACAAACAACTTCTTTTCCGAAACCAATGAATTGATTTCATAATAATGTAATAGGAATGTTCCTTAGTGGTTCTCTTCCAAAGTTGAACTTTCCTAGTTCCTAGTAGAACTTTAGTTGCTGCATCATCAGAAAAGGGGAAAATTGTCAAAACTTTAAAAGTCTTCTTGTCTAAAAGTACTGGTCCGATTTAATAATTATTTGGCACAAATGTTCCTTAGGAGACCCTTTGCCAAGTTTGTTCAAATTCCGATCCATTGAAAAAAATGGCCAACAGGGGGCGGAGCTTGTTTTTCATTAAATGTGCATTGTAAAAACTTTGAAAATCTTCTTGTCCAAAAGTACTAGTTTGAATTAAAAATAATTTGACACAAATGTTCCTTGGTTCTCTACCAAGATTATTTTAGGATGCCGCCGCAATAAAATGACAACATAAAAGTAAAATCATCAAATACAACACATTTATTCCCATACAATAAATAATAACAACACACATTATTAACACTATAATTGTGGAGATATTTGGACGCAAGTGGTATTCAAATCATGGAGGACGACACAGTGATCATTAGACTGTTATGCAGACGCACACACCGTATATGTATGACTAGTAGTTTTGTATGAAAGCATGACCTTTTCCGCTTTCATTCCAGTCCACACTTTTATTAAGCATTTATCCAGCCTACCTTCCCAATTATCCACAACATATAAAGGTCCTATAATTGGGTTCCACGAGGGATGCCCTAATACAGGACATCCTCTGCCCTATAAATAATTCCCAATTATCCACAACATATAAAAGTCCTATAATTGGGTTCCACGAGGGATGCCCTAATACAGGACATCCTCTGCCCTATAAATAATTCCCAATTATCCACAACATATAAAGGTCCTATAATTGGGTTCCACGAGGGATGCCCTAATACAGGACATCCTCTGCTTTCTGCCTGTCCCTGACATCCCTCTCCCCTATAAATAATTCCCAATTATCCACAACATATAAAGGTCCTATAATTGGGTTCCACGAGGGATGCCCTAATACAGGACATCCTCTGCTTTCTGCCTGTCCCTGACATCCCTCTCCCCTATAAATAATTCCCAATTATCCAAAACATATAAAAGTCCTATAATTGGGTTCCGCGTGGGATGCCCTAGTACAGGACATCCTCTGCCTTCTGCCTGTCCCGGACATCCCTCTCCCCAATAATTTGATCAACGGTGCAGGCCTAAAAGTCAGAAGCCGCCTTGCAAAGTTCCGCATCCTTGACATGCCATGCAAAATAGCCCCTCACAGTTCCCAGCTCCTCGTCCGTGACATCCGAGGCCCCGTTCCTGACTGATGCAATTTATTTTGTGCATGTTTCCTCGAAGCTGATTGAAAAAAGGCAGAGTGTTCCGAATATTCTCAAATTTTGTAGCGTCCTAAACGTTGCATAACAGGTGATTAGACACTTTATCAAATCCAATAGTAAATACAAGCGCTTTTTAGTCTAGACTTGATCATAACAGGCAGATGATTTAACCAGGAAGAAAACGATTCCAAAAACTCCAAAAACCAGATTTAAAAACATCTCCCAACCCACTAAGGTTTGTCAGCCCCAAAATAAATTAGTTTATAGCTAGGGCCATAATCTGTATTGTTCAAATTATTTGGATCCAATAAAAAACATGGCCTCTACGGGGCGGGACTTCTTTTTCCTTATATGTGCATTGTAAAGACTTTAAAAATCTTCTGGTCTGAAAGTACTGGTCCGATTTAAAAATAACATGGCACAAATATTCCCTGAGCTCTACCAACATTATTCAAATTATTCGGATCCGATAAAAAACAGACTTTAGGATGTGGACTTCTTAGATTTAATTAAATCAGGTGAGCGATATATAGGACCATCATGGTCCTCTTATTTTTGCCTTATATAGGCTTCTAGTTTTCGGTTCCCACAACATAAAGGTTTGTTTGGGTAATAAGAGAGATGTAGGGAAAAGGCATGTTTACTTGCCCTTATCTAGATCTTTATATAGGATACTATTTCAGCAACTGAAGTGAAATAATATTAAAGATAGCAGTCAGATGGTTGACAAGGCAGTGTGACCTCAGACAGAATGTAGACACGTGTATATGAAGTTATCATACCAGTTATGTACACTTATAACAGGTATGGATTGGTTACTTTTTATCTTACCTGAGCTCAAAGGTCTTCTTCTCTGAAACAACTAGTCTGATTTCAGTAATTTCACAGAAATGTTTCTGAGGTGGTCCTCATTTAAAAGTGTTCAAAGTATTTCATTCCAGCTAGAACTTTGATTGCTGTGGGATCAGAAAAGGGGGAAAATGCCCAACCTTAAAAATCTTTGTGTCCAAAAGTACAGGCTGGTTTTTAGCTCACCTAAGCCCGAAGTGCAAGGTGAGCTTTTGTGATCACTCGCCGTCGGGCGTCCATAGTCGTCGTCTTTTAAAAATTTCCTACAAATGACTTCTCCTACAAAACAAATGGACAGATTTCAAAATGACTTCACAGGAATGGTCCTTAGGTGGTCCTCTTTCAAAGTTGTTCAAAAAATTTAATTCCAAGTAGAACTTTGGTTGCTGCATCATCAGAAAAGGGGAAAATGCCAAATTTTAAAAAATCTTCTTGTCCAAAAGTACTGGCCCGATTTGAAAATTATTTTGCACAAATGTTCCGTGGGGTACCCTCTACTAAGATTGTTCAAATATTTCCGATCCGTTGAAAAACATGGCCGCCAGGGGAAGGAACTTATTTTCCTTATATGTGCATTGTTAAAACTTTAAAAATCTTCTTGTCCAAAAGTACTGGCCCGATTTGAAAATTATTTTGCATCATGGCCCTCTTGTGTAAATTATTTTACTCAAATGTTCCTTGGGTTATACCCTCTACCAAGATTGTTCAAATTATTCCAATCCTGTGTAAATCATGGCCACCATGGGTTGGAAGTTTATTTCCTTATGTGTGTAAAGTGAAAACTTAAAAAATCTTCTTTTCCGAAGGCCTGGCCCGATTTGAAAATAATTTGGCACAAAGTTCCTTGTGTGACCCTCTACCAAAAGTGTTCAAATTATTCTGATTCATTTAAAAACTTGTTTTCCTTTTATGTGTATATATAGTGAAACTTTAAAAAATAGTGTACAAACATAAAAAGGCCTGATTTAAAAATAATTTGGAACAAATGTTCCTTTGGTGACCCTCTACCAAGATTGTTGAAATGATTATGATGCATTGATAAATAAAACCACAAGGGGGCGTTGGCTGTTTTTCTTGTATGCATATAATAAGAACATTGAAAACTGATATCTGGTGAGCGATTTAGGATCATCATGGTCCTCATGTTACAAAATTTACCCTTTCCCACATACAGACGCTATTTCTCATTTTGTCATAATGTTTCCAACTTCAATCAATAGCTTTCATTTACAGGGAATTGGTTAACCTTTTCCCACATACAACAAATCTGCATCAGACGTCTTTGAAGACATCTTGGCGAAAATAAAAGAACCGTGCCCATAAACATCTAATCAGAATTATAGATTTTGTTAAATCAAAGTATTTGATTTAGTTGATAAGAGTTAAAAACGTTGCGGTGAAATTGTTTATCATGAGCAATTAATCCTTTTCCCCCAATATTTTTAGAAGTTTGTCAGCTGCTGAGGCGTCAAAATACCTCTCGATTTTTAAAAATTCATGAATTTCATGCTTTAATGCAGGTTACAGGTACGTAGATGGTTCCATAACGATGTCAATGTAGAAGTACTTTACTTTACAAATCATAATTTTCTAAAATGACCACGCATGTTTACATTGATTATACATACTAAAGAAAGTTCGACCCATATTCCAATATAGTACTTACTAGAAAATGATTGGTGACGTACAGAAAATACAATTCTTTTATTTATTGCTCTATTTGTACAGTAAACATTGTTTTGTCTACATAAAAATAAACCTTTTACTAAACAATTTTTTTTGTTGTTTTGGAATTACCATGCCTGAAATATTTCTCACATAATTGGAGAAATCCATTTTTTTAAGTAAGAACTTTTATCCATTTGATCAACAGGTTTCACAGGCCGGATTGTATGAATTGGGTTTTCAGCCCAACATACTACCTCAGTCGGTTCGCCAGTCCAACTGTTAGCTTCATAATTGACAGGTTCCCCAACCCAAGCCGGTCATTTGACTTTTTGAAAATCGCAAGTAAATTGCGTTGAGCCTTTAAAACAATGTATCGAAAGGCGAATGACCTTAAAACTTCTGCCTTGTATAAACACATTGAAACTCTTGAATATCGTCAGCCATTATCGCCTTCAAAAACATTTCTATTAATAAGCACCTTAAATGAAGCACAATGGTTTGAAATAGTTTGAAAATTACAAACAGTCTAAAAGTAAAATGTCAATTAGCCGTTCAGTCCGCAGTGGGATCGATTGACAATTGGTTAGACTGATCAACTCTTAATAAGCAAGCTGCAAACTCTTTTAAAGAAGACCTATACCCCATGTATTATCTATCAAACTGCAGGGAACAAAAAGATTACACTATTGTCACAGTTTTTTGGACCGATTATTAGACTGATTATCTTGTTTACATCACAGTAAGTGACTCTCTTGAAGGGTTAAAGACTTGTCAGAAACAAAAACGCTGTGTACTAACTAGGATTTTATTGTGTTCTCGTTTACAAAGTGACATAATGAAAATATCTCGACCTATCTTTTTATGAGTTTTAAGATTGAAATCGGTCCGACCAGTTAAAAAATAGGTCCAGACCGACAAATTTTCGGTTTTCCGGAGGGATGTTAAATAGTTTATACTTATTTTGTCTTGTATCTCTTTTAAAAAGATATCAATATATCTATTCCCAAACTCTTTTTAAGGAATAAAGTCAGCAGTTCACTTTTTCCAAGCCTGCTTGAGGGGAAAAGGGGCAAAATACTGGATTCAAAGGTAGGTGACACTCATGATATTGGTTGCGTCAAACGAAGGCAAAAATAATATCCAGGTTTGCAGGTCAATTCATTATCTTCCCTCTTGAATATCTAGTACTGTTAGCTTTTTAAATGACGATAATGACCAAAATGGACTTAACCTTTACCCACATACAAGGAATCTGCAGCAGACGACTTTGATTACATCTGGGCAAAAGTGTGAAAAATCTCCATAAATATGTATATAGAATTTAAAACATTGTGGTAGACGGAGAAATTGCTCATCATGAGCAATATCTCATTTTTAGCTCACCTGTGCACGAAGTGCTCAGGGTGAGTTATTGTGATTGCCCTATGTCCGTCGTCCATCGTCCGTCGTCCGTCAACATTTTCTCCTCTGTAACCGGTGGGTCAACTGGGATGAAACTTCACAGAAAGCATCCTCTCAATGTCCTCACCAGAATTCCTTAAAATTGTTGGGATCCATGCAGAATTCTGGTTTCCATGGCAACGAAATGAAAAAAACTTCAAAATTCTTAAAAAATCTTCTCCGAAAGTGTTGAGCAGATTTTCAAATAATTTTGTAGAAATGTTCTTTGGGTGACCCTCTATCAGATTCCTTCAAGCCATGTTGATTGGTTGAAAAATATGGCCGCCATGGGGTGGGGCTATTTTGCCTTATATGGCTATGGTGAAAACTTAAAATATCCTCTCCTCCGAAAGTGTCAGGCCGATTTTCAAATAATTTTGCAGAAACATTCCTTGGGTGACACTCTACAAGATTCCTTTAAGCCATGGTGGTTGGTAAAAAATATGGCCACTAGGGGGCAGGGCTGTTTGGAGATTTTATTTTTGCCTTATGGCCGTGGAGCGATACTGGCCCTCTTGGGCCTCTTGTTTTTTTTTTATGAATGAAAGTATAATTATTGAATAGAGATAAAAATGTTGTTGTAGAAGGTTACACTACGCCAAATAAATTCCCTCTTTGTTTCCATGTGAATCGACGAGTTTCAGTCCTCAATTGTCGCACTTTCTAAGCGTTTCTCATGTAGAACACCATATATCATTGAAAAGAGGTACCTCTAACTAAGCTTTAAAACAATCCAAAGAAAATAGGGGGTCATGCATTATGCAAGAAAGAAATCGCCTGCCGAGAATGGTTGCCATCATTTTGGACAAAATCGGGGCCAGACAAAACCGGTGTTTAGCATTCTCTACTTCCACTTTCAAACAAGGTCAAAATACTAAAAGTGACTAAATCAATGATTTCCAGTGCATCCTATACACATTTACAATTAATTTGAAGTTTAAACTCAATGTCATATATTCCATATATTCTGGTGATGGTATACACTCATTTCTACCCAAACAAAGTTTATTTTCAGGGACTATTTAGGTGTAGATCAGCATGACAGCATAAGTATTTGACATAATTTGACCTAGAAGGAGAAATTGCACATTATGAGAATAATAATGTAGCAGCGGACTAGAAATTATGGTGAAAACACTCTTCTTTTTCTAAACGCGAAAACAAGAAATATTTCATAAATGAGAGTCATATTATGGAAAACATTGTTGCAAATGGAGAAATTTGGTTTTTTTAGCAATTTTTTCTTGGCCACTATACTATGATTTCAAATTTGTCAGCTGCTGACGTATCAGAAAGCATCTGTTTTTTGGAAAGGGTTAAAAACTTACCCATACATGAACCTTGAAGATGAATTTACTTTCAGGCCTGGAAACCATTGTGACGGGGGATGCCGAGAGTACGAGAACTGCCATTATCATTGTTATACCAGCGAGTCTTGCCTTTTTAGCTGTAATTGGTAAAAGTGCCACCTTGTGCTGGGCATCGAAAAAGGGATTGTTCGCCAGAAGACACAAGTCATACCTACTTTTTACAGATAACCCTGTGAGCTATGAGTCCGAGGCAGAGACTATACACATTTGAGAATTCGCAAAATATGGCTTTATGAGTCTGCTTTTAACCCCCCTTTCCCATATAGACCCTTCTGACGCCTCTGCAGCAGACAAAATATGTGTATTCATCCTTTTAAGAAACACTTCATGATTCAAATTGTTTTAATTTCATTTTCTTTTATCAAGATTTAAATACAACTGATTTGCATTTATTTGTGCTTTTTCTTCATATTTTTGTGAAAGTTTAGCTCATTTCTGGTTGAAGAAAACATAAGTTGTTCAGGTACTTTGTGACAAGGTTTAGTAAAGTAGTTTATCTTTATTTATTTACTTTGATTTTCTTTTAACCATCTCCGAAATACAACAAGTTTGCAGCAGATGACTTAAATAACATCAAGGTAAAAATATAGAAATTCGATTTTCTTTTGCCATAATCTTTTCAAATGTCTTCTGCTGCAGATATGTCAGAATTTGTTCTGTATGGTGAAAAAGGTTTACTTATAAATCTGTATTTAACCCTTTCTCACATATATAGATGCTTTCTGACGCCTCTGCAGCAGACAGCTTTTTAGCTCCACTGGCTGAAAGCCAGTCGAGCTTATGTCATGGCGAATTGTCCGTCGTTCGTCCGTGCGTGCGTGCGTGCGTTAACCTTTTCCTTTAAACGACTTCTTCTCCCTAACCACTTGGCCAATTTGGTTGAAACTTCATGGGAAGCATCCTCTCAATGTCCTCTACTAAATTCCTTCAAATTTTTTTGATCCATTCAAAATTCTGGTTTCCATGGCAACCGAAAGAAAAAAATAGTGAGAACTTAAAAAATCTTCTTCTCCGAAAGTGTCAGGCCGATTTTCAAATAATTTTGTAGAAATGTTCCTTGGGTGACCCTTTATTAGATTCCTTCAAGAAATTTTGATTGGGCGAAAAACATGGCCGCCAGGGGGCGGGGCTTTTTTGCCTTATATAGCTATAGTGAAAACTTAAATAATCTTCTTGTCAAAAAGTGTTCAGCAGATTTTCAAATAATTATGTAGAAATGTTCCGTGGGTGACCCTCTATCAGATTCCTTCAAGCCATGTTGATTGGTAAAAAAACATGGCCGTCACAGGGCGGGGCTATTTTGCCTATATGGCTAAAGAGCAAACTTAAAAAATCTTCTCCTCCAAAAGTGTCAGGCCGATTTTCAAATAATTTTGTAGAAATGTTCCTTGTGTGAACCTTAATTAGATTCCTTCAAGAAATGTTGATTGGGCGAAAAACATGGCCGCCAGGGGGCGGGGCTTTTTTGCGTTATATAGCTATAGTGAAAATTTAAAACATCTTCTTCTCCGAAAGTGTTCAGCCGATTTTCAAATAATTTTGTAGAAATGTTCATTGGGTGACCCTCTATCAGATTCCTTCAAGCCATGTTGATTGGTCGAAAAACATGGCCGCCAGAGGGCGGGGCTATTTTGACTTATATGACCATAGTGAAAACTTAAAAAATCTTCTCCTCCGAAAGTGTCAGGCATATTTTCAAATAATTTTGCAGAAACATTCCTTTGGTGACACTCTACAAGATTCCTTTAAGCCATGGTGGTTGGTAAAAAAAATAGCCACCACGGGGCAGGGCTGTTTGGAGATTTTATTTTTGCCTTATGGCCGTGGAGCGATACTGGCCCTCTTGGGCCTCTTGTTTAAAACATAGTGTCAAAAAGTAGAAAATCTCTATAATTGAATGGATAACCTGTGACTAAAAGTGGAAAACATTGTGGCAAAAGGAGAAATTGCTCGTTTTTAGCAATTTCTTTTTTTGTCACTATGTTTTCAAAAAGCAGTCTGCTGCAGAGGCTTCTGAAAGCGTCTATATGAGGGAAAGGGTTTAAATGACATTGCAAGTCAACTTGTAGGCCTACACTTCTATTTTGTTGTCAAATGTTACTTATTTGATGATAAGGTTAGTTTGATGTGTCACATGTCTGATCTTGTTTCATATCTCAACAATTTTCAGGCCAAGCCCCAGTAGCTTAGTCTGTAGTGACGCAGGCTGTCAATCCAGGGGTTGAGAGTTTGAACCCCAGCTCGACCAACATTCTTTCGGACGTTTGACAAAAGTCATTGTGACAAGCGTCATTCTTCTTCCACCAATGGGCTATAAGTCTATGTTGAAATGCAGACAGTTGCTTGGAAAGAATGTTGTGTGAAGTACTGGTGTGAGAAGGCCAAGAAACATATGAGTTGGTGAACTGGCAACCGTGATATGACTGAAAAGTTGTTAAAAAAGGGCGTTAAACTCCAATCAATCAATCAATCAACTACAATTTCAATCACATTTTAAGGTCAAAATGGTCTGGAATAATTGTGTCTTCAACTATGACCCGATGTAATGCTATTTGTGGACTTTTTTTTCTCATTTAAAGAATAGACAGCTCTTTTTCATATACTTATGTCCATTTTTAGCTCCACTGGCTGAAAGCCAGTCGAGCTTATGTCATGGCGTATTGTCTGTCGTGCGTGCGTTAACTTTTTCCTTTAAACAACTTCTTCTCCCTAACCACTTGGCCAATTTGGTTGAAACTTTCTAGGAAGCATCCTCTCAATGCCCTCTCTTAAATTCCTTCAAATATTTGTGATCCATCAATAATTCTGGTTTCCATGGCAACCAAAAGAAAAAAATAGTGAAAACTTAAAAAATCTTCTTCTCCGAAAGTGCCAGGCCGATTTTCAAATAATTTTGTAGAAATGTTCTTTGGGTGACCCTTTTTTAGATTCCTTCAAGAAATGTTGATTGGTTGAAAAACATGGCCGCCAGGGGGCGGGGCTATTTTTCCTTATATAGCTATAGTGAAAACTTAAAAAATCTTCTTCTCCAAAAGTGCACATGTTCAGCCGATTTTCAAATAATTTTGTAGAAATGTTCATTGGGTGACCCTCTATCTGATTCCTTCAAGAAATGTTGATTGGTCGAAAAACATGGCCGCCAGAGGGCGTGGCTATTTTGCCTTATATGACCATAGGGAAAACTTAAAAAATCTTCTTCTCCGAAAGTGTTGAGCAGATTTCAAATAAGTTTGTAGAAATGTTCCTTGGGTGACCCTCTATCAGATTCCTTCAAGCCATGTTGATTGGTAAAAAACATGGCAGCCAGAGGGTGGGGCTATTTTGCCTTATATAGCTAAAGAGAAAACTTAAAAAAATCTTCTTCTCCGAAATGGTCTGGCCGATTTTCAAATAATTTTGTAGAAATGTTCATTGGGTGACCCTCTATCAGATTCCTTCAAGAAATGTTGATTGGTTAAAAAACATGGCCGCCAGGGGGCGGGGCCATTTTGCCTTATATAGCTATGGTGAAAACTTAAAAAATCTTCTTCTCCGAAAGGGTTCCGTCGTTTTTCAAATGATTTTGTAGAAATGTTCATTGGGTGACCCTCTATCAGATTCCTTCAAGCCATGTTGATTGGTCAAAAAACATGGCCGCCAGAGGGCGGGGCTATTTTGCCTTATATGACCATAGTGAAAAGTTAAAAAATCTTCTTCTCCGAAAGTGTTGAGCAGATTTTCAAATAATTTTGTAGAAATGTTCCTTGGCTGACCCTCTATCAGATTCCTTCAATCCATGTTGATTGGTTGAAAAATATGGACGCCAGGGGGTGGGGCTATTTTGGCTTATATGGCTATAGTGAAAACTTAAAATATTCTCTCCTCCGAAAGTGTCTGGCCGATTTTCAAATAATTTTGCAGAAACTTCCTTGGGCGACACTCTACAAGTTTCTTTAAGCCATGGTGGTTGATAAAAAACATGGCCACCAGGGGGCAGGGCTGTTTTGAGATTTTATTTTTGCCTTATGGCCGTGGAGCGATACTGGCCCACTGGCCCTCTTGGGCCTCTTGTTGTATGATAGGCTGAATATAACACAATAAACCTTTTCTGCAGCAGACAGCATAGGAAATCTTTATTTAACCCTTTCCCACATACATAAAAATTTGCAGCAGACGACTTTGAAAACCTATATACAAAAACGTGAAAAATCTTCATAAATGAGAGTTTAATTATTAAAAATAGTTGAAAACATTTTGGTAAGGGAGAAATTGCTCGTTTTGAGCAATTTCTTCTTTTGCCACAATGTTTTTGAAAGACTCCTGCTTCAGAGGCGTCAGGAAGCGTCTATATGAGAGAAAGGGATAAATGGACGTACATGTACAATTATGTTATAGAGTTGAAAACATTTGGACAAAAGTAAAAACTGTTCTTCATGAGTGATTGCTCCTTTTCCCCCACAATATTTCCAAACATTGTCTTCTTCAGATGCATCTGCTCGTCAGAAAGGGTTAACATAGATGTATTAACCCTTTCCCTCATATAGACACTTTCTGACGCCTCTGCAGCAGCCGACTTTTTGAAAACATAGTGACAAAAAAAGAAATTGCTCAAAACAAGCATTTTCTCCTTTTGCCACAATGTTTTCCATTTTTAGTCGTAGGTTATCCATTTAATTATAGAGATTTTCTATTTTTTGACAAAAAATGTTCAAAGGCGTCTGCTGCAGAACTGTTGTTTGAGGGAAAGGTTTAATGGTACTGATTTTTAGCTCGCCTATTCGAAGAAATAGGGGATCTCATGTAATCACCCTGGCGTTGGCGTATGCGATGCCAGCTTGGTCAAACCTTTGCATGCAAGGCCTTTTCTCAGACACTGTATGCTGTTGCTTTGAAACTTCGCACAATTATTCAGGGTCATTAGATGACCTTGTATGTCAAGTCCCATAATTCTGGAATGGATTTTAACTGAATTGTGCCCCTTTTTGGACTTAAAATTTTGGTCAAACCTTTGCGTGCAAGGCCTTTTCTCAGACACTGTGTATGCTGTTGCTTATTGTATATAAATAAATTTACAGATTTAAAAGGCCGAAAAGGGCCTGTATGGACTTGGTTAACCTTTGCATGCAAGTATTGAAGAGGAGTTTTATCTTGCAATAGGTGATACTGTGTGACTTTACCTAACTGTTCTAAAGTAGGCCCTGATAGGCGAGCTATATTGTCCTCCGACAACTCTTGTTACGGTTTATTTTAGCATTGTGATATAAGCTGACATTAGTTGTGAAAGGTGCATCAGTATTATTTTATGTGAATGAACACTTTTTAAAGTAAAGTAGAATTTTTGTTTAATACTGGTTGGTAACACTACTTGTGTAACCTGTAGACTGGTGCCATTCATTGATGACCAATGCTCACAGTTTGGCCCCAGATCAGGCCCCACAAAATATGCAGTTTTATCTGAATTTTAAACTGTTTGACGGACAGATTCTAACTGATAATTTGTTTACAATATCGCAGACGAAAAAAGGATTTGAAAAAATTAATACAAACTAATGAGCCCGTTTTGGTTGTAATTCTGTTTAGGTATTACATAGATGTGATGTAAATTCTCATTCACCTGTACCAACATATGATGCATCTGCAGTAGATAACTTATGAAAATTGTTCAACTGTATCCAATAATTTTACTTTGTTTGAAAACAGATTTTTCATATTTACAACTTGACTTGCTGCTGATTTGTAAAGATAGTTAAAAACGTTTATATCCCAAATAAATCACTATGATGTTATCATAAACCTTGTATATTTGAAGAAATCAGATAACCGCTGTCTGTCTTTCATTGAATTTGAGTTTTTTTAAGTCTTTATTTTGTATGGCTGTTTTACAAATTGTTTACATTTATTTGTTTACAGACACACAAAAAATTCATTTGATTTGTATACTTATTTATTATTGGTGCCATTTGATTACTTTGATCAAATTCATATTAAAATATATTTTTTAATCCATTTTACACTGTTTGGAAAAATATCATTTCCGTTTTAATGCTTTCCCACAAACAGATGCTTTCTATATTCTGCAGCAGACGGCATTTGAAAATATTGTAGCAAAAGAAGGAATTGCTCATCATGAGAAATTTTTTCTTTTGCCACATGTTTTGAACTTCATTCAATAATAGTTCTTTTATTATTATAAAGTTCCCATATTCTTGACTCAATGTCTTCAAAGTCGTCTGCTTCAGATGCTTCAGATGTGTTGTATGTGGGAAATGGTTGAATATGGGTGAAGAAGAAATATCAATGTTTTCTACTTTGTCTATTAACCCTTAATTTAGCTCATACGACAATTCTGCAGCAGACGACTTTGAACATATTTTGTCAAAAAATAGAAAATCTCTATAATTGAATGATAACCTATGACTAAAAGTGGAAAACATTGTGGCAAAAGGAGAAATTAGTATATATATATTGCTCGTTTTGAGCAATTTCTTCATTTGTCACTATGTTTTCAAAAAGCTGTCTGCTGCAGAGGCGTCAGAAAGCTTCTATATGAGGGAAAGGGTTAAAAAAAAAAAAAAAATATAGTTTTATCTATTTTGTATTCTTGTATTCAGATATTTTGTGTTTGACTGAATACATATCAGGAAACAAACCTGAATTCATTTTGAGTTAAACTCTATCCCTCAAACAAACCATTGGCAGAAGACAATTTTGAAAACATCTTGACTAAAATATTGAAAATCTCTATAATTGAAGAAACATTTATTATTATTTGATTGAGAGGAAAACATTTTGGGGAAAGTAGATATTGCTCACTATTTATAAAAATTGTCTGCTAAAGATGTCTCTGCAGTTGGAAAAGGCTTTATATCATCACAGATCATGCTGTATCTACGCATATTGAAAGCCGCCAATTTTAACATACATCTTTTATAGCATCTAGGCAAATATATGAAACTTATTATTGATTGGAGTTGTAAACATAAACCCTTTCCCTCATATAGACGCTTTCTGGCGCCTCTGCAGCAGACGGCTTTTTGAAAACATAGTGAGAAGAGAAGAAATTGCTCAAAACGAGCAATTTCTTCTATTGCCACAATGTTTTCTACTTTTAGTCATAGGTTATTCATTCAATTATAGAGATTTTCCATTTCTTGACAAAATATGTTCAAAGCTGTCTGCTGCAGAATTGTCGTATGAGGGAAAGGGTTAAGGTAAAATAAGAAATTGCTTATTTTACCACATGCAGGCAAAATGGACTTAAATAATCAGCATCAGTCAACTTTTGAAAACATTGTCGCAAACAGATAAGTTGTTCCTGATAAATTTGTCAACTCTTTTCAATATTTTTTTTCATATATATATGTTTTATAAAGGGTAAGTGAGCTCCATTCTTGTGAAATGGCTTCCCAGCCTGTATTTTTTTAAAACGAATGAAATCTTACATAGGACCGTAGTATTTGATTGTGTACATTTGAATTTATTTATCCTGTTATAAGGACCTAATTCTCAAGATCATTCCACTCTATCTGTCTGTATTTGTCTTTGATTTCTGTTGTTCTTAAAGTATTAAATATGAAATTCATATTGTTTTATTTTTATTTAACCCTTTCCCTTATACAACAAATCTGCAGCAGACGACTTTAAACATATTTTGTCAGAAAGCGTCTATATGAGGGAAAGGAGTAATTTGTGTGGTCTGCTTTGTCACCCTTTCATCTACTGACTTATTTGCAGGCTACACATGTCTTCCTTGAACACTCGTTCTCTTTGGAGATATAAAGTTTCCAAACAATGTCCCTTTTCAAGGATTATCTTTTTTTGCGGAACGGAACAACCATTGGGGCACCACAATGGGCAAAGAAGAAAATTATATTCGTAGTTCCGCAAAGTATAAATATCCCCCTGGATAATGATATTTGGGGAATGGAATGGTACAAGATTTTTAACCAGGTTTTCCGAAGGAAAAATCTGGTTATTAGTTTGGCGCGGGCGGTTGGGCGTCAACTTTCCTTGTCCGGACCATAACTTTGCCATGCATAGAGATATTTTCAAATAACTTGGCACAAACATGCACCATATCAAGACGATGTGCCAAATGCAAAAAAAAATCTGTAGATTCAAGGTCAAGGTCACAGTGATAAGAAATAGACTTTAATTGAAGTTTTCTTGTCCGGACCATAACTTTGTCATGCATAGAGATATTTTCAAATAACTTGGCACAAATATGAACTATATCAATATGATGTGTCAAATACAAAACGTTTGTCTGTAGCTTCAAGGTTAAGGTCACAGTGACAACAAATAGACATCAGTTGAACTGATTCCCTGTTACTTGAATTACTAGCTTTG
>JASEVX010000116.1:357369-612913 GCA_031761405.1 Serripes groenlandicus
ACTTCTATTTATAATTTAATTCATTTAAATGTATGGATACTTTTATATATATATTAAATATATTGCAAAAAGTTCTTTATCCAACAAGAAACTTTATTTTGTGTTGGGTTATTAGATATAACATAGATGTTGTATTCATTATGAAGACATTTCCTGTTTAGTTTATAAATAGTGTTTCCTATAAATAGTGTTTCTTTTTTTCCTTCAGACATTTGTTTGGTTGAATAAACTGTCAGGACTGCCTCGTGGAGTTATGTGGCCTGGGAAAGTTGTGTCGACAGATGGTCAACATCAGCTTGTGACAGTGTACATTAAAAGTGACAATGCAGAGTAAGTTTTCCACTTTACTTTTTGTTTATTTTTGAGCTTGTGTGATCCTCCAATATCAGACTTGGTGTAAAAAAAAATCTGAGGACTAGCCAAATTAGGCCATGGCCCCTTGTTGTTGCAAATTAATTTAGATACTTAGCTCTGCTGAGTAATGTTGGGGATCTTTTAGTAAAAGTGCCATGGCCCACTATTTTTGCTTATCCATTTAGATACAATACTCTGTTGCATTAGGTCATTCTTTCAGTTACAAAGGGCCATGGCCTTCTGTTGTCACACATTTATTATGATACAATACTCTGCTGCATAAGGTCATTCTTTCAGTTACAAAGGGCCATGGCCCCCTGTTGTCAAACATTTATTATGATAAAATAACCTTTAAGCATTAGGTCATTTTTCAGATACAAAGGGCCATGGCCCCCTGTTGTCAAACATTTATTATGATAAAATACCCTTTAAGCATTAGGTCATTTTTCAGTTACAAAGGGCCATGGCCCCCTGTTGTCAAACATATATTATGATAAAAAACTCTTTTAGCATTAGGTCATTCTTTCAGATACAAAGGGCCATGGCCCCCTGTTGTCAAACATTTATTATGATAAAATACCTTTTAAGCATTAGGTCATTTTTCAGTTACAAAGGGCCATGGCCCCCTGTTGTAACACATTTACAACAATAAAAAGGTTATATGTATAAAGTCATTTTCAATGACTTGCATTTGAAACAATATTCTGTTGCATTAGGTCATCCCCCCAGTTACAAAGAGCCATGCCCCCCTTTTATTGCACATTGATTTTGATGCAATACTCTTGTTGCATTAGGTCATTCTGTCAGTTATAAAGGGCCATGGCCCCCTTTACTCTTTAGCATTAGGTCATATTTCAACTACAAAGGGCCATGGCCCCCTGTTGTAACACATTTATTAAGATACAATACTCAGTTGCATTAGGTCATTTTTTCAGTTACAAAGGGCCATGGCCCCTTGTTGTCACACATTTACAACAATAAAAAGGTTATATGTATAAAGTCATTCTCAATGCATTTGAAACAATATTTTGTTGCATAAGGTCATCCTCCCAGTTACAAAGGGCCATGGCCCCCTTTTGTTGCACATTGATATTGATACAATACTCTGTTTCATTAGGTAATTCTTTCGGTTATAAAGGGCCATGGCCCCCTTTACTCTTTAGCATTAGGTCAATTTTCAGCTACAAAGCGCCATGGCCCCCTGTTATAACACATTTATTATGATACAATCTCTGTTGCATTAGGTCATACTTTCAGTTACAAAGGGCCATGGCCCCCTGTCGTCAAACATTTATTATGATAAAATACCTTTAAGCATTAGGTCATTTTTCAGCTACAAAGGGCCATGGCCCCCTGTTGTAACACATTTACAACAATAAAAAGATTATATGTATAAAGTTATTCTCAATGACTCGGTTGCATTTGATACAATACTCTGTTGCATTAGGTCATCCTTCCAGTTACACAGAGCCATGGCCCCCTTTTGTTGCACATTGATTTTGATACAATACTCTGTTGCATTAGGTAATTCTTTAAGTTATAAAGAGCAATGGCCCCCTTTACTCTTTAGCATTAGGTCATTTTTCAGCAACAAAGGGCCATGGCCCCCTGTTGTAATTCATTTATTATGATACAATACTCTGTTGCATTAGGTAATTCTTTCAGTTATAAAGGGCCATGAACCCCTTTACTCTTTAGCATTAGGTCATTTTTCAGCTACAAAGGGCCATGGCCCTCTGTTGTAACACATGTATTATGATATAATACTCTGTTGCATTAGGTAATTCTTTCAGTTATAAAGGGCCATGGCCCCCTGTTATAACACATTTATTATGATACAATACTCTGTTGCATTAGGTCATTCTTTCAGATACAAAGGGCCATGGCCCCCTGTTGTCAAACATTTATTATGATATAATACTCTTTAGCATTAGGTCATTTTTCAGCTACAAAGGGCCATGGCCCCCTGTTGTAACACATATATTATGATATAATACTCTGTTGCATTAGGTCATTCTTTCAGTTACAAAGGGCCATGGCCCCCTGTTGTAACACATTTATTATATTATGATATAATACTCTGTTGCATTAGGTCATTCTTTCAGTTACAAAGGGCCATGGACCCCTTTTGTTGCACATTGATTTTGATATAATACTCTGTTGCATTAGGTAATTCTTTCATTTATAAGGGGCCATGGCAGGCCCCCTTTACTCTTTAGCATTATGTCATTTTTCAGCTACAAAGGGCCATGGCCCCCTGTTGTAACACATTTATTATGATACAATACTCTGTTGCATTAGGTCATTCTTTCAGTTACAAAGGGCCATGGACCCCTGTTGTCAAACATTTTTTATGATAAAATATTCTTCTAGCATTAGGTCATGTTTCAGCTACAAAGGTCCATGGCTCCCTGTTGTAACACATTTACAACAATAAAAACATTATATGTATAGAGTCATTCTCAATGACTGTTGCATTTGATACAATACTCTGTTGCATCAGGTCATCCTTCCAGTTACAAAGAGCCATGTCCCCCTTTGAGTGCTCATTGATTTTGATACAATACTCTGTCACATTCGGTAATTCTTTCAGTTATAAAGGGCCATGACCCCCTGTTGTTGACAGCTCTTTTAAGATAATGATGTCATTAGTCTCATTCTTAAAAGAGTCCTTAGCTAAATGAAAATATAAATGTTATAGATCATCTTGTCTTTCAGATTGACAGTGAAGAATGAAAACGTCTTCCCTTTAACTGCTGATGAATTAGAAAAATACAAAGACGAGTTTCAGAGTATGTTGTCTTTTATAATACTTCCTTTGTTTTTCTTAATTTAAACAGTAAAGATTAATTGGTGTATTAAATAAGCAGGTCAGTAACCATTTGTTTCCAACCAATTAACTTGAGAGTGCCTTGACCTACAATTCTCAAGTGGGTTTGCACATTGATTGCAGATGGTAGATCACCCCAATTGATTTTGGGGTCTCAAGGTCACCAGAAACATCCAAAATCTTCTTCTGATGGTGCAACTTCATGGGAGGTGCTTAAAGTTTTACAAACATCTCTTGAATTTAAAGCCCAATTAATTTCCTTCAGTAGCATGTTTTGCTTAAAGCAGGTAAAGTGGAAACTAAAAAGGTTCTGGTACCTGTAGAATACAAAATTTTATTTAGCCATTCTGGGTATTACGTATTTAAAATTAGCTTTATGATACCTTTGTCTGTGAATGGTCCACAATGCGGTTAAGGAAAATCTTAACTTAAAATAATATTTTATTGTTTTAGGTATTCTTGTGCGGAAGAAAAGAACATCCACTGTTCACCAGTTTCTTCATGATCTCAACTGGATAATGGAAGAAATTGAAAACCAGAAGTTTTATTCCCTACCATCTGACAGTATAAGTATGACAGATGTTGATGGCAAGCAGAATGTGAACCATGTGGACAGTGATAGGAATGTTCAAGACAGTGAGAGTGATCAAGATGAGAACAATGCTGACAGTGACCAGAATGTGACCCATGTGGACAGTGATGGGAATGTGCAAGACCATGAAAATGATCAAGATGATAACAATGCTGACAATGAGCAGAATGTGACCCATGTGGACAGTGATGGGAATGTGAAAGGTAATAAGAGTGATCAAGATGAGAACAATTCTGACAATGAGCAGAATGTGACCCATGTGAACAGTGATGGAAATGTGCAAGGTAATGAGAGTGATCAAGATGAGAACAATGCTGACAATGAGCAGAATGTGACCCATGTGGACAGTGATGGGAATGTGCAAGGTAATAAGAGTGATCAAGATGAGAACAATGCTGACAATGAGCAGAATGTCACCCATGTGGACAGTGATGGGAATGTGCAAGGTAATAAGAGTGATCAAGATGAGAATAATTCTGACAATGAGCAGAATGTGATCAATGTGGACAGTGATGGAAATGTGCAAGGTAATAAGAGTGATCAAGATGAGAATAATTGTGACAATGAGCAGAATGTGATCAATGTGGACAGTGATGGAAATGTGCAAGGTAATGAGATTGATCAAGATGAGCAGAATGTGACCCATGTGGACAGTGATGGGAATGTGCAAGGTAATAAGAGTGATCAAGATGAGAACAATGCTGACAATGAGCAGAATGTGACCCATGTGGACAGTGATGGAAATGTGCAAGGTAATGAGAGTGATCAAGATGAGAACAATGATGACGGTGACCAGAATGTGACCCATGTGGACAGTGATGGAAATGTGCAAGGTAATGAGAGTGATCAAGATGAGAACAATGATGACAGTGACCAGAATGTGACCCATGTGGACAGTGATGGAAATATGCAAGGTAATGAGAGTATTCAAGATGAGAACAATGCTGACAGTGACCAGAATGTGACCCATGTGGACAGTGACCAGAATGTTCAAGACAATGAGAGTGATCAAGATGAGAATAATGCTGACAATGACCAGAATGTGATCAATGTTGACAGTGATGAGAATGTGCAAGATAATGAAAGTGAAGTCAGTTACAATGAAGATGATGAACGGGACTTAGACTATGTCCCGGACTCTTCAGAAGAGGATTTGAAAAACAGTGACCTACCAGACTTTTTTAAATTCATTCAGGAAGAAATGACTTCTATTCCGGAAACAGAGCAATCCTCTTATGTTGTTATAGAACATGAAGAACCAAAAACCATAAACTGTCTGAATGCAGTAAAACAGCCTGATCAAAGAAGAGTTAAAGAAGATGAAATGATTAGAGATGGCAAGTACAAAAATATCTACATTAAAAGGTATGTGAAGTCGAATGATGGTAAGTTAGGTTTGAAGAAAGACAACCGTCCATATGATACTGTACATGCTTGTAACTTCTGCCAAAAACTTTTCACCCACATCCAAGATCACATTGAAAAAAGACATCATGACATGGTAGAAGTAAAGGAAATTTTGAAACTCCGGAAACAGATGGCAGATGCTGAAGTTAAAGGACCTTTGAAAAAGGAAATCAAAAAACTTCAGAACTGCATCAGATTCTCAGGAGACCATATTCATAACCAGTTAGTAAAGGACTGTAAACAAGGGGAACTCTTGATTCAGAGAAAATCCTGTGCAAAAGAAAAGTTCAATTTCGAAGACTATGGTCCATGTATAGACTGCTTACAGTGGATTAAACTGGAGAGTTCTGCAAGCATACATCAGAGAAACTGCCCAAAAACTATTGGGGATTTTAGGAAGAAAAGAAATCTTATTTTGGGAGCAAAAGAACTCATTGGTGCAATTGAACCATCTGGGTCAGAAATGCTTCAAAAGGAAGTTTTCCTCAAAATGAGGAATGATGATGTCAGCAGATGTGCACAAAAAGATAATTTAATATGCCAACTAGGGGATGTGTGGTTGTCAAAATCAATAGGCCACAAGTTGCGCAGGGGGAGGGATTCATCTTTCCATATGCGGCTTGCAGCAAAGTTGCTGTTGGCTTGCAGGGAACGTTTGCACATGCAAAGCATTGATATGTTTAATTTGTTGATAATGAAAAACTTTGACATCATTGTTGAAGAAACTCTAAAATTGTGTGGCTTAAATGAGCATGAGGAACTGGCTCATCCCAGCACAGCAAATAAACTGGGCTTCGACATAGCAAGATTAGTTAGTTTGAAATATGGGCTTTGTTTGAGAAACAAGGACAGTGATGGAAAAGAAGAAGCAGATGGGTTTCTGAAGCTGATGAAGATAGATTGGTCAACAAAAGTGACCAAGCGTGTTGGAGATTTGCTCAGAGAGAGACATTTCGAAAATAGACGACAGCTTCCCCATCCTAAGGATATTGAAACAATAGCAGAAAAACTCTCTTCAACACTCACTGCCTATGACTTCAAGAACAAGACACAGTACACAACAGTGGCAAAGACTGCATTGCTTCGATTGATGGTGTACAACAGACGGCGAAGTGGGGAGATTGAAGAGTTACTGTGAGTTTAACCTTGACTTTTCTGTAGCAAAGTTTACTTTTTCTCGAATATGATAGTTTTGTCACCAAGTATGACATACATAGAGAATACTATGTTAGTGTTGAATATAAAGAAATGTTATCATGTGAGGGTGAGAACTGAGCCTCGTGCTGTTAATGTTCAGCCCGAACATGGTAACATTTCATTTTCACTTTTAGCTCACCTGAGCACAAAGTAGTTTTCAAGTAACATGGGATAAATTTATTTTGCTTAAGAACAACTTTCAAATGTTCACTATATATATTGTGTAATATACCTATTTGTTTAAGGATGGAGACATTTCTACGACGGAGAAGGGATGTTGATGATGTGGAGCAGTCTCTTCTTGGGGAGTTGACCACCACTGAAAGATATTTAATCAAGAGTCAGGAGCTGATGTGGATCAGAGGAAAGGTAATAGAGACTAGGTTTAAAAATCAAGATTTTGAATCTTAAATTTTATACAGAAAATATATACCTCTTCAGAAAAAGTGTTACGATGATGATTCAAAAGTTAGTTTGCCATATATATATCAAATATAAAAAAAAAATCTTAAAAGCTTAAGAAGCCGGATATTTAACTTGGTAAATTTCTATTTCAGCGTGGCAAGCGAGTACCTGTCCTTATACCGCAAGATACAATTGAAGCATTGAAGTACATTGTAGATCCAGAAGTGCGGACTCTAGCTGGCTTGAAGAAAACAAACAAGTACATGTTTGCAACAAGAGGTACATATCCTAGTGATTAACTTATGTCTGTGATAGCGTGAGAAATCATTGATTGCTTTATAACCAGGAAAAATCTGGTTATTAAATGAGCTAATGTCAGCAAGTCAACACTTGAGTTCCGGCCATTACTTCTTCCAAGTATCATATGATTTTAAATTAACTGGGCACAGTTGATAATTTCAATGAGATGGTGTATCACATACAATAATCGGGTTCATAAGGTCATTGGACTAGGTCACAGAGAGGTGAAAGGTCTGAATTGGAACAGCATCAACAGTTGCCTTGTCTAGGCCGTAATTTCATATATTGAAGGATTTTTTAATAATTGTATGCAAACGTCTACCTATACGTAATATTTTACCAGGTTTTCATTGCTTGCAGATTCTTTCTCTTTTAGAACCAAGATTTTCTGCAAACCTTGTGTTCCATTGAAGCCTTTCTTATCTCTGAGTGCTTTCACACACGGGTACTAGTTTCTGAACTTCCATCTCGGAAACAATTAATTGACTTTTACATGTAAATAACCCATTATCTTGAGCCAAAAATGAAAACCTTGTGTAGTAACTTCTTTAATTAATACAAAATTGTTACTATTTACTCTTAAGGAGATGGCGTCATAAGTGCATCACAGTGTATCAATGAACTTGGAAATGAAAATGCTGGTGACTTGATTCATCGCGATAGGTTGACCTCTACAGGCTACAGGGCTTACATGGCAACAATAGCACAGGTTAGTATGTAATTGAATATTGTGTATTGTTAAGTATGGAGATGACTTGTATAGTAACAAACAAAACTAAGTCTAGGTCATATGTCTGGGTCAAAACCCCTACTTTATATATTTAAATTCTTGAGCAGTTTCAAATTACCAAGGGTATTATTTGTTTGCACTACCACTTTTATTTTAAAAATGATAATAAATTGCTCAATTCTGTTCTTTTCAGTGTCTTGGTCTCAAGGACCATCAGATACAGTGGCTTTGTACCCACCTGGGGCATACAGAGGACATACACAAAACCCACTACAGATTTGCTTTGGATGGCATTGAAAGAATACAGCTAGGAAAACTGTTATTGATACAGGACAAGAATCTGCTTAGCAAGTTTAGAAACACACAACTAGAGGACATAAATTTTGAAGGTAAATCTTAACTTTCTTAAATGCATGCATATTAAAATGTGTTAACAATGCTTAAAAAAGAAAACTAGGGACCTTTTCAATTACTTGTGCCGCTGTGGGTTCGAATCCCTTCTCGGTACTTTGGATTTTTCATGTGAGGAAGCCTTCTTTGGATACACAATTTGACGCGCAGTGATACAGTTCAATAGGACTTGCAATCTCTCGGCCCCTCACTGCTGTGGTTCGAATCCCATCTAGTTACTTCGGATTTTTCATGTGAGGAAGCCTTCCAGCTGGCTTGCGCTAGGTCGATGGTTCTACCAGGGTGACTGTGCACTCTGGTCTTCCTCCACCAGTAAATAGCTGGACGTCGCCATATGTCTGAAATACTGTCGCGGCGACAGTAAACCCCCAAAAAAAAAAAAAAAAATTACTTGAGAAAGTACAACAAAATAGTATCTAAACACAATAATGATCTTATTTAGGATTCTTGATTTTTTAAGATTATCAACCCAAAAGTATGCCATAGAAGGTGCAATGATAAACGATTTCTTATCTAAATTTAAATGATAAAAGTAAAGTACATGTACATAGAAGTGTTGAAAGATTTGGATTTTGGTATTTCAGATATTATCAGCTCTGTTGACAACAGAAACCAAGAGGTGGATCCTGACAGTTTAGAAGCAGATAAGGTTGATGATGCTGAATTGGGTACTTAAGTTTTTTCTAGAGAGCAGAGTTAGATTGATTGACTGATTGGGGTTTAATGGTTGTTTCCAGCTCTTAATGTATAGGCTACATACCAGCGGTTAATTTGCCTTACTAGTGTATCTTGCTATCTTACAAGTGCTAACCAATTTCTCTGTAAGAAGCTAACAACTTTCTCAAATATTCAGAGGTGAAATGTGAATGACCATTCAGAGGCAATGTCCTTGATCAGATCACCATTTAGAAATTCTACCGCGCTTAGGACTCAAACCAATAACCTATGGACCTAAACAGACATAAAAGTGTGCCGCTTTACTGACTGATTACAATGTCCATGTAATGTAAACAAAAATTCTAATCATTCAAGCATGGTTGGTAATTATACAAGTATTTATGGCAGATATTTTGCATTGTATTGCAAGTATCTAGCTTTTATTATTATACTTCTGCCTAAGAGAGTCGAAGGGGGTTATTGGAGTCAATCTGTTATAATTAGTCTGTTGCACTGATCTTTTGCACACATTAACCTCATTATGAGTAGCTGTTCCTGACATATTATTCCTGAGGGTATGTCATTGCGTTACATAGTGAGTTGCTTTTGTTATTCTAACATAAACAATGAATGACTTTAACAAAGCAGTAATGCGAGGATATTTATCACAGTCAGTGATAGCTCTAGTTATTATTATTTTAATTTAATGATTGCAGAGATGGATGGTATTGTGGAGATCGACCCTTCCTATTCACCTATCCTGGCTACAACGCGACCGAAGCGAGTGTCTTCAGGTTTGTAATTAATGTCTTTACAGATTTCACATTCAAGGAAATAGACATGTGTGTCTTTTAATAGTTTCTGCTTGAGATTGTGTATATATAAAGGTCCTGCAAAAATATTGTATTTGCAAATGCCTTTTTAACTTAGCACTTTGGGTTATAGTGACATCAAACTTTAAGCCGTTACAATCGCTGTAATATTTGGCCGAGTTACAAAACTTTGATAGTCATAAATAAGCTAATTTGGCAAAATGGGACAGAGATGCTCTTAATTCTTATATGTGTATATTTTCGTAGATTTAACTGAATACAACTAATTGTATTATTGTTTAGAAAACCTGCATATGAAAAGATGTTATCTTGAAAAACACGTTTTTCAGGCACGAGGGTCCGTTGGACGGAAAAGGAAATTCAGGAACTGAAACAGTATGCTGAAAAGTACTTAAAAGAAAAGAAAACACCCTCAAGAAAAGAGTGCCTCACTTTTATCCAGAAGAGCAAAGTATCAGGGGGAGAGTTGCACAGGCGATCTCCAGGTCTTATAGTTAAAAAAATAAGTGCAATGAATGTCAAAGCCCGCAGAGGTTCACAAGATTGACATTGACTTGTAGGTTGTCTTTGGGAATGTGACTGTTTAGAAGTTGTTTTAATAGTTCTTGCCTTTTCACAGACAATGTTTTATTAGTGTTAGTAAGAGCCATTAGTTGTCATTGTTAATTTTTGAAAATCATATTAATTTTATTAGTTTTCAAGATTTTAAAAACAAGGTTGTCTTTCATTTACTTTGTTTTAGCCAGATTTTTCAAAAAAAAAAAAGAAACTTTTAGATTGGTGAAAACAAACAAGCAGCGTTAAATTTTGCAATTTTAGCTCGACTATTCGAAAAATAAGGAGACTATTGCACTCGCCCCAGTGTTGGCGTTGGCGTCTGCATTGGTTAAAAGTTTTTTATAAATATTAATATCTTCTTTACCATCATTCAAACCTATTCACTTCAAACTTGGCATACTTATTGTACATTATCAAATGACCTTGGAGGACAAGTCCCATAACTCTACATCAGATTTTGACTGAATTATGCCCCTTTTTTGACTGAAAATTTGGTTAAAGTTTTCATGCAATGCCTTTTGTCAAAATCACAGTTGCTATTGCTTTTAAACTTCACACACTTACTGGACGTCATCAAATGACCTTCCAGGACAAGTACCATAACTCTACATCAGATCTTAAGAGAATTATGCCCCTTTTTGGACTTAATAAATTACACAATATACCTTTTCTTAGACAAAACACCTATTTTACTGACAGGCCTTTGAATAGTCCTGCGTACTGTCTTACGGACAGCTCTTGTTAATTATTGTCATTACTTGGTCGCACAATGGAACATTTCATATTTGATATGCACATATTTGATATTCCTTACAAGGAGCCCTTTCACTTTGGGTCCTTACTATTGATTTCTTGATTATATGAACCCAAAAACATAAGAGATCCTACTTTAATGTGTTTTTTGTATTTAAGCCTTAATTGTCATTTAGCATAAAGGACAAGGATAGAAAAATGTAAAATGGATGTCAAAACCTTATGCATTAGGATTTTGGGAAAGCAATAGAAAAGGAATAGGCTGTTGATGTCCAAAACTGCAAACCCAGACCAAAATCTTCAGGGTAAAGAAAAAATGTTAAAACCAAGGATAAAAATGTATTATTAGTGTCATTGTCTTGACAGTGTACATGTATCTCCCTGCAAACACACATTTGGTGAAGTTTTTAATTTTTTTAGCCATCTATAGCTGATCTATAATGTTGATTTTAATATTTTTAAGATAGATGTCATTTTAGCTCACCAATGCACGAAGTGCAAGGTGAGCTTTTGTGATCGCTCACCGTCCGTTCACATTTTCCTACAAACGACTTCTCCTCCTACACCAATTAACCAAATTCAAAATAATTTTACAGGAATGTTCCTTGGGTGGATCTCTTTCAAACTTGTTCAAAAAATTCTATTCCATGCAGAACTTTGGTTGCCATGGCAACAAAAAAGGGGAAATTAACCAAAACTTCTTGTCTGAAAGTAGAAGGCCCATGGATGCCTTTGATATTTGGTATGTAGCACTATCTAGTGAACCTCTACCAAGATTGTTCAAATTATAGCCCTGGGGTCAAAAATGACCCCTCCCTGGGGGTCTATTGTTTTACATAGACTCATATAGAGAAAAAAATTAAAAAAACTTCTTTTCTAAAAGTAGAGGCCCCAGGCCTTTGATATTGGGTATGTAGCATCATCTAGTGGACCTCTACCTAGATTGTTCAAATTCTAGCCCTGGGGTCAAAATTTACCCCTCTCCAGGGGTCACTTGTTTTACATAGACTCATATAGGGAAAAAACTTAAAATGTCTTCTTGTCTAAAAGATATTTGATATGTAGCATCATCTAGTGGACCTCTACCAAGCTTGTTCAAATTATAGCCCTGGGGTCCAAATGACCCCACTCCGGGGGTCACTTGTTTTTCATAGACTCCTATACAGAAAAAACTTTAAAAAATTTCTTGTCTAAAAGTAGAAGGCCAAGGCCTTTGATATTTGGTATGTAGCATCATTGTGGACCACTACCAAGATTGTTCAAATTATAACCCTGGCTGGGGGTCAATTGTTCTCCATAGACTCATAGAGAATTCTTTTTTAAAAATCTTCTTGTCTAAAAAGAAGAGGGACCAACCTTTGATATTTGGTATGTAGCATCATCTAGTGGACCTCTACCAAGATTGTTCAAATTATAGCCCTGGGGTCCAAATGACCCCACTCCGGGGGTCACTTGTTTTTCATAGACTCCTATACAGAAAAAACTTTAAAAAATTTCTTGTCTAAAAGTAGAAGGCCAAGGCCTTTGATATTTGGTATGTAGCATCATTGTGGACCACTACCAAGATTGTTCAAATTATAACCCTGGCTGGGGGTCAATTGTTCTCCATAGACTCATAGAGAATTCTTTTTTAAAAATCTTCTTGTCTAAAAAGAAGAGGGACCAACCTTTGATATTTGGTATGTAGCATCATCTAGTGGACCTCTACCAAGATTGTTTAAATTATAGCCATGGGTTCAAAAATGACCCCATCCTGGGGGTCCCTTGTTTTTCATTTAGGGGAAAAACTAAAAAAGTAGAGGGGCCTTGCCTTTGATATTTGGTATGTAGCATCATTTAGTGGACCTCATGCAAGATTGTTCAAATTATAGCCCTGGGGTCAAAAATGACCCTCCTTGGGGGGTCACTTGTTTTTCATAGACTCATATAGGGGAAAGAACACTGAAAACTTTTTAAATTTGATTAAATCAGGTGAGCGATATAGGACCATCATGGTCCTCTTGTTTGTATAAGTTTGTTGTTTTTGCTTTAAACATTTTAATTATTCATTTAATGTGATGACTGCTAAGGAAGAGTAGCTATATTTCTCAGCATGGTCATCAATATCACACTTCGGTCCATTCTGTAAATGTTTTGCTTGCCAAACAAGTAGAATGTTGTTTGTTGTTTATGTTTTGAATGTTAAGTAAAATTTACAGTTTTTTGCAATGACTTTGAAGGGTTGAGCAATCTCTCCTATGAACAGCTCTTTGCTGCTAATTAACATTTAATTTGTTTATTACAGCTCTGACGGCAAATATAATTCTACTTTTAATTATTTTCAGAATATGTTTTCTGGATTAAAGATGCCATTGAACTTGAAGCATTTATTTTCTCATGCCTTTCTAAATATGAAAATTTAAGTCGTCGTTATTTCAAAGTGTTATTACGTTCAAATGATACATGAATCATATTTATTTTGTCTCACACAATTTTGGGGATTTTTCGTTTATAAAATATTTGGAGTATTTGGGATAATTAGCCGTACTATGTTTGGGGAAAATGATCTGAATTTGTATATTTAAAAAGCTGTAATAAATTTAAAAAAAAAATCTCTATAACTACCTTTGTATTTGTCCCTTTTTTTACCTAATTCGCCTGACACAGATGGAAAAGCAGTCAGTCCCTTGCATTAAAACCTTGGAATTGGCTGGTTATGGAACCAGTACAGATTGATCCTGTAAGACTGATGCCTCATTGATCTTGTAGGGTCGGCAAGGGTGTTAAAACCAACAGACCAATTTGTCGAAGGCCCTTATTCATCAATCTCTATATTTTAGACTTAAAAATCTTGATTTTTAAAATTTCAATATCTTCTCAAATAATGAATGAATTTGCACAAAATGAATGCAAAGTAATATTAACCTGCTTCAATTTCAATACAACCAATAACACTGATAAATGCATAGATTAAGTAAAATATCACATTTAAAATTTGCATTTCTTGAGTCTGAGTCTAAAATACAGACTGAAGAGATTGATGACTTAGGGCCAAGGATCAAGTTTTTAATGGTGTTAAATGCCTGTTCCAACAGTACTTAAGATATTTTACAAACAAACAGTTTGCCTAACCATTGTTTATGGGAAGTACCAGTACTTTGCACCCAACCTCCTAAAGAAACTGACAACTTTACCACATTTGAGTTGTATTTGATGGAAGGCCCCTTGTATATTGGTCATTTTTAACTGTTAAGAGGATTTTCTTCTTATGGTTCTTTATTAATACAGACCCCTTGCAAACTGGCCATTAATCACATTTAAGTGGTCTTTGATTGAATGCCCCTTGTATATTGGCCCTAAGTAACTGTTGTATATTGGCCCTTAGTAACTGTTGAGACTGTTTTCTTTTTAAGGCCCTTTATTAAAGGCCCTTTGTAAACTGGCCCTTAATCACATTTAAGTGGTCTTTGATTGTAGGCCCCTTGTATATTGGCCCTTAGTAACTGTTGAGACTGTTTTCTTTTTAAGGCCCTTTATTAAAGGCCCTTTGTAAACTGGCCCTTAATCACATTTAAGTGGTCTTTGATTGTAGGCCCCTTGTATATTGGCCCTAAGTAACTGTTAAGAGGATTTTCTTTTTAAGGCCCTTTATTAAAGGCCCTTTGTAAACTGGCCCTTAATCACATTTAAGTGGTCCGTCCGTCCGTCCGTCCGTCCGGCGTTAACTTTTAGCTTTAAACATCATCTCCTCCTGAACCGCAAGAACAATTTCCACCAAACATCACAGGAATGTTCCTTTGGTGGTCCTCTTTCAAAATTGTTCAAAGACTTAAATTCCATTGAGAACTTTGGTTGCTGCGGCATCAGAAAGGGGACAAAATGTCCAAACTTTAAAAATCTTCTCCTCCGAATCTGCCTGTCAGATTCAAATATAATTTGGTAGAAATGTTCCTTGGGTGATCCTCCATAAAAATTGTTCAAGCCATACTGATTGGTCGAAAAACATGGCAGTCAGGCGGCATCAGAAAAGGGGCAAAATGACAAAATTTGAAAATTCCATTTTTATGAAAGTGTTTGTCTGATTTTAAGAAAATATAATACGAATCTTACTTTAATGATCCTCTATTTAATTTGTTAAAGCCGTTTTGATTGGTTACACAGTCATAGCAACCAGGCGTCATCACAAAAGGGGTAAATTGAACTTTTAGCTACAAATGACAACCAACTTCTACCATTCCAATAGACCAATTTCCACAAAACATCACAGGAATGTTCCTTTGGTGGTCCTCTTTCAAATTTGTTCAAAGATTTAAATTCCATTGAGAACTTTGGTTGCTGCGGCATCAGAAAGGGGACAAAATGTCCAAACTTTAAAAATCTTCTCCTCCGAATCTGCCTGTCAGATTCAAATATAATTTGGTAGAAATGTTTCTTGGGTGACCCTCTATTAAAATTGTTCAAGCCATACTGATTGGTCAAAAAACATGGCAGTCAGGCGGCATCAGAAAAGGGGCAAAATGACAAAATTTGAAAATTACATTTTTATGAAAGTGTTTGTCTGATTTTAAGAAAATATAATACGAATCTTACTGTAATGATCCTCTATTTAATTTGTTTAAGCCGTTTTGATTGGTTACACAACATATCAACCAGGCGTCATCACGAAAGGGGTAAATTGAACTTTTAGCTACAAATGACAACCAACTCCTACCATTCCAATAGAACAATTTCCACAAAACATCACAGGAATGTTCCTTTGGTGGTCCTCTTTCAAAATTGTTCAAAGATTTAAATTCTATTGAGAACTTTGGTTGCTGCGGCATCAGAAAGTGAGAAAAATACCCACATTTTAAAATCCGTTTCTTGAGAAGTGTCCACTCCTTGCAGTTTCATTTGCAATCCTTGATAAAATTTTCCCAGATATTTGCAGTTAAATATTTGCTACTAATTTACTATCAATTAGGTGATCGATTTAGGGCCATCTTGGCCCTCTTGTTTATAACAATTTTTAACACTTTCCCCACATACATTAAATTTGCATCAGAGGGCTTTAAAAACGTCTAGGCAAAAATATGAAAAATCTCTTTAAATGAAAGTACTTATTTTAATAGCAATTTCTTCTTTTGCAATTAGGTTTTCAAAAGTCATCTGCTGCAGTTGTGTCAAATTTGGAATGGGTTTAAGTTTGTTAGTTGATTTGACTAATGTCAATTATCTTTAACCCTTTCCCTCATATAGACACTTTCTGACGCCTTTGCAGCAGACATCTGTTTGAAAACATAGTGACTAAAGAAGAAATTGCTCAAAACGAGCAATTTCTCCTTTTGCCACAATGTTTTCCACTTTTAGTCATAGGTTATCCATTCAATTATAGAGATTTTCTATTTTTTGACAAAATATGTTCAAAGTCGTCTGCTGCAGCAGAATTGTCGTATGAGGGAAAGGGTTAACAAATAAGTTAAATGTGGTAAGATAGCCAGTTACCTGAGTAGAAAGTTTCGTGGAGTACTGATGAAAGAAAGACAGGAAACACATGTTGATTGAGCTGACACTCAGTCATATATGTCTTTGTAAACTGATTTTAAAACAAATTCACTATCCGACAGTTCAGTATACACTATATCTATGTCTATGTCAACTGAACTTTAAACATATTCATCTTCCAGTACTTCAGTGTACACTATATATGTCTATATAAACTGAACTTAAAAAACATATTCATCATCCAATAGTTCAGTGTTACTGTACACTATACATGTCTATGTAACTGAACTTAAAACATATTCATCATCCAATCAGTTTTTTCTCCAGCTTTTCAAATTAGGGGGTCCTGTATGGGAATAATGGGGGCCTATTGATTTTTTTGAGGGCCTGACTATCATTTACAAAGAATGGCTTCATGCGCTGCAAAATACATGTAGGTATGAATTTGTCTTCATTAACAAAACACATACTAGGTGAATGATGCTTTCATGCATGATATGGTCGTTAGTTAAGCTGTATACATTTCTGATGGGACAACATTTGTATGTTTAAAAGAAGGGATAATATAATTTGACAACAAATAAAATTTGATTACAGCATAACTATTGTTTGTTTTTATTTTCAACCAGTCGGTATAGATCCATTAATTTCAGAATAAACAAGATTGTTAGTTACATCAGACTGGCTGGATTCAATCCAAGTTTCACTTTCCTTTGTCTTTTTCATCGGAACATTACTAAATAGTCTGAAATTTGTTTCATCTTTCTCTGAGGACCCATCTTGGACCCTCACTAGTCAAGTTATGCAGACGCCATTTTGGTGTGCAGAAATAAACTCAATAAACAAATGTTAAGGAAGCGAAATATACTTTATTTATTCCTAAAAAAGGTCTGTAAAAATAAAACAAACTGCGAAAAGAACTAAAAACTATCAACATTACATTGTTGATCATGTTAAACTTCATAGAAAAAATGTGAACGAAAAATCTGTAAATTGTACGTCACTTGTTTCCAAATCACAGTGACCTTGGAGCATTTTTTAAATGCATCCGCAGGGCTCCGAGGTTGTTTTAGAGTGTGTCTCTTGCTATTTTGGTGTGTAAAATGCCTCTCAGAAGCATTTTGATGCATTTACAGCAGGTTACTTTTGAAAATGTTGTGCCGGTTGTTACAAAACACATAAAAGGCAATTAGTTATTTATTTTACATCAATTGCGAAACAAGCTTTCAGCTTATATTAATCACGGCCGATGTCTGCTTCCTGGAGACTAAACCAGTACTGGCGCCGTTGTGTTTCGGAAAAATCCCAAAGTCAGAACCCGCTCATCATGAGACTTGAACCAAGGACCTTTGGTACAAGAGGTAGAGGCTCTACCTCTGCACCACTGTCTTTCACAAAAAAAAGGCAATTAATATAAAATTATGATCATTCCGCCTGTGAGACACATTTTGACACACCTACAGCTAACAACTTTAAAAACATTGTGATGAAAGACAAAATTGCTCATAATACAAATTTGATAATAATTTTTATCATAATTGTCTTTGATGTCAAAAGTTCTAAATGTGTTTTTGATGGTGAAGCTCCTTTTTCTTTTTTTGTTCCAGATATGTCTCTGAAGAGTTTTAAGCCCTCCCAATTAAGAGTAAAGAGATACTATCCATTGTGGAAGGGTGGACATTCAGTGTACAAGATGCCACTAAAGGTAAACTAATGTTGTAACTCCTTTGACCCTTTCACTCATATAGACACTTTCTGATGCCTCTGTAGCAGACAGCTTTTTGAAAACATAGTGACGAATGAAGATATTGCTCAAAAAGAACAATTTCTCCTTTTGCCAAAATGTTTTCCAGTTTTAGTCATAGGTTATCCATTCACTTAAAAAGATTTTCTTTATGTTCAAAGTTGTCTGCTGCAGATTTGTCATATGGGGGAAAGGGTTAACATTTATGCAACAAATCTGAAGCAGACAGCTTGAGAACATTTAGGCAATAATATGTAAAAAAATTCTATAAATGAAAGTATGATCATTGAACAGATTTGAGAAATTGCTCCATGATAATATTAATAACCCCTTTTCATTGTTGCATGCAAACTGGTTTTATGCTTTCATTTCCTTGTCCAGGGTGATGCTGGGCAAGAATTTCTTTAACCCTTTCCTACAGATAGATGCTATCTGACAATTCTGCAGGGGACTTTGAAATTATTGTGGCAAAAGGGGAACTTGCTCAAAATTGGATTCATGTTCTATATGGACACGGGTCATAATTTAATCAGATTCCGCCTTGTCCATACAACAGTCCTTAATCTAGTGATTCTCTGGATGTTTACTGCCGAATACTCTTAGTAGATTACTTTTGAAAACATTTGGTAAAAGTAGAATTTGCTCTTTATGAGCAATTTCTCCATTTGCCACTCAAAAGTCGCCTGCTGCAGATTTGTTTTATGTTGTTGAAGTTCCATTGTCTTTCATTAATATTTTACAGATCACTGATTTTACAAAAGGAATTGATGCAATTATAAAGAGCAAAGATTCCAAAGGAAAGATTTACCAATTTGTAGGGTAAGTTTTATCATTAAAGTCAATCTGGCTTAGTTTTTAGCTCCACTGGCTGAAAGCCAGTCGAGCTTATGTCATGGCGAATTGTCCGGCGTGCGTGCGTGCGTAAACTTTTTCCTTTAAACGACTTCTTCTCACTAACCACTTGGCCAATTTGGTTGAAACTTCATAGGAAGCATCCTCTCAATGTCCTCTCTTAAATTCCTTCAATTTTTTTTGATCCATCCATAATTCTGGTTTCCATGGCAACCAAAAGAAAAAAGTAGTGAAAACTTAAAAAATCTTCTTCTCTGAAAGTGTCAGGCCGATTTTCAAATAATTTTGTAGAAATGTTCCTTGGGTGACCCTTTATTAGATTCCTTCAAGAAATGTTGATTGGTCGAAAAACATGGTCACCAGAGGGTGGGGCTATTTTGCCTTATATGACCATAGTGAAAACTTAAAAAATCTTCTTCTCCGAAAGTGTTCAGCCGATTTTCAAATAATTTTGTAGAAATGTTCATTGGGTGACCCTCTATCAGATTCCTTCAAGCCATGTTGATTGGTCGAAAAATATGGCCGCCAGAGGGCGGGGCTATTTTGCTCTATATGACCATAGTGAAAATTTAAAAAATCTTCTTCTCCAAAAGTGTTGAGCAGATTTTCAAATAATTTTGTAGAAATGTTCTTTGGGTGACCCTCTATCAGATTCCTTCAAGCCATGTTGATTGGTTAAAAAATATGGCCGCCATGGGGTGGGGCTATTTGCCTTATATGGCTATTGTGAAAACTTAAAAAATCTTCTCCTCCGAAAGTGTCAGGCCGATTTTCAAATAATTTTGCAGAAACATTCCTTGGGTGACACTCTACAAGATTCCTTTAAGCCATGGTGGTTGGTAAAAAATATGGCCACTAGGGGGCAGGGCTGTTTGGAGATTTGATTTTTGCCTTATGGCCGTGGAGCGATACTGGCCCTCTTGGGCCTCTTGTTAATATTAAAATCCAGGTTTAACTTTTCATTGATAGAAATTACTTTGTTTGACTCTTCAAATTTTGAAAGTATCATTTTGAGGGGAAGTTTTTCATAGAATTGCATTGGTTCGTCTTTCTCTAAGAGCACATTTTATTGCTGATTTGAAATGTGAGTGAATGTATCGGTATGAATTGTTACAATAGTGTATTAAACTTTTCCCACATACAGCAGATCTGCAGCAGATGACTGAGAACATCTAGTTTTAAACTTGGAAAATCTTTATTAGTTACAAACTCTGAATAGGGTTGAAAACATTGTGGCCAATGAAGAAATTGCTTAATATGATAATTAATTATGGTTTCAATAGTCGTTTGCTGAGAACCAAAAGGGTAACTAATGTTTTTAGGGGATAAACATGTAGTTTTTTAGCTGAAAGCCAGTCAAGCTTATGTCATTGGAAATTGTGTAATTGGTTGGGTGAATATTGTTATTGGAAATTGTGTAATTGGTTGGGTGAATATTGTTATTATACCCCCAGATACATAGTATATGGGGGCTATAATAGGAGTCACGCTTGTCAGTCGGTTTGTCGGTCTGTGCATTTCTTGTGAACATTATTTCTCAGCAACCCTTAGTCAGAATTCAATATAACTTCACAAGAATGATTGATACCAAGCCTAGTTGTGCATATTGTCGGCGTGTTGCACTGGAATTATTTTTAAATGAGTTATGGCCCCTTGAATTTCTCATACATATGACATATATGTCCATATTTTGTGAACACTATTTCTCAGCAACCCTTCATCAGAATTTAATATAACTTCACAAGAATGATTGATACCAAGCCTAGTTGTGCATATTGTCGGTGTGTTGCACTGGAATTATTTTTAAATGAGTTATGGCCCTTTGAATTTCTCATACATATGTATATTGTCAGGCACCAGCTGGGGGTATTCATCACCTTCAGTGATATTTCTAGTTGGAAATTGTGTAATTGGTTGGGTGAATATTGTTATTGGAAATTGTATAATTGGTTGGGTGAATAT
Organism: Serripes groenlandicus; assembly: GCA_031761405.1. Classification (NCBI taxonomy): domain Eukaryota; kingdom Metazoa; phylum Mollusca; class Bivalvia; order Cardiida; family Cardiidae; genus Serripes; species Serripes groenlandicus. Next base: position 378,418 of record JASEVX010000116.1, read on the forward strand.
TGTTATTGGAAACTGTGAAATTGGTTGGGTGAATATTGTTATTGGAAATTTGTATAATTGGTTGGGTGAATATTGTTATTGGAAATTGTATAATTGGTTGGGTGAATATTGTTCAGTTTATACTTTAATCCATATTGTTCTTTTCTTTTCAGTCCAAGTGCATATTCAATGCATGATTTGTTAGAATATATAAATGGATCAAAGATGGCTTATAATTATGCATACATTAATGACTTTTTACTTATATTGTAAGTATTTTTCATTTATTTGTATGCTTTTTTCATAGAAGAGGGGGAATATTGCTTTGCCCATGTCTGTCCTATTGTTGGTCTGTCCTTTGGTAGACAAAAGCGTGTCCACTTGATAACTGGATAATGTTTGACCTACAGTACTCAAGCTTTGCAGGGAGGTTGGGCATGACCATTAGATGACTTTTATTGATTTTGAGGTCATCCGTTCAAATGTCAAGGTCACAGTGGCGTTGGACACAAAAAGCTTGTCCGATTGATAACTGCAGAATGCTTAGGCCAAATTTCCTCAAATTTGGCATGGAGGTTGGGCACGACCAGTTAGCTCCCATTTTGGGTCATGCATATTTTAATCAATTTTTAACATGTCCTGACAATGTGACACTCAGCATAATGTTCGATAAACATATCTTGTTTCTTTACCACCTGCAGACGCATTTTGAAAAACATTGTGGCCAGAAGTGAAATTGCTCATGACTGAGCAGTATTTTTTTGGCCGCAATGTTTTCAACTTTAATTAACAATTAAGCTATCTTTTATAGAGACTTTTTCGTTTTTTGTCACTATGCTTTCAAAGTCGTCTCTGCTTCAGATTTGTTGTATGTGGGAAAGGGTTAAAAACTCTTCAAGGTTTGATCCCATATTACAGCATTCATGATGGAGTGTCCTTGGGTAAGGCCTAGCCTAGTACTGGATTGTTTGGTAACTTGACTTTGCAGTGTTATTATTACAATACTGGAAATGACGTAAAAAACGAATAAAGCATCTTCATTAACGTTTTTAGTAAGATATTTGATATTATTGAAGTGGTGAAAGCATTTGCTGCAAGAGCAGAAGGTCACAGTTTTGTGCAACAGATAGGTCCGGGGTATTTAACCCTTTGACTGCTGGAACCAATTTTGTTTAACCAGGCTTTATACTGGTTAAGGCCCGGTCACAACCCACCGTGCGTGTTTTTAGTCCGTACGTTTTTTGGGGAGGCCACGGCTGCCACGTTTTTCTGAAAATGTGGGGAGGGAGTGGCAAGAGCAGGGAGAGAGAACGTTAACGCACGTCACTCGCACGGTTGCGCAAGGTGTAAGTACGTGGCCCGCACGCCACGCCTGGCCATGAGCGGTTGCGTGCATCGTACGTTGCACACATGGTAAGTGAGTTGTACGTGCTTACAACTTGCTTACAACGTACGATCTCCGTGCGATTGCCACGTTATCGTACGGAGGCTGTACTTACACGTGCCGCTCACGTACGGTGTCCTTACTCACTCGCATGTTGTAAGCGCGTGGAAGTGCGATGAATGTGAGTTTTTCCGCCCAATGTCGGGGGGGGATATATAGAACGACATTCCGAGGTTCTCCAGAAGTCCCAGCTGCTGCTGCCTCAAGATGCTGCCCATTCCACCGCAGAGACTCCGGGTTCTGATGCTGCAAGAGCAGCTTCAAGTGGCAGCGCACGAGCACGACATGGTATTACTTGCCTTGATACGGGAGAGGGAGAGGCAACAGGGACGCCGACGCAGGAGATGGTGGGTTCGTCCATGGATCGAGAGGAGGAGGCTTTTCGTCAGTTCTGCGTGCTCATTGGACAGTAGAACTGGGGAAGTGCCGGGTAAGCACAGACCACGCACTTATCACGTGCTAAGTGCGGCGTCCGTACAGCAAGTGACCGTGGACAAAGTTCCTCATGCACTAAAAGTGCTACGGCGTGTCTGCGTGCTCCCAAATCCGTACTGAAGCGGTACTCGCCATGTACGGATCCCCAAATTTTGGGTTGGGACCACGGCTTTAGTGACTCTTTACAACCAATGTTCGAATTATTCTGATCAGATAAAAAACAGGGGTGGAGCTCATTTTACTTATATGAACATATTGAAAACTTTAAAAATCCTCTTGTCCAGAAAGACTCGAGGCATACAAATTCTCATCCACATTTGCCTCTGTGTTTTGATAAGCTGCTGAATACCCAAAACTGAATTATAGAGGAAGAAAACTTTTGAATGAAAACTCCATTGTTTTGATTTTTACTTTTTTTTTTTTTTTTTACTTACAGGGCTAAAGCTCAATTTCAAGCAGAATTTTACAAGAAAATCGGACTTGCTGTGCCAAAGATATCCCCAGACAGAGTAGAAAGGGTGAGAATAACTTTTAATTAAACCACCTATTTAAAAGCTTGCCTGAGCATAAAATGTTCAAGGTGACTAAAATTTATTTCTGATCTGAAAGTGCTGGTTTAATTTGAAGATAATGATAAATTGGCAGAAATGTTCCTTGGTTGACTCCACAACAATTGTTCAAGTCATCTTGTTTGGTTGATAAACATGGCTGTCTAGTTTCCCTTATGTGCCTATAGGGCAGCCTTTGAAAAACTACTTGTCTGAAAATACTGGTTTAAAATGACTTCACTAGAATGGCGATCCTCTTAGTTTTTTTTTAACCCTTTCCCTCATACGACAATTCTGCAGCAGACGACTTAGAACGCATTTTGTCAAAACATAGAAAATCTCCATAATTGTATGGATAACCTATGACAAAAAGTTGAAAACATTGTGGCAAAAGAAGAAATTCAAGTTTTGTGCAATTTCTTCTTTTGTCACTATGTTTTCAAATAGCCGTCTGCTGCAGAGGCGTCAGAAAGCGTCTGTATGAGGGAAAGGTTAAATCATTTGAGATGTCAAATAACATGGCCCCTTGATGACAGGGTTGATGTAATTTATTTGTCTATGTTGTAGATGTGAGAAAGGATTAAATCAGAATAGTTTAACCCTTTCCATCAAAACGAGCAATTTCTCCTTTTGCCACAATGTTTTCCACTTTTAGTCGTAGGTTATCCATTCAATTAAAAAGATTTTCTTGCCCATAACTTAAAAAACATTCAAGATGTTCAATTGAATCTTGGTACACATATTACTCGAGACAATATGCATGTACCACTTCACATAACTCTGGCCTAAGTCTTTTCCCAGTAATGACCATTATTCGACATAGAAAAAAACCATACAATCATTGGAGTTTGCTCCGCAGCGCTCTTGTTGAATTGTTATGCCCCTGAAATTAAAATTTAAGCTGCATTTAGTAATTGCTCTGTCTCTTTGTGGCACAATCTTCAACATTGGCCATAGTTTTGACATTTCGGCGACTGATATATATATATATTTGTGTGTGTGTGTGTGTGTTTGTGGCAAGGCATGTGTTTTTTGTTGTGACAAGACGTTTCTGGTGATAACAAAATGCTTGTTCTTTTGATACGAGGACTGAATAAGGAAATAGAGTAAACTAGTTTTTTCCCACTAATATCTCTCTTAAAACTCAACTAAACCCTATGTTGTGGGTACCAACAACATAGGGTTTGAGGGTTGTATAAGCATTTGTGGATGCAAAGCACTTCTTATCTAGAGCTCTTCTTTTGACATTAACCTTTGATCAATGTTGCGTCCCAGGGGCATTGGAATTTCACAATCATATCTAACCCATATTTGAGCAACCAAGAGCCGTGATCATAGTTGTGTTTTATTGTCAATAAATGTTTATCATAAACTTTTCTCTCTGATTTCAGGAGACCATATCAGACACTTTAGATGATTCTCTGTTAACACTGGAAGATTTAGGAGTTACCCCGGGGAATGTAGAGGACTACATACAGTATATAATCCGCGTAGCGATTGACATAAACAAAGTAGTGGATGAATTCGGAACAGTTCCAATGCCCCCAAAACCTGAAGCGGCGTATCATACAACAAGAGCTGAAGCTATGTCTCGTAGATTAGCTATGCAGTGATATATGAGTTTTTGGTACGGAAAAAAACAGTAGATGGAAATTAAACACTTAAACATTTAAAGACAAATGACATGGTGGTCTATCAGTTGATAAATAGTTATGAATTTGCTAAATAAATATTGAAACTTTAAGATGATCTTATTATGTTTTTCAGGTTTTCAGGTTATACATATAATACTTTCCATGTAGATCCAACTGATGCATTATGAAAACACAACAATGTCTGGTTGTGTGGAAAAATATGGTAAACTGACCTGGTTATGGATTCATTATCCAGATAGTTGAATTTACACAAACAATACCGTGTCTTCTATGTTATCCCAGTAATTGTTAAAAGTTATTATCCCCAGCTACTGGCTTAATAGATATTGGTCCAGAGTCGTCTGTCCATAAACCATATCTAAGGCTGGATGATTTAAATAAAACTATATCAAAATTATAACCACCACACGTACATAAGATGGTGGCTTGAAGAACACCATAGATATGCACCCTTGAAATGATCAAATCTACACATTCTAGTTTGTAATTTTTACCTGAAAAGGGAGATAACCCACTTTAAAATATAACTAGCTCTTTATTTTAACATTAGTAAAATATAAACCATATTTGAAAAAAAAGTTTATTATCCCCCTTTTTTTTGAAGAAAAAAGGAGGGGGATATTGAAATGGCATTGTCCGTCCGTCCGTCCGTCCGTCCGTCCGTCTGCACTCACAAATGGACACTTGTTGGGTACTGTCCATATCTTAAAGCCACCTACGACACTTTGATAAGTATTTTTTTTTTATAATTTTCTAATTGGTAGCTAATTAGCATATTAATGCTATTTACTACCCAACAAGGAAACATCAAAGGAAAATACCCAACAAGTGTCCATTCGTAGGCATGTCCGTCCGTCCGTACGTGCGTGCGTGTGTCTGTCGCGTCCTTCCGCAGCCATTTCTCAGTAATGAGCTGGTAGAATTTCATGAAACTTGAAATAAATATGAACCAGCATACTGGGATGATGCCCGTCCATTGTTTTTTTGGATTGGTCAATTTTCCTTAGAGTTATTGCCCTTGATATATTGAAAAATCCACGTCCGCAGCCATTTCTCAGTAACTAGCTTGTAGAATTTCATGAAACTTGAAATAAATATGAACCAGCAAACTGGGATGATGCCCGTCCATTGTTTTTTTGGATTGGTCAATTTTCCTCAGAGTTATTGCCCTTGATATATTGAAAAATCCACGTCCGCAGCCATTTCTCAGTAACTAGCTGGTAGAATTTTATGAAACTTGAAATAAAAATGAATCAGCATACTGGGATGATGCCCGTCCATTGTTTTTTTTGGATTGGTCAATTTTCCTTAGAGTTATTGCCCTTGATATATTGAAAAATCCACGTCCGCAGCCATTTCTCAGTAACTAGCTTGTAGAATTTCATGAAACTTGTTTATAAAGCTACAGCAACAAAATTTGCAGCATGTGTACAATTTTACAATCAAATATCATCATTGTCTTTGGATGACCTTCACTATGACTTTTTGACCTTCTTTCTTATTATCCCCCGCTTTTTCGAAGAAAAAAGGTGGGTTATTAATTTTGGTTTGTCCGGCTGTCTGTCTGTCTGCCTGCCTGTCTGTCTGTCTGTCTGTCTGTCTGTCTGTCTGTCTGTCTGTGTGTCTGTCACACTTCGTTTCCGTAGAATAAATGCCACAAATGTGAACCGTTTTTTTTTTTCAAACTTTCTTGCAAGCGGGGGATATACATTTCATGAATTTGCTTGTTTTATTATGTTTCTCAAATTTTCTTACCTGATATTTCTACTTTGTACAAAGATGTAAATTATTGTGACAAATATCAATACATTTGCGATTTGAACCGTTCCTTGTAAATACACATACTTGGATAAAGTCCACACACTATAAATTATATTCAAATATATAAACTATATGAGATTGTCAATGGGAAAAGATACAAGTTGCTTCCTTGAGCAATGTAAAACCAGATCAGCCTGTGCATATACAATGAAGCAATTTCTCCTTTTCTCACAAAACTTTCAACTCTATTCAATAGAGAATGTTTTCATAGTTTTGCTTAGATGTGTTCAAAGTCGTCTGCTGCAGATTTGTTGTATGTGGGAAAGGGTAAGGGTCAGTTATACTAGTTGTACGAGTAGTTTCAAGTTGTAACCGGAAAATGATGTTTCCTTTCTCTCCCCTCGGTTGTACAGCAGTTAAAGTAGCCCTTCGTGGGAGACAATGGTCGAACTCCAGTTGGGTCATATGAAAGACCTTAAAAAATGTTAGTGATAACCTCCAACATTGGTGCATTAGGGTTACCTCTGATACAGCGGGGTTAGGATAAATACTACTGGTATAACTAGTACATAACCTAGGAAACGCAGTGGTATACATGAATACTGTTGAAAACATCATTCAAACAAACACATGAGCCGTCCCACGAGAAAACCAACATTATGGACTCTGCGTAAAGTATCGACCCGGATCAGCTTAAGCATGCCGCGCAGGCTAACCCATACAGACAATTTTCGCTTCCTATGGATTTTCTGTTTCAGGAGTCATTCCTCTATACCTCTATTCCCCTGAGACGGAATGTGTCGGCGCGGATTGCGCAGGCTGATCCGGGTCGATACATTACGCAGAGTCCATTATGTTGGTTTTCTCGCGGGACGGCTCAATGTCATACGTCTTAAACAACCACTGATTGATTGATTGGGGTTTAACGCCGTTTTTATAAACTTTTCAGTCATATCATGGCGGCCAGCTCACCTACTCGTCTGTTTCCTGGATATCTCACACATGTACTCCACACAAGTCTTTCCAAGCCACTGGCTGCTTTTCCACATGGACTATTAGCTCATTTGTGGAAGACGGAATGACTCTTGTCACAGTGACTTTTGACAAACGTCGGCCGATCTGGGGTTCGAACTCAGAACGCCTGAATTGACAGCCTGCGAATGAGTTGCCGGGACTCGGCTCTTAATATAATAAACAATATAATCTAGACACATCAAATCCCGAATCCAAGGCAAAAATGTTCCGTTGGGATGATTTACGGGATAATGGCAGTCTCAGCCGCTCGATGATGAATGTTGAAAAGTGTGTAAGTCACGCAATCAGAAATCTAGTCTTAACTCTTAACCGATGAAAACATTGTGGCAAAAGGAGAAATTGCTCATTATGAGAAAGATCCCATTTTTGCCAGAATAGTTTCCTTAGTAGGCTGCTTCAGATACGCCGTCTGCATGTGTGTGAAAGGGCAAGCACGAGAAATAAACGCGATTTCGTTATCTGTCGTATATAACAAGCTTTCTGTGACCGTCATGATATTTTTTCAAACCACCTTCTATTTCTGTATCGAATCAAGTCTTTCTAAATATTGCAAATGTGGCTTCCCTCTTTGGCACTCACGTTTACGATGGGTTGGCTGGTGTCAGGATAAGCTTAGTCATTTACTTTTAAAAATACATTCCACCTTTTATGTTTTAAACAAAAAAATACGCAAAGAAAACTGATTAAATATGCATTTAAGTATTACTTAGCGCTAAGTAATGTTGGTGGAATTGGATCCCTGCTGTAGGTTAGATATAATGCGTCTGCAGGTGGGAAAGGGTTAAAATCATAGAATTAAAAAACTGTGATACATGTAAATACACATTGAGTCTCAACATTGTGCACTGATATAAATATGAGTAATGCTCCAGGATACCAGGATGCAGTAGCCATCGATCATTTACCATTGTGTTCGAGCAATATTTTTTTCTTTTCCAGTACAATAAACATTTACATATTGATCGTTAATGCTTTATTTGTACTAGGTAGACATACCCAGTAAGCTAAATTTTGTACATATTCATGAATTTCAATTGACAGTTTTTCAACATTTACTCCCAAAATACTTTTGTACTATGTATTACTTACTTTTTTGTCACTTTTGGCAATATTTGCAAAAGTTTCAACATTTCAAACTGTTGATCTCCATCTGGAGTTCAGCACCTTTAAGTGACAATTGTAAATAAAGAATTATCTGTAGATCGATGTATCTGATCCGAATTTACACTGTTTCTCAGAAACATCATGGAAGCCCGTGTGACTTATCTTCGTCAATAGGTAATGTGTATGAACTTTGCAAAACTTTGCTATGCCGTCCTTCCAAAAAATTGTGTCCAGAGTGGATTTTCCGATGCAGTTACGATTCTGCTACGTTTTCATTGGATGAAAAGAAACTATCGAAACCTAAAAAACTTCTAGAGGAAATAATTAAATATGATAATACGTACTCGATAATGGAACGAGCACAAGTAATTTTATGTGTGATAATTTCCGTTTAATAACACTCGTCGTCTATTACTAAAACGAGTTCAAATAACAACTCATAAGGGTTTTTTGACTTTCCGGAAGTTACAAATCCAAATTCCTGTAAACTGACATCATACTATGACGTCATTCTATTAGCGTAACGCAAATGATGAATAAATAACCAAAAGGAAAACGACAGAAATTATAGGAAACGTTAGTTTGACTGGTCACAAATGTAGTTCCGTAAATTATGGAATCGTTTTATTTGAAGTACTTTATGAAGGGCTTAGGTCGATAGCACTCGTAATTGACGTAAATGACTGATCTTACTGCAAGCAAGGGGCTAACTGCAGTTCGCGGGGAATTATTTATCGATCACAAAAGTTAATAAATGTTTACCCGAAATAGGTAGCACCTATATTCATATTACGGGTAAACAATGTTTCCCGTCAATAGGTAATGTGTATGAACTTTGCAAAAGTTTGCTATGCCGTCCTTCCAAATATTGTGTCCAGAGTGGATTTTGCGATGCAGTTACGATCCTGCTACGTTTTCATTGGATGAAAAGAAAATATCGAAACCTAAAAAAAACTTCTAGAGGAAATAATTAAATATAATAATACGTACTCGATAAAGGAACGAGCACAAGTAAACGACAGAAATTATAGGACGTTAAAGTAGTTCCGTAAATTTTGGATTCGTTTTATTTTAAGTACTTTATGAAGGGCAAGTTGATTATTTGTTGTGACTGTCTTCAAAATTTCATGGATTTACAATCTTGGCTATATTTTAAAGTTAAATAGAAGCTTAACCTGATGATGATTTATTTTTATTTTCTTTGCTAAGGTCGGTAAGACTCGTAATTGACGTAAATAACTGATCGTGCTGCAAGCAAGTGGCTAACTGCAGTTCGCGGGGAATTATTTATCGATCACAAAAGTTAATAAATGTTTACCCGAAATAGGTAGCACCTCTACTCATATTATTTTGGTCAGTTATACGTTGATAGCTGCGAACTTATATCACGACTTGCATTTTAAGAATACCTTCACGTACATATCCTTTTCTTCGTTGTGACTTACGTTGATAGTAAAGAATGCGTCATTAACGTCACTTTTCAGGAACAAAATGACGTCGCGTTACGTCGAAATAAGTGAGTTTTTCTTTCATTTAAAAAAAATCTGTACATTTTATTTTTGATTTTTTTAATTCTATTTATTGATAATTCAATTACAAGTCGTTTGATATCAAGAAACGAATACCTTACCGACTTCGTTTTTAAACAATATCAATGTTTCTTACCCCTACTCCAGTGACAAAAGAAAAAATATCAAACAAAATCGCGTCAAGAAACGAATACCTTACCGACTTCGTTTTTGAACAATATCAATGTTTCTTACCCCTACTCCAGTGACAAAAGAAAAAATATCAAACAAAATCGCGATGCGTATATACCCTAACAAAAACCGCGAAAACACTTTAGGTTACTAATGACGTCATAAAAATGTAAAACACTGTGTATAACGTTTTTAGACTTTTCCGTTAGAAATTTAACGAGAAAGATCAAGCTTATACAGAAATCAATCAAATACCAAGAAGACGTTATGTGTACATACAACATTTTATCAAACATTTTGCTAAAGGATGCGAAATTTGTCAAAATGAACTTAATATCGTTGATTTTGTTAAGGAATACAAATTTGGACTTGCTTCAAAACTACAATTTCGCTGCCGGCGCTGTCAACCTCTGTCTTCTGTAATGACATCAAAACGGTCGAAAGGAAGGAAGGGGTCCCATATAGTAAACATCAAGGCGTCCTTAGGTAAAGCTTTATTTAATATTTTATTTAGATTTATTGTATGTGGTTTTTTGTAATAAGGATATATGTGCATATAAGCACAACACTCTTTTTGACAGAAAAATTATAAGTTAGTTACTTAATTAAAATATCAACAGTATTGCCAGGTATAGTGTGTATATATTGCGCACCTTAAAATGCAGACTACCTTCATTATCATTTAAAGGTCTATACGTGCTGTAATCAAATTCTAACCATTTATTATTATCATGCTGTAATCAAATTCTAACCAATTATTATTATCATTATTGTAATTACTAAATTATTATTTTCCCGTTCAAACGACATTTAAAAATATTTGCATCATTACCCCTACATCGGAAATTAGACAAGTCCAATATCTGTAACATTTTACGGTAAATAATAAGGGTAAAGTTAAGATATTTTAAACTGAACGCTTGCATAATTATGTAAAATTTCCTTTACGCTGTTGGTTCAAAAATGTTTTGTTCTAACCGAAATATGCTTCTAGATTTTAATACAGCCCCTATTATTTACATTCTTCTTTTTCTCTTTTGAGTGATAAAGGATTGGGCACATTTTATAAACCCCTACTATATCCGTCGTTAAATAATTCAATAGTTTTTTTTTATTTTGATTTAAAAATAAATGTTTTTATAAAATATATTTTAAAGATATATTTTTTACAGATGAAGCAGACTTTCCATTTGAAACACCACAGCCTTCCCACCATCTTGATACGCCCATGTCAACTGAAAATGCTAGAATGAAAACTTGTACAGAGTCAGAGTCAGATCGAAATGATTGCGAAAACTATGGTCACGTTGAATGTAAGATATCTTTTTGCTTAGTGTACAGAGTAAACAGTTAGTTGTACTTGTGTCAATTGCACAATTGCTGTCATGGGTGCATTGGCTTTACGGAACTTTATAGACCCAGATCAGCCTGTTCAATCAATATCCTCACTTTCTAACACGTGTAAGGTATTTTTGTCATTAACATTTGTAGGTCTCAGGTCGCGGTCACATTTGTCTCATATATCAAAAGTAAGTGTATCTTGGCTTGCAGAGGGTGGTTAAGATGACATGACCCAATGAAATACCTGTTTCATATAAGTTGTCGGTTTTCAAACATTACATTGAAGACTATTTTAATAATGCACAATACAATTGTTCGAGCAGTATATGTGTTACACTAGTGAACTAATCCTAAATTAATTTGAAATATATCTCCTAATTCTTTGGTAATTCAGACAAATCTGCCCAAGGGAAGGATTTTGTACCAGAGAATGCTCAAACTGCAGTTACTGTCAGCCAGAATGCAGCTTGGTCAAAACGTGGTCATGCCATGAACAGCCTTTTCCGGTAAGAAAATAATTATTATTATTATTTTTTTTTTTTTTACGATTCCCCGGTTGTTTGGTTGGGATCGTATTGTTTTTCTACTGTTTTTTATTATTCTTTCTTTATTCTTTTTCTCCTATCCAAATTTTTGTCCGAACGATATCTTGAGACATAACTCTGAGACACTTTTTTGCAAAGTTATCTCCCCTTTTTCAATATTTAAATCAATTTTTGTCCGGGCGATATCTTGTGAACGAATGATCAGATAATATTGAAACTTGGAACATAGCTAGATGGCAATGTGAAGTTGTGCAAAATGCAAGAATTATAACTCTGGGCCACTTTGTTGCAAAGTTATCTCCCCTTGTTCAATATTTTAATAATTTGGTGATTTTTTGAGCTTCAGTGTATAACTCGATAAAGAAAAGTGATAGAGACTTGAAACTTAGTACAAGTGTTCCCAATCAAGTGATACTACTTTCTCACGTGTATTTGGGCATGAACGAATACTCGCTTCTGATTGGTCGATTTTTCGGACTTGTATTACTCAATAACGACCAGTGATAAAGACTTGAAACTGAGTACATGTGTTCCTAATCAAGTAGTACTATTTTCTCAAATGTATTAGCGCATGACCGAATACTCGTTTCTGATTGGTCGATTTTTTGGACTTGTATAACTCAAAAACTACAAGTGATAGAGACTTGAAACTTAGTACATGTGTTTCTAATCAAGAAGTACTACTTTCTCAAGTGTATTAGCGCATGACCGAATACTCGTTTCTGATTGGTCGATTTTTCGGACTTGTATAACTCAAAAACGACGAGTGATAGAGACTTGAAACTTAGTACATGTGTCTCTCATCAAATAGTACTACTTTCTCAAGAGTGAATTAGCGCATGACCGAATACTCGTTTCTGATTGGTCGATTTTTCGGACTTGTATAACTCAAAAACGACAAGTGATAGAGACTTGAAACTTAGTATATGTGTTCCTAATCAAGTAGTTCTACTTTCTCAAGTGTATTTGCGCATGACCGAATACTCGTTTCTGATTGGTCGATTTTTCGGAATTGTATAACTCAAAAACGACAAGTGATAGAAACTTGAAACTTAGTACATGTGTTCCTAATCAAGTAGTTCTACTTTCGCAAGACCGAATACTCGTTTCTGTTATCTCCCCTTGTTAAATAAAATGGCAAGGGAATCGTTCGTAACTGTTGCTACAGTTACAATCTCTATTTTCCTTTTTTTTTAATTAGCTATGTACATAATGTTAGGAAATCCCTTCTAAATTATGTTTATCTTTATATCGTTAATGTGTTTTCAAAGTTTGGAGTTTCATAAGCATGTCGTGCGAAAAAGGGAAATAGTTTTGTCATTTAACCCGTTCCCCAATAGTACAGAGTGATCTGTTGATGTTTATTTTACGAATGTATGTCGCGCCCCTGTAGGGACGCTGTCTGTCAATCCAGGGCTTATGAGTTCGAACCCCAGCTCGGCCAACATCCTTTCCGACGTTTGACAAAAGTCACTGTGACACGCGTCATTCGTCTTTCACTGGGCTAACAGTCTATGTGGAAAAGCAGCCAGTTGCTTGGAAAGTATGTTGTATGGAGTACTGGTGTGAGAAAACCAGAAAACATATGAGTAGGAGAACTGGCCGCCGTGATATGACTGAAAAATTGTTGAGAACGGCGTTAAATCCCAATCAATCAATCGTTTTATTTCAGGTTGGGGTCACGTTATAGGGATGCAAACACGAAAATGCCTCGATTTTTCAACAAGAATAAAACGGTGGGCAACTTGTAGCCGTAAAGAGCAAAACTGCGAGGCACCACAACATGACTGTCGTGAAAACTGATCGAAGAGCGCAAAGGCCATGGAGGCCTGACATTGCGGTTGAGTTACATAAGAGGGCCGAAATAAAGTGTCTCAAGTATGCGGCCGTTATCGGGGATGATGACTCTAGCTCAATTGTGCACATTAAACAAAATGTTAACACGGAACTAGTTTTAAAAGTATTCTGATATCGGTCATGTAAAAAGAAATATCAGATACAAATTGGATTGTTTGCAGAAAACTCACCGGACGCTAACACTAAAAGTTCGAGACAGCTTTTTAAAGAATTTTACTTATGCCGTAACACATCTTGAACGGGAGATGGCGTGTGCAATCCAGACCATGGTGCCGCACATGTACGGCGAGCATGGGAACTGTGGAAAATGGTGCACATCAAGAGGTAAGGAAGATACCGTGCATAGAAACCTGCCACATGGCTTACCACTCACGGACACGGACTTGCGAATTTCGCTAGAAAAACTTTTAGTTCCGTATATAAGCCATTTTTTTTTTTTACTTACAACGGTCAATTCTCAGAAATTATAATTTAAGCGAAAGTTTTGATTACCGCGTTTCTGCATCAGTAGTTCAATTTTAATGACGGCTACAGCTATGTAAATGAAAAAGTAAGTGATAACACTTTAACGACGCAAAAAAAAACACAAAGCGGTATGCAGTTTAACAGGGCTGTTAGAATGGACACAGAGCGGAAACGTCCAAAGCTGAATAACGGTTCTGTTCATGCTAAACGAAGAAGGTTTACATTGAAATATGAACGAAATACAAGGGCAAAATGATGGGAACCATCTACGTGGAGTGATTCTTTTCTTGCATAAACCATGCCGCCCTATGTTTTTGGATCATTTCATAGGTGAAATATTACCCCTTTCAATAATATGTAAACAAATGACAATTGAGGATTCAAACTTGTTGGAATAACGAAGGAATTTAATTGGTAATATTTGCCTCCCAGCAACATAGAACGCTTTCTTACTGGTAAAAACATGTCGCAAAATGGATTATCCGTTCCTTCTGAGTTAAGCGTTTCCATCGAACAACACATCTACAGCACAATATTTTAAAAACATCTTGAATACATCTTGGCATAACTTTTGAAAACATCTGTTAATGCGTCTGCAGTTGGAAAAGGGTTCAGTTGGGGACACACATTATATTTTCACTGATCGCATATTCGCCAATTCGGTTGATCCTGTTTACTAATCGTTCATAAATCCGATTGTATCGATTACATAATATAAGAAATAAGTAGACAATGAACATAAATGATTATTTATTAAAGTTCAGCAGGATAATACTTCGATATTTTTGTCATCGTAAATTTGTAATTGCGACAATGTCCCGATTACCACATTCGTTACAGGAGAAATGTTGATGTTCTAACCTAAAACCGGACGCACGTCAATTTGATCTCAGAATTTAACAAATTCTATTAACGAGAAGTAAATACTTTTTTTTTAAATTTTACTTTTGAAAACCAGAATAAAAACTTTATAACTAATAATCAAACAATAATAGCGCAGTCAGCAGCGTCTAGTATGTGTTCTCTTTCAGAGTCAAACACAGATTCACATATAATTGTTTTAACTGCAAACAAATGCTGATCACATCAGACGAATTTATAAACGTACACACAATTTGAGCTTTCACTTCCTACAATAAGACGCTCTTGGTGATGATCGTATGCAACACTCTGTGGTGATGGCACATGTGCTATGATTACACGGTTATTGTTGTAGTTGTAGTTGAAAGACGACACCTGGTGGATACTTTCTGATCCATAACTACAAACATATATGTTTCCTTCTGGATCCATATCCATATTCATGCCTAGTACATTATCTAACTTGCTTCCTCTGCAGCCGTTATAATACCATAATCTATCTCCATCTGTATCGAATGCGTTCACTTGGTTTGCCTCACCAATAATGATGTTGCCCTGACTGTCTTGTAATATGTATGCAGGATTACGAACTTCTGTTTCGAATGTGACTATTGCACTTATCCTTCTGCCATTTTTGATATCTCTTATCTGTATTTCGATGTCGTCTTCATCGCTGTTTGTGTATGGAAAAGGTCTAGATTCATCCGACGGTTCAACATCTGATACCAATACTGCTATAGTATTAACTGATACGGAAGCAATTCCTCTACAGCACAGGCACAAATCAAAGCCACTTATATAACAAATTGTATTTCCAGAAACTTCATAAGTTTCAATTCTCTGATAAGCAAATGCTATTGCTACATGGTTCAAGTCATGGTTTACAACACATATGTCTACAGGAAGCCATTTAAGTCTGTAGGAAATCTGGAAATTAAAATATCCGTCGTATATTTTCAAATTGTTATTTGTGCTATCAATTAAAGCTACCCGCTTATCTTTTAATACAACTATCCCTTTAATATCGCAATGTTCCTCCCCTTCAGAACAAACATTAAATTCACCAATGTATTCTAAACAACTTTGTAACAAGGGTATATTGGTATCTCTCTGTTTCGTGCATTCCGGAATTTGACATTTATCGTCTACTCTATCAGGATCTCTGCTTCCATGCGTAACGCCGGAATTATCAGACTGCTGACTGGTACAAGGACCAGTTACGTCATCTGGTTCAGTATCAACATCGGCAGATGCAGTAAGATGTTCGATGGTGCAGGGAACTTGCGTTTTCGTACTACTGGTATCACTAACATCCTCCGCTTGAACCTCGACATCTTTGTAACTGTGGTTTACCCATTCTTCAGCTTGTTGATTTATGATACAATCTAAATACTCTGTACAGGGTTTAGTTTCACATACCTGTGGTAAGTGTTCTTCGTTTGAACCTGGATACACGTCAGTTTGCATTTCAGCATCTATACATGTCGTTTCTACTACTAAGTGTTTTATCCTATCAAAGCGTTTATCTTCGCCTTCACAATAAGATACATTGATTAGTTCATCTATGACGGCCTCAAGTATTTCAAGTCGATCAGCTATCTTCTTAACATTTCCCATGCGACCAAGACTACTCTCAATGCTTTGCTTCAGCGAGGATATTTTAAGGGATAGAGCAACTCGTCTGGAAACAGTCATTGTTTTCTCTGTATCATTTAGCTGTAAAACTGCACGTAACAACTCTTCATGTCTGTCTTGCAGTCGAACTACCTTTTTAACGTCATCACAAAGCAAATCTACAGCTTCCGTATCGTCTTCATTGTCGTCTTTTTTGTTGCCACTGTTATCCTGATCGGTAAATGCTTGAATCTTTGCAAGGATTGTTATTTTTAATTGTTTCTGCCTTTTCGTTTCGGTTAATTCAAGTTCTTTGAGTTCCTTGCGTTGTTCCGTAATTTCCTGGAACCATTTTCTTATTTCCTGTATCTCACTCAAGACTGATTGTGGTGATGCCTGTACATTTTGTATTTTAGTTATTCTTTTACAGCTCCGATGGGCTTTCTTTACACAAAGCTGACATACATACTTTGTATGGTCCTCACAATAAACTCAAACTGCACGTCATGTGTCCCACAAAAAATCATATCCTTTAATTCGCGTAGTGTTTGAGACGTGAAATCCACCGGAAGATTGCCCTTGGTTAGAGTTTTATGTCCCTTAAAAATTTCATTATCTAAATGAATTTCTGAACAAGTACTACATAAACATTCCATACAATCTACACAGACACTGACGCCATCTATTGTTTCGCCTTCTAATCGGCACAAGTCACACTTCAGTAGAAGTTGAGATTTATCGTCAGACTCGATTTCAGAAACAACTAATTCCGCCATTTTAATAAACCGTCGGTTCCTCTATTGACAGTCTGTACACGTAAAGTTAAAATCATACAATTTTAAACACAAAACACAATGTCACTGTTAACTTGTTGGCAAATAAATCAAGAGTGTTCTATATATGTTAAACCAGGACAGAGCTCTCGCATATTTACGTACACACTAGATATATCGAGCGTTATCTAAACCCTTTACCCGATATGACAGTGTTAGAGTTGTATTTTTTCAAAACATCTGACAAGTAAATATTATATTTATGAGAGTATTTCATATTAAAACTGAATTGGAAACATTGTGAAAAAGGGTGGAATGATCATCGGGTTACTATTTCTTAAATTTCGTCTAAAGCAGATGCGTCTAAAGTTGCCCTGTTTAACTTCCTACATATTTACCTGAAAGAAAAACGAATAAAAGATCCTGTTAGACTGTGGTGTAGTGTCGTCTGCAAATATCTGAGGAAAATATATTTTCGGCAACAATGTTTACACTAATTACTAGTAGTTTTCAACTATATTTAGTAAATGCATTTTAGTTTAAAGAGATTTAAGTCTTCCGCAACAATTTTTTTTGTATGTGGGAAAGTGTTTAGTAATTAGTCAAATAAGTGTTCCTGAGCTGTTACTTAGTCTGAAACTACACATATGCTATGATTATTCTCTTTATAGCTTGGATCTACTTAACACAGCTATAGAAAATGGGCGGTTTTTATAATCTTAAATACTTGATCACCGAACTCCGCTCGTGCATGCTCGAAACTATCATCTCACAGAGGCTAGTAGTTTAGGTAGCCTCTCTACAGCATTGATAGTTCTCTTCCCGGAGAATAAGACAGATATTGTGTCACAAAGACGTATTTACTCTTAATCATATAGGCTTCTCATTGTACAACCGTTAAATCAGTCATCAATCTTATGCCCCAGTCAGATTCACATACGGACTCTGCGGATGCTACGGATGGCTCGTGCGTATCTATCCGTCCAATCCGTAATGGTCCGTATCGCATCCGCAGAGTCCGTAACTGTCTATATCGTATGCGCAGGGTCAAAACGATCCGCGTCCAAATTTTGAAAAGTTTCAAAATTCAGGCGCGGATGAGAAAACCGTAATTATCTGTAAAGCCACCATCACACTTATTTCGAATCAGCAGGAATCAGCCGGAATCAGCCGGAATTGGAAAAAATGAAAAATTCGAACCACATTCGGGCTGGAAATCCAAATTGACCAACATTCCAAATCTTTGTTCGAATACCTCTCGAATATTTAGAATGAACTTCGATCCCTCTTCGAATGATTCTTGCACACTATCGAATGCAGTTCAAATGCAGTTGGAACACAGAAGGAATACTTAAAACGCTGTTAGGAGGCAGGAAGAATAATACGAACGCCATTCGATTGCCGTAAAAATGCATTTTGACTGCTGTAGCAATACTCCCCGAAGTCTGATTCGAATGTTCTGGCAGAGAAAGACTGTTCTGCTGGCTGATGGACCTCAGCAACAACGTCTATTTGAGTCTCTGGGGATGGAGCGATGGACATAGTTTCTGACACTGAAATTGCTTGAATCTCCTCAAGAACTGATTCCTCGGGAACTTCTTTGGCTACAGCACCACTGCCCTGTCCATTACGCCTGCCAGTAGTTACATTACGCTTCCTCCTTGGCGGCATAGCTTGAGAAATGAAAACTGTAAACTTATTATTTCGATATTCCTTTCGTGAATCCTAGATGCAGACTGAAGTGCCCGCGGTTTGTACGATTTGGCGGTATTCTAGCAAATGACGTCAGACTTCATTCGAGATAATCTTAAAATGTTCCGAACGCATTCGAGATGCAATCGAACGGCAATTTACATATTCTGACGGCGTTCGGACTGTATTCCAACTGAACTATTTTAGTTTCGAAATAGGTTCCGGCAGCAATCGGGATACATTCTGGATGCATTCCGGCACATTCGAGACACATTCGAAACATTCTGGGTGGATTCGAAGTGGTTTGCGATTTCGAATTTCCCTCGAACTGTATAGGAATATTTCGAATGTTGTTGGAAGCCAGTATATTTTTCCACCTCGAATGCACATCGAAAGATTTGAACATGTTCAAAACTTTCGAGCGGGCCACAAGAATGTGCCCGAAGGTTAGGAATGTATTAAGAATGCGATACGAACTTTACGAATGAACTTCGAATCGGCCGGAATGTACGAACAAATTTCATTCCAACGGCATTCCAGCTAATTCCGCCTTAGTGTGACTAGGGTATAACTGAAGGCATTTATCCGTATCTAATCCGTATCTAAACCTATCGGATTATTACGGACTCCTGCGTTCCATTAACTTCTCGTGCGACGATCTCTATGCACATCTCCTCTTTGTATAGAAGCTTCATGTAAAATGTTATTGAATTCCACCCAGTGGTTTGTAAGAATCCTAAGGTGCATGGTTGAGATGCGGGCCGCAAAAGGTTGTCCTATCAAACAGTACTCTTTTAACCTTTACCCCTTTGACCTCTGATTGTGACCTTCACCTTTGAGGAACAAGCCACCTCATTTACACACTTTCTGACGCCTTTTCAGCAGACGGCTTTTTGAAAACATAGTGACTACACAATGTTTTCCACTTTTAGTCATAGGTTATCCATTCAATTATAGAGATTTTCTATTTTTTGACAAAATATGTTCAAAGTCGTCTGCTGCAGCAGAATTGTCTTATGAGGGAAAGGGTTAACAAATAAGTTAAATGTGGTAAGATAGCCAGTTACCTGAGTAGAAAGTTTCGTGGAGTACTGATGAAAGAAAGACAGGAAACACATGTTGATTGAGCTGACACTCAGTCATATATGTCTTTGTAAACTGATTTTAAAACATATTCACTATCCGACAGTTCAGTATACACTATATCTATGTAAACTGAACTTTAAACATATTAATCTTCCAATTGTTCAGTGTACACTATATATGTCTATGTAAACTGAACTTAAAAAACATATTCATCATCCAATAGTTCAGTGTACACTATACATGTCTATGTAAACTGAACTTAAAACATATTCATCATCCAATCATTTTTTTCTCCAGCTTTCCAAATTAGGGGGCCCCTGTTTGGGAATAATGGGGGCCTATTGATTTTTTTGAAGGCCTGACTATCATTTACAAAGAATGGCTTCATGCGCTGCAAACTACATCTAGGTGTGTATTTGTCTTCATTAACAAAACACAAACTAGGTGAATGATGCTTTCATGCATGATATGGTCGTTAAGCTGTATACATTTCTGATGGGACAACATTTGTATGTTTAAAAGAAGGCATAATATAATTTGACAACAAATAAAATTCAATTACAGCATCATTATTGTTTAGTTTTATTTTCACAGTTAATTACCCGGTATAGTGCATTTGGCTCAAAGTTTAACAGGATGATTTTTGCTCCAACCTGTCGGTATAGATCCATTAATTTCAGAATAAACAAGATCATTAGTTCCATCAGACTGGCTGGGTTCAACCCAAGCTTCACATTCGTTTGTCTTTTTATTCGAAACATTACTAAAATAGTCTAAAATTTGCTTCATCTTTCTCTGAGGACCCATCTTGGACCCTACCCTCACTAGTCAAGTTATGCAGATGCCATTTTGGTGTGCACAAACAAACTCAATAAACAAATTTTAAAGAAGCGAAATATACTTTATTTATTCCTAAAAAGGTCTGTAAAAATAAAACAAACTGCGAAAAGAACTAAAAACTATCAACATTACAACTTCATAGAAAAAGACCCCACAAAATTGTGAACGAAAACTCTGTAAATTGTACGTCACTTGTTTAAATGCGTCCGCAGAGGTTGTTATAGAGTGTGTCTCATGCTATTTTGGTGTGTAAAATGCCTCTAGGGCGAAAGCTGAGAAAACGCTGGGTTAATCCAATAAGCCTGTTTAACCCTTTCCCACTCTCAGAAGCATTTTGATGCATCTACAGCAGGTTACTTTTGAAAATGTTGTGCCGGTTGTTGCAAAACACATCAAAGGCAATTAGTTTAAACTTATCTATTTTACATCGATTGCGAAACAAGCTATTAGCTTATATTAATCGCGCCCGATGTCTGCTTCCTGGAGACTAAACCAGTACTGGCGCCGTTGTGTGTGGAAAAATCCCAAAGTCAGAACCCGCTCATCATGAGACTCGAACCCGGAACCTTTGGAACAAGAGGCAGAGGGTCTACCTCTGCACCACTGTCTTCCACAAAAAAAGGCAATTTATATAAAATTATGATCATTCCGCCTGTGAGACACATTTTGACAAACCTACAGCAGGCAGTATTTTAAAAACATTGTGATAAAAGAAGAAATTGCTCATAGCACAAATTTGATAATAATTTTTATCGTAATTGTCTTTGATGTCAAAAGTTCTAAATGTGTTTTTGATGGTGAAGCTCCTTTTTCTTTTTTTTGTTCCAGATATGTCTGTGAAGAGTTTTAAGCCCTCCCAATTAAGAGTAAAGAGATACTATCCATTGTGGAAGGGTGGACATTCAGTGTAGAAGATGCCACTAAAGGTAATCTAATGTTGTAACCCCTTTAACCCTTTCCCTCATATAGACACTTTCTGATGCCTCTGCAGCAGACGGCTTTTTGAAAACATAGTGACAAAAGAAGAAATTGCACAAAACGTGCAATTTCTCCTTTTGCCACAATGTTATCCACTTTTAGACATTTTTTGACAAAATACGTTCAAAGTCGTCTGCTGCAGAATTGTCGTATAAGGGAAAGGGTTAATATTGATGAGGTTTTATACTGTAAAACACTTTGAACCTGTTAGGTCAGAATTTCTTGATTATTGTCTAAAATGAGCATATCTGAAGCAGACAGCTTTGAGAAAATTAAGGCAACAATATTTAAAAACTCTATAAATGAAAGTATGATCATTGAAAAGTGTTGAGAACATTGTGAGAAAAGGAGAAATTTCTCCATGATATTATTAATAACCCCTTTTCCTTTTATGCTTTCATTTCCTTGTCCAAGGTAATGCAGGGAAATAATTTCTTTAACCCTTTCCCACATATAGATGCTATCTGACACTTCTGCAGGGAACTTTTGAAATTATTGTAGCTAAAGGAGAACTCAAAATTGTATTCATGTTCTATGTGGACACAGGTCTTAATTGAAACAGATTCCACCTGGTCCATATAACAGTCCTTAATCTAGTGATTCTCTGGATTGTCTTTCATTTATATTTTACAGGTCACTGATTTTACAAAAGGAATTGATGCAATTATAAAGAGCAAAGATTCCAAAGGAAAGATTTACCAATTTGTAGGGTAAGTTTTATCATAAAAGTCAATCTGGCTTAGTTTTTAATAATAAAATCCAAGTTCAACTTTTCATTGATAGAAATTACTTTGTTTGACTCTTCTAATTTTGAAAGTATCATTTGGAGGGGAAGTTTTTCATAGAATTGCATTGGTTCGTCTTTCTCTAAGAGCACATTTTATTGCTGATTTGAAATGTGAGTGAATTTATCGGTATGAATTGTTACAATAGTGTATTAAACTTTTCCCACATACAGCAGATCTGCAGCAGATGACTGAGAACATCTAGTTTTAAACTTGGAAAATCTTTATTAGTTACAAACTCTGAATAGGGTTGAAAACATTGTGGCCAATGAAGAATTTGCTTAATATGATAATTAATTATGGTTTCAATAGTCGTTTGCTGGGAACCAAAAGGGTAACTAATGTTTTTAGGGGATAATCATGTAGTTTTTTAGCCACACTGGCTGAAAGCCAGTCAAGCTTATGTCATTGGAAATTGTGTAATTGGTTGGGTGAATATTGTTATTATACCCCCAGATACATAGTATATGGGGGCTATATAGGAGTCACGCTTGTCGGTCGGTTTGTCAGTCTGTGCATTTCTTGTGAACATTATTTCTCAGCAACCCTTAGTCAGAATTCAATATAACTTCACAAGAATGATTGATACCAAGCCTAGTTGTGCATATTATCGGCGGTGAATTATTTTTAAATGAGTTATGGCCCCTTGAATTTCTCATACATATGACAATATGTCCATATTTTGTGAACACTATTTCTCAGCAACCCTTCATCAGAATTTAATATAACTTCACAAGAATGATTGATACCAAGCCTAGTGCATATTGTCGGTGTGTTGCACTGGAATTATTTTTAAATGAGTTATGGCCCTTTGAATTTCTCATACATATGTATATTGTCAGGCACCAGCTGGGGGTATTCATCACCTTCAGTGATATTTCTAGTTGGAAATTGTGTAATTAGTTGGGTGAATATTGTTATTGGAAATTGTATAATTGGTTGGGTGAATATTGTTATTGGAAATTGTGAAATTGGTTGGGTGAATATTATTATTGGAAATTTGTATAATTGGTTGGGTGAATATTGTTATTGGAAATTGTATAATTGGTTGGGTGAATATTGTTCAGTTTATACTTTAATCCATATTGTTCTTTTCTTTTCAGTCCAAGTGCATATTCAATGCATGATTTGTTAGAATTTATAAATGGATCAAAGATGGCTTATAATTATGCATACATTAATGACTTTTTACTTATATTGTAAGTATTTTTCATTTATTTGTATGCCTTTTTCATAGAAGAGGGGGAATATTGCTTTCCCATGTCTGTCCTATTGTTGGTCTGTCCTTTGGTAGACAAAAGCGTGTCCACTTGATAACTGGATAATGCTTGACCTACAGTACTCAAGCTTTGCAGGGAGGTTGGGCATGACCATTAGATGACTTTTATTGATTTTGAGGTCATCCGTTCAAATGTCAAGGTCACAGTGACGTTGGACACAAAAAGCTTGTCCGATTGATAACTGCAAAATGCTTAGGCCAAATTTCCTCAAATTTGGCATGGAGGTTGGGCACGACCAGTTAGCTCCCATTTTGGGTCATGCATATTTTAATCAATTTTTAACATGTCCTGACAATGTGACACTCAGCATTATGTTCGATAAACATATCTTGTTTCTTTAACCCTTTACCACCTGCAGACACATTTTGACGTCTTTTGAAAAACATTGTGGCCAGAAGTGAAATTGCTCATGACTGAGCAGTATTTCTTTGGCCCAATGTTTTCAACTTTAATTAACAATTAAGCTATCTTTTATAGAGACTTTTTCGTTTTTTGTCACTATGTTT
The DNA here is from genome assembly GCA_031761405.1 of Serripes groenlandicus. Taxonomy (NCBI): domain Eukaryota; kingdom Metazoa; phylum Mollusca; class Bivalvia; order Cardiida; family Cardiidae; genus Serripes; species Serripes groenlandicus. Next base: position 402,702 of record JASEVX010000116.1, read on the forward strand.
TCAAAGTCGTCTCTGCTTCAGATTTGTTGTATGTGGGAAAGGGTTAAAAACTCTTCAAGGTTTGATCCCATATTACAGCATAATGAGTATTCATGATGGAGTGTCCTTAGGTAAGGCCTAGCCTAGTACTGGATTGTTTGGTAACTTGACTTTGCAGTGTTATTATTACAATACTGTTGGAAATGACGTAAAAAACGAATAAAGCATCTTCATTAACGTTTTAGTAAGATATTTGATATTATTGAAGTGGTGAAAGCATTTGCTGCAAGAGCAGAAGGTCACAGTTTTGTGCAACAGATAGGTCTGACATATTTAACCCTTTGACTGCTGGAACCAATTTTGTTTAACCAGGCTTTATACTGGTTAAGGCCCGGTCACAACCCACCATGCGCGTTTTTAGTCCGTACGTTTTTTGGGGAGGCCACGGCCGCCACGTTTTTCTGAAAACGTGGGGAGGGAGTGGCAAGAGCAGGGAGAGAGTACGTCAACGCACGTCACTCGCACGGTTGCGCAAGGTGTAAGTACGTGGCCCGCACGCCACGCCTGGCCATGAGCGGTTGCGTACATCGTACGTTGCACACATGGTAAGTGAGTTGTACGTGCTTACAACTTGCTTACAACGTACGATCTCCGTGCGATTGCCACGTTATCGTACGGAGGCCGTACTTACACGTGCTGCTCACGTACGGTGTCCTTACTCACTCGCATGTTGTAAGTGCGTGGAAGTGCGACGAACGTGAGTTTTTCCGCCCAATGTCAGGGGGGGGGGGGGGGGGGGGAATATATAGAACGACATTCCGAGGTTCTCCAGAAGTCCCAGCTGCTGCTGCCTCAAGATGCTGCCCATTCCACCGCAGGGACTCCGGGTTCTGATGCTGCAAGAGCAGCTTCACGTGGCAGCGCACGAGCACGACGTGGTATTACTTGCCTTGATACGGGAGAGGGAGAGGCAACAGGGACGCCTACGCAGGAGATGGTGGGTTCGTCCATGGATCGAGAGGAGGAGGCTTTTCGTCAGTTCTGCGTGCTCATTGGACAGTAGAACTGGGGAAGTGCCAGGTAAGCACAGACCACGCACTTATCACGTGCTAAGTGCGGCGTCCGTACAGCAAGTGACCGTGGACAAAGTTCCTCATGCACTAAAAGTGCTACGGCGTGTCTGCGTGCTCCCAAATCCGTACTGAAGCGGTACTCACCATGTACGGATCCCCAAATTTTGCCCACGTTTATGCAAGTAGAAAGCACGCACTTGCAAGTACGGCGGGTTGGGACCACGGCTTTAGTGACTCTTTACAACCAATGTTCGAATTATTCTGATCAGATAAAAAACAGGGGTGGAGCTCATTTTACTTATATGAACATATTGAAAACTTTAAAAATCCTCTTGTCCAGAAAGACTCGAGGCATACAAATTCTCATCCACATTTGCCTCTGTGTTTTGATAAGCTGCTGAGTACCCAAAACTGAATTTTAGAGGAAGAAATCTTTTGAATGAAAACTCCATTGTTTTGATTTTTACTTACAGGGCTAAAGCTCAATTTCAAGCAGAATTTTACAAGAAAATTGGACTTGCTGTGCCAAAGATCTCCCCAGACAGAGTAGAAAGGGTGAGAATAACTTTTAATTAAACCACCTATTTAAAAGCTTGCCTGAGCATAAAATGTTCAAGGTGACTAAAATTTATTTCTGATCTGAAAGTGCTGGTTTAATTTGAAGATTATGATAAATTGGCAGAAATGTTCCTTGGTTGACTCCACAACAATTGTTCAAGTCATCTTGTTTGGTTGATAAACATGACTGTCTAGTTTCCCTTATGTGCCTATAGAGCAGCCTTTGAAAAACTACTTGTCTGAAAATACTGGTTTAAAATTACTTCACTAGAATGGCGATCCTCTTAGTTTTGTTTAACCCTTTCCCTCATACGATAATTCTGCAGCAGACGACTTTGAACGCATTTTGTCAAAACATAGAAAATCTCCATAATTGTATGGATAACCTATGACAAAAAGTTGAAAACATTGTGGCAAAAGAAGAAATTGCAAGTTTTGTGCAATTTCTTCTTTTGTCACTATGTTTTCAAATAGCCGTCTGCTGCAGAGGCGTCAGAAAGCGTCTATATGAGGGAAAGGGTTAAATCATTTGAGATGTCAAATAACATGGCCCCTTGATGACAGGGTTGATGTAATTTATTTGTCTATGTTGTAGATGTGAGAAAGGATTAAATCAGAATAGTTTAACCCTTTCCCTCAAAACGAGCAATTTCTCCTTTTGCCACAATGTTTTTCCACTTTTAGTCGTAGGTTATCCATTCAATTAAAAAGATTTTCTTGCCCATAACTTAAAAAACATTCAAGATGTTCAATTGAAACTTGGTACACATATTACTCGAGACAATATGCATGTACCACCTCACATAACTCTGGCATAAGTCTTTTCCCAGTAATGCCTCTTATTCGACATAGAAAAAAACATACAATCATTGGAGTTTGCTCCGCAGCGCTCTTGTTGAATTGTTATGCCCCTGAAATTAAAATATAAGCTGCATTTAGTAATTGCTCTGTATCTTTGTGGCACAATCTTTAACATTGGCCATCATTTTGACATTTCGGCGACTGATATATATATATATATTTGTGTGTGTGTGTGTTTGTGGCAAGGCATGTGTTTTTCTTTGTGACAAGACGTTTCTGGTGATAACAAAATGCTTGTTCTTTTGATACGAGGACTAAATAAGGAAATAGAGTAAACTAGTTTTTTCCCAATAATATCTCTATTAAAACTCAACTAAACCCTTCTTTTGTGGGTACCAACAACATAGGGTTTGAGGGTTGTATAAGCATTTGTGGATGCGAAGCACTCTTCTTATCTAGAGCTCTTCTTTTGACATTAACCTTTGATCAATGTTGTATTGGAATTTCACAATCATATCTAACCCATATTTGAGCAACCCAGAGACGTGATCATAGTTGTGTTTTATTGTCAATAAATGTTTATCATAAACTTTTCTCTCTGATTTCAGGAGACCATATCAGACACTTTAGATGATTCTCTGTTAACACTGGAAGATTTAGGAGTTACCCCCGGGAATGTAGAGGACTACATACAGTATATAATCCGCGTAGCGATTGACATAAACAAAGTAGTGGATGAATTCGGAACAGTTCCAATGCCCCCAAAACCTGAAGCGGCCTATCATACAACAAGAGCTGAAGCTATGTCTCGTAGATTAGCTATGCAGTGAGATATGAGTTTTGGTATGGGAAAAACAGTAGATGGAAATTAAACACTTAAACATTTAAAGACAAATGACAAATGACATGGTGGTCTATCAGTTGATAAATAGGATGTTATGAGTTTGCTGAATAAATATTGAATCTTGTAGATGGTCTTATTATGTTTTTGAGGTTTTTCAGGTTATAATACTTTCCATGTAGATTTAACTGATGCATTATGAATACAAAACAATGTCAGGTTATGTTGACAAATATGGTTAACTGACCTTGTTATGTATTCATTATCCAGATAGTTGAATTTACACAGACAATACTGTGTCTTCTTGATCTACCTATGTTATCCCAGTAAAGTTATCCCCCCCTATTGGCGGAATAGATATTGGTCTTAGAGTCGTCCATCCGGAAACCATTTCTAAGGCTGGATGATTTGATTAAATCTATATCAAAATTATAACCACCACAAGTACATGTAAGATGGAAAAGAAAAATATACTGGGATGGCTTGAAGAACGCCATCGATATGCACCCTTGAAATGATCAAATCTACACATTCTAGTTTTCAATTACCTGAAAAGGGAGATAACCCACTTTAAAATATAATTTAGCTGTTTATTTTAACCTTTGTAAAATATAAACTTTACTTGATTAAATAATTTATTTTTATTTTATTTTCTCAATTTTTCTTACCTAATTTCGTACTTCATACACAGATGTAAACTAGTATGACAAATAGCAAAATGTTTGTGATTCGTTCTGTGTAAATACACATACTTGGATAAAGGACACGCGTACACCTTATAAATTATATTAAAATATATACACGTGATATTAACTATATGAGCCTGTCAATGGGAAAAGGTACAACAAGTTGCTTTATGATCAAAGTAGATCCTGATCAGCCTGTGTATACGCAATGAGCATTTTCTCACAATGTTTTCCACACAATAATACTGCTTACATATATAGAATATTTCCATATTTTTGCTTAGATGTGTTGAAAACGTCTGCTGCAGATTTTTTGTATATGTGAAGGGGTTATGCAAAAGGCCAAGGTCAGTAATACAAGTTGTTACGTTTATATTCAAATTGTAACCATACAATGACGTTTCATTTCTACCCTCTTCATGGTATAGCCGTTAATGTGTCCGTCTTGGATCGAACCCCTGTTGGGTCATATCAAAGACATTAACAATAATTGTGATAACCTCCAGCATTGGCGCTTAGGGTTGTTGGGATTGATTGCATTACCACTGATACATCGGGGTTGGGATAAGTAATACCGGTACAACTGGTATATAATCATCTCGGAAACGTCGTGATCTAAATGCAATACTGATGAAAACATCTTTCAAACAAACACATCCTTTCCCCATACGTCTTAATAAACCATTGATTGATTGGAGTAACCCATTTCAACGTTTCGTCAGTCATATCACGGCGGCCAGTCCACTTACTCATGTTTCCTTGCTACATGTATCACACAAATGTACATTACACAACAGTATTTCCAAGTAACTGAATGCTTTTCCACATAGACTGTCAACTCATTTGTGGAAGACAAATGTGACTCTTGTCACAGTGATTTTTGAACGAGCTGGGGTTCGAACTCGGAACGCCTGAATTGACAGCCTGCGACTGAGCTACCGGGACTCGGCTGTCAATAAACCATATCATCTAGATACATCAAGTCCCGAATTATAAGGGTGATAACCAAGGCAAAAATGTTCCGTTATCATTTACTGGATAATGGCAGTCTCAGCCAATCGATGATGAGTGTTGAAAAGTGTGTAAGTCACGTCATCTGAAATCTAGTCTTAACTATTAACCGATGTAAAAATTTGTGGCAAAAGGAGAAATTGCTCATTATGAGAAAGATCCAATTTAGCCAGAATAGTTTCCTTAGTAGGCTGCTTCAGATACGCCGTCTGCATGTGTGTGTGTGAAAGGGCCCACACGAGAATTACGCCGTATATAACAAGCTTACTGTGATCGTCATGATATTTTTTCAAACCACCTTCTACTTCTGTATCGAATCGAGACTTTCAAAATATTGCAAATGTGGCTTCCCTCTTTGACACTCAAGGTTACGATGGGTTGGCTGGTGTCAGGATAAGCTTAAGTCATTTACTTTAATACATTCCACCATTTGTGTTTTAAACAAAACATAAGGGGAAAAAATGATGAAATATGCATTTAAGAATTACTTAGCGCTAAGTAAGGTTGGTGGAATTGAACCCTGCTGTAGGTTAGACAGAATGCGTCTGGAGGTATGAAAGGGATAAACATTGTAGAATTATAAAACTGTGATACATGTACATACACATTGTGCATATAAATATGAGTAATGCTCCAGGATACCAGATAAAAAAGAATTCGTTGCAGTGGCCATCGGTATTCACCAATGTGTCCGTACAGCGAAGTATTTTGTTCGATTTCATAGAGGCTGTTGAAGACCCAACCAAAGTGTTTAAAGGTGCTGAACCGCGGATGATAGATAGGATAGTCAAATATTTTAATATTTATGACGTAAAGTAAAAAGGTGAGATACAAACGTCAACATTCTTTTAGTTTTACAGCAAGCACTTTGCTATGAATATAGATAAACCTTTTCCCCAAACACAGTCGACTTTGAAAACATCTAGGCAAAAGTATGTTAACTCTCAAAATATAAAATTGTATTTAATAAATAAAGCTGAAATATGGCAAAAAGAGAAAGCTTCTCATAATGATGATTTCTCCTAATACAGTAATGTTTTTAAATTCGTTTGCTGCAGATGCTGCAAAATGCATCTACCAGTGTGAAAAAATTAACTTTTACAGCGCCGAATTGCTTAAAGTAGACTTCCCCATGTTAAACATCGGGCGTCTCCATTTCTCATGTAATACGTGTTTTGAAATATGTTTATAACTAAATGGCAAACAATGCTGATTTGAGGTGAGACAGCTCGTCACGAGCTGACTCACCTGAATCTGTATTGTTTGCAAAAACCTCAATATTGCCTCTGGCGCTGAAAGAGTTAACCACAAATAGAACTCTTATTCAATCATTTACGTTTGTGTGAACAAACTTGTCTAGTAACCATCTCGTCAGGTATACGAACTATATATTGGACACTTTAAAAGTATGTGCAGTGGACTCGCGATAACGCGAAGTCAATAAGGATTCATACATATCTTCGAGTTATCGAAGTGTTTGACAGATCATTCGATTTATGCTTAATTTTGTTTAAATTACAGTGTCAAAACTAATTTGTACTTAACATTTGATTATAAAAGGCAAGCATCATACCAAGAAATCATCACAACAGCAATTCCGGTGACCCGTCTGAGCAACCATAACTACTGCACGGTTGATGTCAAATGACAGATCCGTTCCTGGCATTAATTCGAGTTAATTGATATATTCGAATTATCACATGTCCGAGTTTGCACGAGTCCTCTATATTTCAACGTGTCTATTTGGTGTGTGATTATTTGTTTGTAATATAGATCATGTACAACTTTAAACGTCTTTTGATAGGATGCATCCTTTAGGAATTCTGAGTTAATTACTTATCTCGGTAGTAGACTAAAAAAAGTCTGTACTTTTTATCATAAGCAGTCCCGCATTACAAAATTCAATTTGGCTGCATAGAAAATAAATCAATGAGTTATTGTTTGGTGTTTTACGCCGCATTCAACAATTGTTCAGTTATATCACCACCTTTCCTGGGTAAGTTACCAGTACTGCTCTTCCATTTTTCCTGACACCAGCCAGTCAGTCGTAATGCTAACCTCTCAACCCTGAGCGCAAAGGAGGGAAACTATTACTAACATTTTTAAAGTATACTGTAGGACCCGGTCGAAGATCGAACCCGCACCCGAGGAAGACGCTCTGCCACATGGGAACTGTTTTCATATGTTTAATAATATTTTCCTGATATGCATATAACAATTTAAACCTTTCATTAATTTCGATTTTCTACCGCTTTATTGCCCGATCTGCATAATGATAATAAAGATAACGAATCTCGTTCATTTAACGATTCCAAAACGTTTGATGTGTGTTACAAATCATTTATATCACGGCGACAGTTCACTTTTTAATGTTTCCTGGTTAAAAACATACCAATGCTAGGCTAGGGCATGTGTCTTCAGGTGAGTGGTTCAGGTTCTCATTTGTATGAATACATACATGTAGAATAGTGTACTATGGATTCTTATTGACCAGTCTGGCTGGTTCCATGGTGCTGTGTGAGTTGAAAGTAGTTGTTGAATCTTTTCTTGAATTGCTTTGCCATTACTCTTAATTAATATTCGTATGCTATCTAAGCCTCCTTTTCTATTTGACTTGATTACGGTATCCATAAGACCAGCCTTTCCAACATACAACAAATCTGCAGCAGATGAATTTGAACACATCTTTGCCGAATTAGGTAAATCTGTATAAGTTAAAGTGATTATTGAATATAGTTGAAAACGTTTGGCAAAATTTGACATTGCTCGTTATGAGCAATTTCTTCTTTTGTCACAATGTTTTCATATTTTGTCTGGTTTAGATGTGTCAAAATGTGTTTACAGGTTGGAAAGGGTTAAAACATGATAAACTGTTCATGCATTTTCACTTGAAACACACAGGTAACTGAGGTACGGTAATGGTAAGTTGTTACAGGTAATCAACTTATTAGTTATCAGATTAATTATTCGGACTTAATCCTACTTTAAAACCTTTTTAAAGTTCTTATTGTATGGAACCCTTTCAATGCTGAATTTTTAAAATGGACTTTACGTTTGGAAGACTCCATGGCCAAGTTTAGGAGAGTCAGGATAAAAATGCTGTGTTGACCTTTAAAGCCAATGGTGGGTACTGAAAAGAATTATCTCTGTAAGATAAGTGCCTTATTTCATATACTGAATTCATTATATGACCTCTAAAACCTATAGTAGGTACTCAAAAGAATCGTCTCTGTGAGATAAGTGCATTAATTCATGTTCAAAATTCATAATATGACCTTTAAAATGTATGATGGGTACTCAAGAGAATCGTCTCTCCGAAATAAGTGCATTAATTCATCTTCTAATTCATTATATTATCTTTAAAACCTATGGGTTGGTACTCAAAAGAATTGTCTTCGTGAGATAAGTGCACTAATTCATGTTCAAAATCATTATATGATCTATAAAAGCTATGGTTGGTATAGTAGGTACTCAAAAGAATCGTCTATGTGAGATAAGTGCATTCATTCCTGTTCAAAATTCATTATATGACCTTTAAAATGTATGATGGGTACTCAAGAGAATCGTCTCTTCGAAATAAGTGCATTAATTCATCTTCTAAATTCATTATATGATCTCTTAAACCTATGGGTTGGTACTCAAAGAATTGTCTTCGTGAGATAAGTGCATTAATTCATGATCAAAATCATTATATGATCTCTAAAACCTATGGTTGGGTACTGTCTTCGTGAGATAAGTGCATTAATTCATGTTCAAAATTCATTATATGATCTCTAAAACCTATGGCAGGGTACTAAAAAGAATCGTCTCTGTGAAATAAGTGCCTTATTTCATGTTGCACAGTGCGGAAGAGCTGAAAAAACATACGATCGTTGAGGTTTGCTCCACGGCGCTCTTATTGAATTGTTATGCCCCTGAAATTAGAATTTAAGCTGTATATAGAATTTGCTCTGTCTCTTTTTGGCACAATCATTACCATGGGCGCTAATTAAGACATTTCGGAGCCTGATATATAATATATTTTCTTTGTGACAGGACGTTTATGATGATAACAAAATGTTTGTTCTTTTGATCCGAGGACTAGATTAGGACATCGAGTAAACTGGTATTTTCCCAATAATAGCTATCTTACAACTCAACTAATCCCTATGTACAAACAACATGGGGTTCGAGGGTCGTATTATGATTAGAGGATGCGAAACACTCTTCTTATCTAAAGCTCTTCTTTTGACATTAACCTTTGATCAATGTTGCGCCCCAGGGGCATTGGAAATCCACAATCATATCGAACCCATATTTGAGCAACCCAGAGCTGTGATCGTAGTTGTGTTTTATTGTCAATAATTGTTTATCATAAACTTTTCTCTCTGATTTCAGGAGACCATATCAGACACTTTAGATGATTCTCTGTTAACACTGAAAGATTTAGGAGTTGCCCCCGGGAATGTAGAGCACTACATACAGTATATACTCCGCGTATTGTCATACAACAAGAGCTGAAGCCAGATGACATGGTGGTCTATCAGTTGATAAATAGGATGTCATCAATTAGCTAAATAAATGTTGAAACTTTTAAATGGTCTTATTATGTTTTTGAGGTTTTTCAGGTTATAATACTTTCCATGTAGATTAAACTGATGCATTATGAATACAAAACAATGTCAGGTTATTTAGAACAATGTTGGTTAACTGACCTTGTTATGTATTCATTATCCAGATAGTTGAATTTACACAGACAATACTGTGTCTACTTGACCTACCTATGTTATCCGAGTAAAGTTATAATGCCCCGCTACTGGCGAAATAGATATTGGTCTTAGAGTCGTCCGTCCGGAAACCATTTTTAAGGCTGGATGATTTGATTAAATCTATATCAAAATTATAACCACCACCAGAACATGAAAGTGAAGAGTTATTCTTGGATGGCTTGAACAACGACATAGATACCGGTATGCACCCTTGAAATTATCAAATATACACATTCTAGTTTGTATTACCTAAAAAGGGAGATAACCCACTTTCAAATATAATTAAGCTGTTTATTTTAACATAAATAGAAAAATATAAACCATATTCGAAAAAATAATTTATTTTATTATATTTCTCAAATTTCCTTACCTGATTTTTACTTTGTACACAAATGTAAATTATTCTGACAAATATCAATACATTTGTGATTCGATCTCGTTCGATGTAAATACACATACTTGGACAAAGTCCACACATTATAAATTATATTCAAATATATAAACTATATGAGATTGTCAATGGGAAAAGATACATGTTGCTTCCTTGAGCAATGTAGAACCAGATCAGCCTGTGCATATACAATGAAGCAATTTCTCCTTTTCTCACAAAACTTTCAACTCTATTCAAAATAGAACCATGATCCTGAATATTTCCATAGTTTTGCTTAGATGTGTTCAAAGTCGTCTGCAGTTGTATGTGGAAAAGGGCCAGGGTCAGTTATACTAGTTGTACGAGTATTTTCAAATTGTAACCGAAAAATGACGTTTCATTTCTCTCCTCGATTGATAAAGTAGCCCGTCTTGGGAGACAAGGGTCAAACTACAGTTGGGTCATATCAAAGACCAAACAAAACGTAAGTGATAACCTCCAACATTGGCGTTTAGGGTTGTTGGAATAGCATTCCAACTGAAACACCGGGATTGGGATAAATAATACCGGTAGAACTGGTATATAACCTAGGAAGCATAGACTCTTCCGTGAAAAAGACCCTTTCCATGTCTCATTGTTAATCGTCTGAGAGCATGTACCGACACCGAAGTCATGCGGCACATTACCTGTGTAGACGAATACATTTTTTTAGTTTTGACGGCGCGTAGACGCCTAAATCGCGGTCGGTCTACCAGTGTCTCTCAAACAGACTTTCTGTGATGGAAATATCCACTCCGAATTGCTTAGCAATATGTCACGACGTGCATTTGGTCCTGCTTAATAATTTTAAATCATTGTGGGAAAGGCATAATATTTTCATAATGAACAAGTTCTCATTTTCCCAAAGTGTTTCGTTATGTTCTGAAAAGTATGACATTTTTATATCTGGATATGTTATTTTTTACGTAGATGTCTTTCAAAATAGCGGACCAGGGAAGGTTACAATACAGCTACTGTTTCAAAATGCGTTTTATTGTATTGTTTTTAGCTCGACTATTCGAAGAATATGAGAGCTATAACAGTCAATTATGCTTCGGCGTTGCAAGGTTAGTTAAAGTTTTGCATGCAAGGATTTTTCTCAAAAAACACAGATGCTATTGCTTTGAAACTTCACACACTTATTGGACATCATCAAATGACCTTGCAGGATAAGACCCATAACTCTATATCAGATTTTGATACAATTAGGCCCCTTTTTGGATTTAGAAATTGTGGTTAAAGTTTTGCATGCAAGGCGTTTTCTCACAAACCACAGATACTACTGCTTTAAATCTGCACACAATTATTGGACATCATCAAATGACCTTGGATGACAAGTCCTAAAACTCTATATCAGATTTTGACACAATTCTACCCCTTTTATGACTTAGACATTCTAGTTAAAGTTTTGCGTGCAACTACATTAAGAGTCCATATCTCTGTATTTACTTGATGCATTGCATTGAAACGTTATACATCCCTTCCCAACTATCACACCTATGTAGATTATCAAGTTAGATTTACTGCAAGTTATAGCCCTTTTTTGACTTACAGATTCTGGTTAAAGTTTTTCGTGCAACGACATTAAGAGTCCATATCCTAATAACTACTTGATGCATTGCATTGGAACTTTATACAACCCTTCCCAACTATCACACCTATATAAACAATAACGTTTGATAACTCTTTCCAGCATATACTGCAAATTATGGCCTTTTTTTTCTTAGAAATTCTGGTTAAAGTGTTGCATGCAAGGTACTTCATGGATATATCTCAGTAACCACTAATGATATTGACTTGAAACTTCATTCATGTCTTCAGGGGTGTCAGACAGTCAAGTAAGATAACTCTTGTATCAATTTAGTCCAAATTGTGGCCATTGTTTGACTTTGAAAATTTGGTTAAAGTTTTGCATGCATGGTACTATCATGCACATATCTCAGTAACCACTCAGGGATTGATTTAAAACTTCAATGTAGTCAGGTATCAAACAATCAGGTTAGGTAACTCCTGACTGAATTTATTATAAGTTTTGCATGCAAGGCATTTTCTCATAAACAGCAGATGCTATTCAAACAAGACTTATCCAACTTGATTTATAGTTCTATACTATGAAGCCATTATCTCAGTAACAACAGTTGACTATAGTAACAATGGCCAAATAGTCGAGTATGCTTTCACAGCTCTTGTTTGTGTGTGTGATTTCTTTTGATAACACAAGTTGCAAATTGGAAGACACAATTAATAAGAGAGTTTTTATGTGTATTATTAGTTGACATCGAACCGAAAAGATTGCGGAATACATGTTTGCTCAATTGATTTCGATATACGAGTACAGCATAGTGTTAGCTTATTTCCGTTCTATATATAGGAGTCTCGTGATCATGTGACTTATCGATTTAGCTTTCTCAGTCATCATGGACAGATAATTTTAACAAGTTTAGGGTTGTGGTGTTTAACTTCTTTTTCTCTTACATTTATTCAAAAATATCGACATATTTGAGCGTATTTGGATATATAATTGAATAAGCTACCAATAGGTATGTTTGATCTGTTATGTCGTTTTGAAATAAGGAAGAAATCGGCCGTTAAAAGTACGCACAAAATCCGTGCGCAAATGTCTCATATTTCTTTCGTGATGGAAACTGTACTCGGATACTAACAGTCAAAATATAAACTCGCATTCCCGAGTACAAAAACCTGGACTATGTTCGGTATATTTCGATATTAACATGGATATTTAACCCATTCCGGCATTTCTTATAGTCCGTTTTGTACATTGCGGTGTTTTATCAGCGGTTATCCCTCAGCCCCCGATAAGATTACAAAACTAGGCTCGGAAGCAAATTGACTTAATTTTTCCTATATATAAATTATCGGTAGTTAGGATAGTTTTGTATAGTTTGTAGAGCGCACCTTGCATGGCGGATGCAGCACGCAATACTCTTATTAAACATGATGAAGGCTAATATTTACAGTTTTTAACTCAATGTAAGTCCGATATTCCTCAAATATAATTAAGTAGGTCTAGTACCAAAATAGCACTGATAATATTACTGGTTACCACATCTCTGCAAAAGATGGAACTAGATGTACATGTAGCTGTTATTTGGCTTGCAGTATTGCATAATCTTAAACGGATTGCCGAAAATTCGTGTTTTGTTGTTGTTTTCGCTGGCTCTATGGCAGTTGTCAAATCAACCGCCACAAAAAAAGAGAGAAATTGCTCATAAGCAAGTTCTCCTTTTGTAAAACGGGTTTCAAATCTTTTAAATAAATTAGTCGCCAGGTCAAAAGCCCGCGACTTCTATTTTAAATAGGTTTCCGGAAATTACATGGGAGGGCGAGTTATTATTAGAAAGAAACACATTTAAATGTCTTGAACATATTAAAATTGTGTTTGTTTAAAAACACTAAATTATGACACATCTTAAATGAATTAAATATTCCGATGTTTTAAGTATGGACAGTTTCTTTATTTTGACTCGCAATTATGTTTTTTTGTTTTATTTACGAAGATAAAACAGTCCCTATTAGCTAGATTGAGGTACTGTATTTTCATATAATCACAACGCGAGAACTACAAACCTTTACGTCGCACAGTCTATTTTTTTTACATACGCGTACCTGCTAGACTGATGCACCGTACTTCATCTTACTATTGATAGATTCAAATTGCGAGGTGAGATTTCAGGCACCAGCATATGTTTGCAAGTGAATTTTTGGGGACGAATAATATGCATTTCTAATCGTCGATCTTATACATGGTTATTTCTTTGACAAATCGCGGTAATTGCAGTGAATTTTCGAGATTTACCAAGTGGCTGGGAGAATACTTTCAGCTTTGCAATATTAGCGGAAGTTTAGAATCGAAACATGTCTCATGCGCATGCCTATTCAACGAACCCAATATTGATGACATTTACCGCATACATTTGGGCTTTCGGAAGTCTAAAATTAGTTTTCATTTACATATCGCAAATACGATTGGCTGGAATGGTCACGTGTATACATATTTTGGGTTTCCCCAAGTTGTATTCAGTACGGAGATAGAAGAAATGTATGTTTTTGCACTTAAAGCACACCCTCTACATGATAAAAAGGGCTGTGACCTATCCAAAAATTAATTTCAGTGTTTATATGTTTACACTTGAGACCACAAAAACATTGATACCATAGAACTCTTTAAATTGAAGAGCATATGCAAAATAACAAGCTTAAGGTCACCGATTTAGGTCTGTCACTGAAACAGGGCAGTGTACGATTTATATGTTCACATTTATATTAGTTTTCAAAACATCCGATCCTAGCAGGAAAATAATTTAAAATGATTCCAATCAGGAATTGAGAATGATATTCTAGATTCCTGTTTCCAATTAAAACACAAGAGCGCCAAATGTCACAAAATACGCCCGTCCTGTTTTTTTGAGACCAAGTGTAGTGATAATTGGTTGTACGTCAACACATTGACTAAATTTGGTGATGATCTCATAAAGGCTTTACATGTTATTTATCTGACAAGACCAATTTTAGGTTATTTCTATAATTAAAGGGGAATAACTCTCTATCGACTGGAGCAATATAGCTAGTTATCAATCTTATTTACGCCAATACACATTCTGACCAAATTTGGTGATGATTGGATAAAGGCTTCTAAAGTTATTGAGCTGACAAAACAATTTTAGGTAATTTCTATAATTAAAGGGCAATAACTCTCGATTGACTAAAGCGATATGGCTAGTTATCGAACTTGTCCGAGATATTATCCCAATACACATTCTGACCAAACGTGGTGATGATTGGACAAAGGCTTCTAAGATTATTTAGCTGACAACATACTAGACGCCACCCGCTCCAACTCTCGATTGACTTAAGCGATATGTCTAGTTATCAAACTTGTCCGAGATATTATCCCAATACACATTCTGACCAAATTTTATGATGATTGGACAAAGGCTTCTAAGGTTATTTAGCTGACAACATGCTGGACGCAGACCGCCCGATGGCCCGCGCGCCCGCCCGCAAGCCCGCCCGCCCGCCCGCCCGCCCGCCCGCCCGCCCGCCCGCCCGTACTTCGCATGTAATTTTAACACGATCTGGTTTTTTCAAAACGGGCGTATAACAATAGCTCATCAGTTTACATTAATTACTTTTCTTCATTTGGTTTTAATCAAGGCACACAGTGTACAGTGCTGGACAATATAAAAAAAATCATATTTAACTTTTGAACATTAGCTTAAATCTCATTTATCGATGCAATCTTCACCAGAACACCACGAACCTGTATTATTTGGGGGTTGGTTCTGTGTGTTATTTGGCTAATGCATCATCTGAGAGTTTTTTCCACAGTGAACAGATTAAAATCTGACTGGAGGTGTAGGCTTGGTGCTAAAATACTTGATATTTTGATGAGATTAAAGTTGCTGATGTTGCCCTGATTCATGAACCGAAACCTGCTGTGACAAGATGGTGGTTGTCTGGACTAAGACAGAAAAGACCCCATACTCTGCCATATGGAGCCAGAAACTGAGACACAGTTTCTAGACTGCTGTATATCGGACACAATCTCAGCAGCTTCTTTTCGCAGCATAATTATATTTCAATGAAGGACATTCACTTCGTTGACAAAAAAATACAAGTTATGATACATTTTCACTTGACCCCGACCTGATGTTCCAATATGCCACTCAGTTGATAACTGTTTTTTCAACTACTATAATGTAAGTGTTATGCATCACTGCAGTATAAATTTCCGGCGACATTGATGCGTTGCATAAACTTTCTCTTGTATACTGTCTTTTTTCGATATGTTTGGTCGGATAACTCAAACTCGTCTGCCGCAAATTTCTTGTATGTAGGCAAAAGGGTTAAAAGCAGTATTCGGTACAGTGGTTTGCCTCTATAAATATTTTACGATCGGTTATCCTGTTGCACTGTTAACCTTTATAAATGGAATGTAATTAATACAGCTCTAGATAAGGGGAGTATTTCATAATCTTAAATACATGCTCTTCGAGCCATTCTCGTGCATGCTCAAAAAGTCAAAAAATATACCGAGTACATCCGTGCTTTCGAAATAGCCCCTTTAAGGCCTGTTTTTGCCTAGAAATTAGTGTATACGTTCACCAGACTGCATTGAACATGTGACATTGAGTTTAAATTCATTGTAAACATGTCCATGATGCATTATAACTGTTTGATTTGATCATTGTTGCTTTTGGTCCAGCCCAATTGTGTGCAAAATGATGGGAACCATCTACGTGGAGTGATTCTTTTCTTGCATAAACCATGACGACCCATGCTTTGGATCATGTTATAGCTGAAAGAATACTCTTTTCAATGATATAGGGTGATCAACCTGTAAACAAACGACATTTGTTGAGTTAAATGGTAATAACGAAGGAATCTTATTGGTAATCTTTGACCTAATTAATCGCCCCACTAAGACGAATATTTTAGGTAGCCTCCCAATAACATAGAGCGTTTTCTTACTGGAGAAAACGCCTTTGTAACACAATACTATTCGTATGAACGTAAAAAGGCGCAAAATGAATTGTCCGTTCCGGTTGAGTTAAGAGCTTCCAAAGAACAACATATCTACAGTACAATATTTTGGAAACATCTTCAATACATCTTAGCATAACTTTTGAAAATATCTGTAAATGCGCCTGCAGGTTGATCAGGATTAGGTTGGGGGACACACATTGGATTTTCACTGATCCCATATTGGAAAATTCGGTTGATCCTGTTTTCTGGTCGTTCATAACTTCGGCTGTACCTAATTATGTTTGTACCTAGCATATCGATTACATAATATAAGAAATAAGTAGACAATGGACATAAATGATCATTTATTAAATTTCAGCAGGATAAGTAATTTTATATTTTTGTCATTGTAAGTTTGTAATTGCGACAATGCCCCGATTATCGCATTCGTTACTGGAGAAATGTTGATATACAAAATCGTTAAATAGTCAAACAATAGCGCAGTCAGTATCGGCTAGTATGTGTTCTCAGAGTCAAACACAGATAATTGTTTTAACTGCTAACAAATCCTTGTCACATCAGACGAATCTATAAACGTACACACATTTGGAAAATTCACTTCCTATAATAAGACGCTCTTGGTGATGGTCGTATGCAACACTCTGTGGTGACGGCACCTGTTGAATGATTACACGGTTCCTCGTGTAGTTTAAAGACGACACCTGGTGGATACTGTTTGATCCATTACTACAAATATATATGTTTCCTTCTGGATCCATATCCATGCCTAGTACATAATCCAACTTGCTTCCGTTGTAGCCGTTATAATACCATAATCTATCTCCATCTTTATCAAATGTGCTAACTTGGTTCATCTCACCAACAATGATGTTGCTCTGACTGTCTTGTAATATGTATGAAGGATTACGAACTTCTTTATCAAATGTGTCTATTGAACTTATTATTCTGCCATTGTTGATATCTCTAATTTGTATTTTGAGGTCGTCTTCATTGCTATTTGTGTATGGAAAAGGTCCAGATGCATCCGACGGTTCAACATCTGATACCAATACTGCTATAGAACTAACTGATACAGAAGAAATTCCTCTACAGCACAGAGACAAATCAAAGCCACGTATATAACATATTGTATTTCCAGAGACTTCATAAGTTTCAACTCGCCGAGAATCAAATGATATTGCTACATGGTTCAAGTCATAGTTTACAACACATATGCCTACAGGAATCCATTTAAGTCTGTAGGAAATCTGGAAATTAAAATATCCGTCGTATATTTTCAAATTGTTATTTTTGCTATCAATTAAAGCTACCCTCTTATCTTTTAATACAACTATCCCTTCAATATCGCAATGTGTCTCCCCTTTAGCGCATACACTATGAACCCCAATGTATTCTAAACGACTGTGTAACAAGGGTATATTGGCATCTTTCTGTTTCGTGCAGTCCGGAGTTTGACATTTATCGTCTACTGCATCAGGATCTCTGCTCCCATGCGCAACGTCGGAATTATCAGACTGCTGACTGGTACAAGGACTAGTTACGTCATCTGGTTCAGTATCCACATCGGCAGATGCAGTAAGATATTCAGTGATCAAGGGACCTTGCGTTATCGTAATACTGGTCTCACTTAGAGCCTCCGTCTGAACCTCGACATTTTTGTAAGTGGGTTTTACCCATACATCAGATTGTGGTTTCATGATACAATCTAAAGACCCTGTAGAGAGTTCAGTTTCACGTACCTGTGGTAAGTGTTCTTCGTTTGTACCTGGATACACGTCAGTTTGCATTTCAGCATCTATACATGTTGTTTCCCCCACTAAGTGCTTTATGCTATTAAAGCGTTTATCCTCGCCTTCACAATAAGACACATTGCATAGTCTGTCTATGACGGCCTCAAGTATTTCTAGTTGATCAGCTATCTTTTTAACATTGCCCATACGACCAAGGCTACTCTCAATGCGTTTCTTCAGGGTCGATATTTCAAGAGACCGTGCAACTCGTCTTGAAACAGCCATTGTCCTATCTGTATCATTTAGCTTTAAAACTGCACGTAACAACTCTTCATGTCTGTCTTGCAGTTGAACTACCCTTTTAACATCATCACAAAGCAAATCTAAAGCTTCCGTATCGTCTTCATGGTCCTCTTTTGTTTTGCCACTGCTATCCTGATCGGTGAATGCTTGAATCTTAGCAAGAATCGTTGTTTTCAATTGAATCTGCCTTTTCATTTCGGCTGATTCAAGTTCTTTGAGTTCCTTGCGTTGTTTCGTAACTTCCTGGAACCACTTTCTTATTTCCTGTATCTCACTCAAGACTGATTGTGGTGATACCTGTACAGTTTGTATCTTAGTTATTTTTTTACAACCCCGGTGGGCTTTCCTCATACAAAGCTGACATACAAACTGTGCATGGTCCTCACAATAATACTCAAACTGCACTTCATGTATGTCACAAAATATCATATCCTTTAATTCATGCAGTGTTTGAGACGTGAAATTCACCGGAAGAGTGTCACTGGTGACAATTTTATGTCCCTTAAAAACATCATTGTTTAAATGGATACCTGAACAAGTACTACATAAACATTCCATACAATATACACAAACGATGACGCCATCTACTATTTCGCCGTCTAATCGGCACAAGTCACACTTTAGTTCAAGTTGAGATTTATCGTCAGACTCGATTTCAGAAGTAACTAATTCCGCCATTTTAATAAATCGTCGATTCCTCTTATGACATGGTCTGTACACGTATATCTATAATCATGCAATACACACACAACACGATGTCACTGTGACTTGTTGGCAAAGAAATCAATGGTGTATAATACTTAAGAGCCTTTTCACGATTAGACTCGATCGATACCGCCATTTTGTAAAACGTCCATCTCACGTGTTTCATTTTCCAAAAATAATCTCTATTTTGGACTTTGATAACCGATACCTAGTATATACATGGATGGTTAAACGAGGACAGCTTGCATATTTACGTACACACTACCGACCGTTATCTAAACCCTTTATCCGATATGACGTTGTCAAAGTTGTATTTTTGAAAACAACTGTCAAAAAAATGATATTTTTAGAGATATATGGAAGTATTTCATATTCATACTGAGTTGGCAACAATGTAAAAAAAAAGGGTGGAATGCTCGCCAAAGTTCTATTTCTTAAATTTTGTATAAAACAGAGGCGTCTAAAGTTGCCTGTTTCAGGGAAACGTTAATCATAATTATATGTGTCCTCTGTTTAACGTCTTACTTAAATACTTGAAAGAAACAGAATATACAAAGACATACACGCGTCTCCTGCCAATGAGTTGTTAAATGAATATGTGGCGAACAAACAGACGGACACAGATGACGGAGTTGTGATCTAAATGTGTCACCCCGCCAAGGCAGGCGACTCAAAAACTTCTCGAAACGCCTTGGTAAAGTGATTAAAATGTTCGTATTGATTGCGTGAGAGACCTGGGTCTGATCCTCGGTCTGGTTACCCTAAAGACTTTGTAGTAATGACTTCTCTCCTTCGCGCTCTTGGGACAGTTTTACGAATGAAGGGCTTACATCAGGATACGCTTACCTACAGCGCTGGTAATTAACATACGAAACGATGTGATATGGCTAAAGCAATGTTGAAAGCGACATTAAACACTTAACTAACAAACAATGAAAAACGTCTGTAACAGTTGTCAATGAAAAGGGTTCTTTCATTTCATAACCATGTTCCTGATATAAAATTGGCAGTGGTGTTTGCTTTGAAAACATTTTAGGAAAATGTATTGTCGGCAAATGAATTTGATAGATTGTAGAAATATTCATCCGGATCAATTTTTAAAATATCGTCTGCTGCAAAGGACATATGTCTGTATCAGCGAAAGGGTTACGATAAATGTATATATGCATTGACACAGTCAGTTCTTAACATTTTAAACAGAACATTCAATCATAAATAACATGTAAATGGCTGACACCGTACCAATTTCAAAGGTCAGATTAGGTTATTTAGCTTATTGTCAAATCGGTTATTGAATACGATCGTCCGCGAGTGGTAGTTAGGCAACTGTTCGTGTATACTGCTTCTTGATTTTGTACTTTGCGTTTAATTATTGCTAATACATAGCTTATTGGTGAAATATGAATAAGGCAAGAGAAACAATTGAAAATCTACAACAAAATATGCAAACATCGTTGAATGCTCTGGTGCATCTGTATGTATATATACACAATCATCTTTGAATGCTCTGGTGCATCTGTATGTATATATATACACAATCATCTTTGAAGCTCTGGTGCATCTGTATGTATATATACACAATCATCTTTGAATGCTCTGGTGCATCTGTATGTATATATACACACAATCATCTTTGATGCTCTGGTGCATCTGTATGTATATATACACACTCATCTTTGAATGCTCTGGTGCATCTGTATGTATATATACACAATCATCTTTGAATGCTCTGGTGCACCTGTATGTATATATACACAATCATCCTTGAATGCTCTGGTACATCTGTATGTATATATACACAATCATCTTTGAATGCTCTGGTGCATCTGTATGTATATATATACACACAATCATCTTTGAATGCTCTGGTGCATCTGTATGTATATATACACAATCATCTTTGAATGCTCTGGTGCATCTGTATGTATATATACACAATCATCTTTGAATGCTCTGGTGTACCTGCGTGTATATATACATACACACAAACATCTTTGAATGCTCTGGTGCATCTGTATGTATATATACACAAACACCTTTGAACTAATGATCCGCGTATGGAAATCTCGTGGTCTCGTTCATTCTGTAAACAGTGAACTTATAGGCGAGCCTGTAAATACACTCTGTTTTATCAAACGAAACGCTCGAAGTGCAACCCTACTAGATTTACGTTTATGTAACTTAAATTGATACAAACAATCGGAGAGTCAATAAAACTCCAAATCGCAAAACGCGATTCACGTGTATTCCTGTTATACATTCTAACTCCAAGGTCAGTTTGTACAAACTGACAGTGACCATGTTATGTATTCATCATGTAATGGCTTTCACTCCTTTGCGCTAAGATATTTTGGGTTTGCGACTGACCCACTTGTGCCAGACTAAATGGTCAAGACGTACTGGTAAATAACTTACCCGGTGAACGTCTAGTGATATAACTAACAAGAAATATCTTTTAAAAAGATAAACGGCGATCAATATGAGGAAACACTAAGAAATGGAACATGCGTATATTATTTGATATTTTGTCTTACTTATTACAATGAAAGGAAACAATAACGTTACATATGTAATATTTGGTTTATAAATGTTTTAGTTCATATATATACTTTGGTTTTGATATGAATGAGAGAGAGAAAACAAACCACAGACCTTTCACTTGACAATCCAAGTCAACATCCATTACACTAGCGCGACATGACGTTATTCCGTTCAAGGCCGAGAGTTCATCACATGACTGGAGATTACGCGAGGCTCCCAAGAGGTGTATTATGTAACACAGTACAAGTTTCAATTGAAGATAAATAACTGAAAACTTATCATGTTTCAAAAATAACTAATATTTTGCTCTTAAATATTATATTTCATACGTTTTCACTGATTTTATTCACTGAAATTCATTTCTTAAGGAAAACAATTAAATGTTAGTTTGCAGAACATTTCATTTTAAACCGTATTAGTGCCTCTCGTGGGATTGCCAACTAAACTATGAACCAATCCAAACGTTTCATTTCCTTTATTTCTTCGACATTATTCATTAAATACAACATTTGATTGGTCTACAATCTAGATCATTTGTTTAACATCTAGGTCAAAACCAACGTTAATCAGCTATCGCCGAAAAAACACACCATAGAAGGCGGCGTAAACACCATACACACACAGAATGAGAGAGTAGAATTATGGAAGAAAATATTCAATA
Source organism: Serripes groenlandicus (assembly GCA_031761405.1). Classification (NCBI taxonomy): domain Eukaryota; kingdom Metazoa; phylum Mollusca; class Bivalvia; order Cardiida; family Cardiidae; genus Serripes; species Serripes groenlandicus. The sequence continues at coordinate 425,255 of JASEVX010000116.1, forward strand.
GTACAGTTACACAGGGCTATATATTGTCTTTCCTTTCTATTACAGGGTTTAGAGTATATTCACGAAAGCCACATAAAGTACCACGGTAATCTGCAGAGTTTACTACTAGATGATACCGAAGAGGAGCTAGGGGAACTGGTGCTTATTATGCCAGTACGTTAAAGTTGTATCACTTTCAATGATTTATTTTTTAAATAGACAGGCTTTATATTTGGAAGAGTCCGTAGTGAATTCTAGGAATATCATATAAAAGGATAAACACGTTGAGCTTAACATTCAACACTATAGAGACTGATCAGGCTGCGCGGTTTGGCCGATTCTCCCTGCTATAATTGAATTGAAGCTATTTATAAATCTGGGCATTTAGCGGCCTTTAATAAAAGGACGCACATTTTTTTAACCAAATTAAATCGTTCTTTTTACACATTTTCCCGTCTAAGGGTACACGTTATTCAATTTATTTTTTATTTTTATTTATCTCATCAACTTATTCTTTAACGATCAGCTATGTAGTGGAACTATGTGTACTGACATTTTAACTTTTAAATTCGTTGACAACTGATCCGGTTCGATTAGGTTGTGAATATCAAGGGGAGTATGTATTGGTCAATACAATACAATTAATAATTCTTTAATTCTTCAATTCGAGCGATATGACATTTTTAGCTCACCTGAGCACGAATTGCGAGGTTATCTATTTTGATCGCTTTTCGTCCGTCGTCGTCGCGTCCGTCCGTTCACTTTTTGCTACAAACAACTTCTTCTCCTCAACCAATGGATTGATTTCATAATAATCTATTAGGAATGTTCCTTAGGTGGTTCTCTTTCAAAGTTGTTAACATAATTTAATTCTATGTAGAACTTTGGTTGCTGCGGCATCAGAGAAGGGGGAAAATTGCCAAAACTTTAAAAATCTTCTTGTCTAAAAGTACTGGTCCGATTTAATAATTATTTGGCACAAATGTTCTTTGGGAGACCCTTCACCAGGATTGTTCAAATTATTTCGATCTATTGAAAAATATGGCCAACAGGGGGCGGAGCTTGTTTTCGTTAAATGTGCGTTGTAAATACTTTGAAAAAGTACTGGCCCGAATTAGGAATAATCTGGCACAAATGTTCCTTGAAGGACCGTCTACCAAGATTGTTCAAATTATTTGGATCCAATAAAAAACATGGCCTCTAGGGGACGGGGCTTCTTTTCCTTATATGTGCATTGTAAAAAGTTTAAAAATCTTCTTGTCCGAAAGTACTCGCTCGATTTAAAACTAATGTGGCAATCAACTTCATTCAATAATTATTGTTTGATTGATAGAGCATGTCCTCAATTGTTAAGCTATATATATACAGTGAAGAAAAATCAGTTTGGCAAGAATACACGCACAGTCTCATCTTCATGTTTTGCTTATATACTATCTAGACCAAAATGCATCTGCTGACAGAAACAAGAAGTGAAGCCCAACTCGTTGTACACCAATGTAACTAAATTGATGCAATACAGAGATCTTGCGACAAGTACTCAAACGGGAACAGTGCTTGGGCACGCAGGCCGGCGATATATATGCTCTTGGTATTATACTGAAGGAGATTCTCTGTAGAAACGAACCGTTTTCCGGCGAGAAAGACACCGAAAGGTAATAGTAATTTAGTTACTTAATAGATCTTTGCTCTTTTTATTATTGGCCTAGTGGGTCAGTTATGACCCACAATAGTTCTTCGACATTTATAAAAATGTCCTTTTCACTTTGTCATTTACTTCACCCTTCTTCGAGCCCCCTTGGTCGATACGATCCCTGCAATACATTAAAAAGTATTTTTATCATTATGATTTATTGTTTGGAATTTAACACCATATACACCGATATCCAGTTAAACATGACGGCCAGTTCACATACCCATGTTCATGGCTTTCTCACAACAGTACTTCACAGAATTAACTGACATTTATCCCAATGTAAGCAAATTTATGGAAATCGATTGACACTAGTCACATTGACTTTTGTCAATGATGGATGAGCAGGCAAGTCGCTTTCCATGTTTGAAAGGGTTAATAAGCAAACAGTAAAAGCATTCTTAGATAAAGATACACAAACTAATCAAAGTTTTCGATGATTGATAAAATGCTCATGTTTAGAATCGTTGTGTGCAGGCCGGGGAGGTTATACAACCGATACTTAATGAAAAGCAAACGTGTTGCTCTGGAGAAAACGGGCTGTGTAGACCCATTCTATCGTCTATTGGTAGTTTAAAAACAATAAACCGTATTCCACACAAATGTTGTTGGTTTACCTGGATTATCGCTCATTCTTTTTTATTGCACCTGTTTTGCTTTTATCCTTTCGATTTGATTGAATGTAAACTCATGCGACCTGACCAGCTGTGTACGTACATCTTGTGCAAATTAATTTACGGTGGACAACTAAATTCATCATTCAGTCCGCTGAACTCGCATCCCAACTGAATACGGGTTAACGGTCGTACAACTCTTTTGAAGTAATCTTGAAATCCGTCTGAAGCGAAATATCAAAATATAGCTATTTATGCTAATGTATATAAAACAACATGATTATACGAACATTCGCGATGGTGCTATATCTAGCCTTTTGAGTGCAACGGTCAAATTGTGAATCCAGACGTCCATGGTCAATTACATTAATTCAGTTTATTCTTATTTTCCAATAAATGGAACATGTTTGTTAAAAGAGAACATGATACAATCATAGTGTAAGCTGTTGATTCATATACATTTTACTTGTAATTAACAGAGATTATCGAGGAAGTAGCCAACCCGAAAATTGCGAAGTTTCCGTTCCGACCAATCATCGCCGATCTCGAAGTAGAATCCGAAAATCACCGAGTGAACCTTGAATATTTGATCCGAAGATGTTGGGCAGAAGACATTGAGCTTCGACCTTCAAGCAAGGCTGTACTCAAGACGTTAAACAAATTAATCCTTACAAGTAAGAATGAGTCAAAGTGATACATGGAATTAACCAGACTTGACTCATACAAGAGAACATCGTGATTTGTGTTTTAAATGAAATTTAAAAACATTGTGAGAAATTTGAAAAACATTTAGTTCAAAATAGGAAATTTCTCTCGTTTTAACACAGTGTTCAAGTCTTAGTAATGTTGACGTCGTTAATCTTTTTCTACTTGCAGACATATTTGACGCATCTGTAGCCGACGACTTTTAGAAACATTGTGGCAAAAGGAAAAAATACCCATGATCTCGTTTTGCCACAATGTTTTCAACTCCATTCTAAAAACATAGAGTGTAAATTAGGGATGGCAACGGTTACCGATATTACTAACTCGTACAATTTTGTAACCGGTTACCCGGTTAACCGTAAAGATTCATAGACAATAAATATCCCCTGTTTTAGTTGAATATGGTTGCGCATATTACTGGTTCCACCAGTCCAAGACAGTTCATTACCATACAAACTGCACTTGACTTTGTTATCATCAGCACAGCGTTTGAAATAATTCCAGACAAAGGATGTAGCAGGCGGCTTTATGGCAACATATTCTGTAGATCTTTTTTAACGAAGTGACTGTTATACGATTTATAATATGTCGAATGAAAAAGGTACATAGCTGCATATCTTTAAATACCAACTCAGGGGGAAATGTGTTACAAACTGTCAGATACGTGTGACAAATTGATAAGAACAAAAGGTGAAAGACAACTGTGTATATATTTTATCTTTTCTTCCGAGTACTCGGTTACCGAAATTACTAACCGATTAATCGGAAAACATACGGTTAACCGGGTAACCGATTAATCGTTGCCATCCCTAGTGTAAATATAGATACTTTCTATGTTTTTCTCCAGATGATTTTAAAGTCGTCTGCTGCTGATTTGTTGTATGTGGAAACGGTCTATCAGCAAACAGTAAAATAATCTATCCATAAACTGTACAGTTACACAAGCTGATCGTGGTTTTTAGAATCGCCAAAACGCTCATGTTTAGAAACGATTTGTACCGACCTAGGGGGTTACATAGCTTCGACCATTGCAATTTCCTTTGGTAATTAAGATAAGATATACTAGAGCAATAAGTTTTCGTAAATGTTTCCATTGACCGTACAACATGAGCATTGACGACATCTCCTGATCATTTGCAACTATTAGAAAGGTTTAAAAGGTAAAATAACCAGCCATAACATCATAAAATAGGCAGACACCCCCCGCCCCCCACCCCCCGAGTAATTTATTTCCCATAGAAAAAAATTAAAAATAGCCATCTTACAGAATGTAAAATCACCCTCATTTACGTTTTACAGAAGGTAAACACCGTCATATACGTCTTATAGAATAAAAATTCCAAACATGTACGTCTTAAAGAAGGTAAAATCCCGTCATTTACGTCTTACAGAGGGTAAAATCCAGGCATTTACGTTTTATAGAATAAAAATTCCAGTCATGTACGTCTTAAAGAAGGTAAAATCCCGTCATTTACGTCTTACAGAATGTAAAAATCCTGTCATATACGTCTTACATAATGTAAAATTCTTTGCATTTACGTCTTACAGAAAGGTAAAATCCAGGCATTTACGTCTTATCAAAGGTTAAATCTCGTCATTTAAGTCTTACTGAATATAAATTCCCGTCATTTAAGTCTTAACGAAGGTTAAACCCCGTCATATGCGTCTTACAGAATGTAAATTCCTGTCATATACGTCTTACAGAATGTAAATTCCTGTCATATACGTCTTACAGAATGTAAATTCCTGTCATATACGTCTTACAGAATGTAAATTCCTGTCATATACGTCTTACAGAATGTAAATTCCTGTCATATGCGTCTTACAGAATGTAAATTCCTGTCATATACGTCTTACAGAATGTAAATTCCTGTCATATACGTCTTACAGAATGTAAATTCCTGTCATATACGTCTTACAGAATGTAAATTCCTGTCATATACGTCTTACAGAATGTAAATTCCTGTCATATGCGTCTTACAGAATGTAAATTCCTGTCATATACGTCTTACAGAATGTAAATTCCTGTCATATGCGTCTTACAGAATGTAAATTCCTGTCATATACGTCTTACATAATGTAAATTCCTGTCATATACGTCTTACAGAATGTAAAATCCCGGTATTTACGTCATACTAAAGATTAGATCCTGTCATATACGTTACAAAAGCTTAAATCCCATCATTTACGTCTTACAGAAGGTAAAATATTGTCATTTACGTTTTACAGAAAGTAAAGTTTCGTCATTTACGTTTTAAAGAAGGTAAATTCCCGTCATTTACGTCTTACAGAAGATTAAGTCCTGTCATTTACGTTTTACAGAAGGTAAAGTCCCGTCATTTACGTTTTACAGAAGGTAAAGTCCCGTCATTTACGTCTTACAGAAGGTAAAGTCCCGTCATTTAAGTCTTACAGGATGTAAAATCCCATCATTTACGTCTTACATAAGGTTAAATCCAGTCATTTACGTCTTACAGAACGTGAAGTCCCGTCAATTACATTTTACAGAAGGTAAAATCCCGTCATTTACGTCTTACAGAAGGTAAATTACCGTCATTTACGTCTTAAAGAATGTAAAATCCTGTCATTTACGTCTTAAAGAATGTAAAATCCCGTCATTTACGTCTAACAGAATATAAAATCCAGGCATTTACGTCTTACTGAATATAAATTCCCATCATTTACGTCGTACCAAAGGCTAAATCCCGTCATTTAAGTCTTAACGAAGGTTAAACCCCCTCTTATACGTCTTACAGAATGTAAATTCCTGTCATTTACGTCTTACAGAATGTAAATTCCTGTCATTTACGTCTTACGGAAGGTAAGTCCCGTCATTTACGTCTTACAGAATGTAAATTCCCGTCATTTTCGTTTTACAGAATGTAAAGTCCCGTCATTTACGTTTTACAGAATGTAAAGTCCCGTCATTTAAGTCTTACAGAATGTAAAGTCCCGTCATTTACGTCTTACAGAATGTAAAGTCCCGTCATTTACGTTTTACAGAATGTAAAGTCCCGTCATTTACGTTTTACAGAATGTAAATTCCCGTCATTTAAGTCTTAACGAAGGTTAAACCCCTTCATATGCGTCTTACAGAATGTAAATTCCCGTCATTTACGTCTTACAAAATGTAAATTCCCGTCATTTACGTTTTACAGAATGTAAAGTCCTGTCATTTACGTTTTACAGAATGTAAAGTCCCGTCATTTACGTTTTACAGAATGTAAATTCCCGTCATTTACGTCTTACAGAATGTAAAGTCCCGTCATTTACGTTTTACAGAATGTAAAGTCCCGTCATTTACGTTTTACAGAATATAAATTCCCGTCATTTAAGTCTTAACGAAGGTTAAACCCCTTCATATACGTCTTACAGAATGTAAATTCCCGTCATTTACGTCTTACAAAATGTAAATTCCCGTCATTTACGTTTTACAGAATGTAAAGTCCCGTCATTTACGTTTTACAGAATGTAAATTCCCGTCATTTACGTCTTACAGAATGTAAATTCCCGTCATTTTCGTTTTACAGAATGTAAAGTCCCGTCATTTACGTTTTACAGAATGTAAAGTCCCGTCATTTACGTCTTACAGAATGTAAATTCCCGTCATTTTCGTTTTACAGAATGTAAAGTCCCGTCATTTACGTTTTACAGAATGTAAAGTCCCGTCATTTACGTTTTACAGAATGTAAATTCCCGTCATTTACGTTTTGCAGAATGTAAAGTCCTGTCATTTACGTTTAACAGAATGTAAATTCCCATCATTTACGTTTACATTTACTTCATACTAAAGGTTAAATCATGTCATCTTACAACGTCCTTACTACATCTTATAACGTCCATACTACATCTTATAACGTCCTTACTACATCTTATAGCGTCCATATTACATCTTATAATGTCCTTATTACATCTTATAACTTCCTTACTACATCTTATAGCGTCCCCATTACATCTTATAACGTTCTTGCTATATCTTGTAGCGTCCCTACTACATCTTATAACGTCCTTACTACATCTTATAACGTCCTAACTACATATTATAACGTCCATTCTACATCTTATAACGTCCTTACTATATATTATAACTTCCTGACTACATCATATAACGTCCTTATTACATCTTATAGCGTCCTTACTACATCTTATAACGTCCTTACTACATCCTGTAGCGTCCCTACTACATCTTATAACGTCATTACTACATCTTATAACGTCCTTGCTACAACTTGTTGAGTCCCTACTACATCTTATAACGTCCTTACTACATCTTATAACGTCCTTATTACATCTTATAGCGTCCTTACTACATCTTATAACGTCCTTACTACATCTTATAACGTCCTTACTACAACTTATAACGTCCCTACTACATCTTATAACGTCCTTACTACATCTTATAACGTCCTTATTACATATTATAACATCCTTACTACATCTTATAACATCCTTACTACATCTTATAACGTCCTTACTACATCTTATAACGTCCTTATTACATCTTATAACGTCCTTACTATATCTTATAACGCCCTTACTACATCTTATAACGTCCTTACTAAATCGTATAATGTCCTTACAACATCGTAAAACGTCCTTACTAAGCGTCCAAATGCGTGAAACGCTTTCACAATTAACACTCTCCTGCTAGTATCTGCAGCTGACTTGTGATGATAGTGTTACACAATTTATATTATACAGTTTTCAACTCTTCTCAAAATACTCTCCATATTTTTTCAAATGCGTCTGCTGCAGTTTGGGAGTGGGAAAGGATTAAGCAATTAGTTAAACACGTTTTCGGGCAGCTACAGTGGATATGTCGTAAAATGGAGCGTAGGGGAGACAACAACCGTGGCTGTCCGACGATGCAGTGGATACAGTGGTCTGCCTCTACACATATGCTACGGTTGCTTTTCCTGTTACACAGTTTATCTTTATATCTGGGATGTTATTTACACAGTTCGAGATAAGGGGCGTATTTTATAATCTTAAACACTTGATCTGGAAACCCTTCTCGTGCAAGCTCAAAATGATCGCATCACTGAGATGATTCATTCAGGTAGTTTCCCCACAACATAGAGATTGCATTTGTTGGAGAGAAATTGAGGAACATTAGGAAAAAGGCCTGCGTTGTTTCTCCTTAAAAAGACATAAGACGGTTGTGAATGTTGTATATTGTTTTTACGCCGCTTTCAACTATTGTTCATTTATATAACGAAATTTTCTGGGTAGGTTACTAGTACACCTGGGCCATTTATCCTAACACCACCGAATAAGTCGTTATGTTAATCCAACTATACAGAGCGTCAGGGAGTTTAAGCCATTACTATCGAGCAAAATTTATCATCCATGTCAGCTGAGTAAAGTCGTTCCCTTTTCACACACAAACCAATCTACATACAGTAAACGGTTTTGACTTCTTGGAAACATATTGGCAACACTATAGAAAATCTATGTGAACGATATTAATTGAAGAGAAAACATTTTGACAAATAGAAGAATTTGGTTATCATGAGCACAATCTACTTTTGCCAAACAAATTTCAAAGGTCGTTTGCTGCACATACACCAACACGCGTCTGCAGGTGGGAAGGGGTTACGGTGGATGTTAAGGAATCTCCTGATGACAAAAGGGGAATCATCCATCAAGGAAACGCATACTGGCCGTTGAAGCCCATGTTTCATGGCTTTCGTCTGATTGCTCTGTTGCAACATTCACTCAACAACCCCGCTAATTATATGTATCGACGCAGCCTAACGAGATTCTTTGTTCATACTTGTTTTAAAAGTAGTCTTAGAGAATACCTATATCGAGTACTTGACCATTGACACTATTCACATTGAATTCAACAATCGCCGGAAATAATATTGACCGATTCGGCAATCGTATTCGTAACAATTAGTAAGAGACCTATCCCGGATGAAGATCATTCTTCGGCGTACTGTTTGCCGTGGCAACATCTTGAACAAGTCCTGTTGTTACTTTCGCTGAAATTAAGCTTGATGCTAGTTTGGTGCTAGTTTGGTGCTAGTTTGAGTATTATCGAGCGAAGCCACACGAGAGTCGCTTTTAAAAGGTTTGAAAATTAAATTGTATTACAATCAGTATACGCTCTTGAAAAATGAGTGCTTGTAATTACCATTTTCAGAGTTCTACAAAGAAATCTGTATGAGTATATAGCGAACATAGAATACCATGAACAACCTACGCAGATATGTAGCTTGATCTGCATCTTCACTGGTCCCATATTCCCAAATGCAGTTGGTCTTTGTTTACTGACATTTCATTATTTGCATATCGATTACATTAGATACACACAAAATTAGATGACCCTATAATAATTTGATATTTCGTTACTAAGTTTGTACATAGCATATTAAATATATAAGATAAGAAATGAGTACACAATGAAAATATTTGTATTTTTTATTTTATATTTCAGCATTACAACATTTGATATAATTTTGTATTAATTTTTAGTCATCGAAAATTTGTAATTGCAACAATGTCCACGTAGAGAAGTGTTGACATACTAAATCGATTGTTCTTACTTAAAACGAACGTCAATCAAACGTCAATTTTATCCCAGAACTTGACTAATATTCATAACTTAATGTATGAGAGGTAAAGACAAAATGATTTGACTTTTGACACCCATAATAACAACTTGGCGCCCTATAACTAATAATCAAACAATAGCACATCAAGTAGCGTCTAGTGTACACATTCAGACACAGATAGTTGTTTTAGCTGCTAACAAATGCTGATACCATCAGACGAATCTATAAACGTTCGCATATTTGGAATTGCCACTTCCTACAATAAGACGCTCTTGGTGAGGGTCATATGCGACACTCAATGGCGAGTGCACATGTGGTATGATAACACGGCTATTCTTGTAGTTTAAGGACGACACCTGGTGGATACTGTTTGATCCTTGACTACACACATATATGTTTCCTTCTGGATCCATATCCATGCCTAGTGTATCTTCTAACTTGCTTCCTGTGTAGTTTTTATAGTACCATAACCTATATCCATCTCTATCGAACGCGCTTACTTGGTTTTCCTCACCAATAATGACATTGTTCTGGTTGTCCTCTATAATGAACACAGGATTTATAACTCCTTTTTCGAATGTGTCAATAGAGCTTATTATTCTGCCATTGTTGATATCTCTTATCTGTATTTCAATATCGTCTTCATCGCTGTTTGTGTATGGATAACATCCCGATTCATTCACCGATTCAACATCTGATACCAACACTGCTATAGCATAACGTGAAAAAGAACACAATCCTCTACAGTACAGAGACAAGTCAAAGCCACGTATATAACAAATTGTATTTCCAGAGACTTCATAGGTTTCTACTCTCCGAGAAGCAAATGATATTGCTACACGGTTTAAGTCATAGTCTGCAACACATATATCTATAGGATGCCATTTTAGTCCGTAGGAAGTCTGGAAATTGAAATATTCGTCGTATATTTTCAAATTTCTATTTTCGCTATCAAGTAAAGCTTTTCGCATATTTTTTAATACAACTATCCCTTTAATACAGCAATTTTCCTCCCCTTCAGTATATACATTAAAAAACCCAATATGTTCTAAACGCCTATGTAACAAGGGTATGTTGGTATCTCTATGTTGTGTATAGTCCGGAGTTTGACATGTATCGTCTACTGTATCAGGATCTCTGCTCCCATGCGCAACGCCGGAATTATCAGACTGCTGACTGGTACAAGGACCAGTTATGTCGTCTGGTTCAGTATCCACATCGGCAGATGCAGTAAGATATTCAGTGATCAAGGGACATTGCGTCATCGTAATACTGGTCTCACTTAGAGCCTCCGTCTGAACTTCGACATCTTTGTAAGTGGGTTTTACCCATACATCAGATTGTGGATTCATGATACAATCTAAAGACTCTGTAGATAGTTGAGTTTCACGTACCTGTGGTAAGTGTTCTTCGTTTGTACCTGGATAGACGTCAGTTTGCATTTCAGCATCTATACATGTTGTTTCCCCCATTAAGTGCTTTATGCTATTAAAGCGTTTATCCTCGCCTTCACAATAAGACACATTGCATAGTCTGTCTATGACGGCCTCAAGTATTTCTAGTTGATCAGCTATCTTTTTAACATTGCCCATACGACCAAGGCTACTCTCAATGCGTTTCTTCAGGGTCGATATTTCAAGAGACCGTGCAACTCGTCTTGAAACAGCCATTGTCCTATCTGTATCATTTAGCTTTAAAACTGCACGTAACAACTCTTCAAGTCTGTCTTGTAGTCGAACTACCCTTTTAACATCGTCGCAAAGCAAATCTACAGCTTTCGTATCGTCTTCATTGTCGTCTTTTTTGTTGCCACTGCTACCCTGATCGGTAAATGCTTGAATCTTTGCAAGGATTGTTGTTTTCAATTGTATCTGCCTTTTCGTTTCGGCTGATTCAAGTTCTTTGAGTTCCTTGCGTTGCTTCGTAATTTCCTGGAACCACTTTCTTATTTCCTTTATCTCACTCAAGACTGATTGTGGTGATATCTGTACATTTTGTATTTCAGTTATTCTTTTACAACCCCGATGGGCTTTCTTTATACAAAGCTGACATACACACTTTGCATGATCCTCACAATAATACTTAAACTGCACTTCATGTATGTTACAAAATATCATATCCTTTAATTCGTGAAGTGTTCGTGACGTGAAATTTACCGGGAGATTGTCCTTGGTGACAGTTTTATGTCCCTTAAAAGCTTCATTATGTGAATGAATCTCCGAGCAAGTTCTACACAAACATTCCATACAATCTACACAGACACTGACGCCGTCTACTGTTTCGCCGTCGAATCGACACAAGTCACACTTTAGTCCAAGTTGAGATTTATTCTCAGACTCTATTTTAGAGACAACTAATTCCGCCATTTTCATATACCGTCGATTTTGATATTGACCAAGTCTGTACACATACAGCTGTCACCATACAATATACACAAAGCACACTGTCACTTTGAACATATTAACAAATAGAACAACGTTCTTACCAGCATTTATAAATCGTGCATTACATACTAAAATGTCTCTTCCCGATTCGATTCGATCGATGCCGCCATTTTGTCAAACGTCCGACTCGCGTGTTTCATTTTCACAAAATAATCTCTTTTGGACTTCGATACACGAAACATAGCATATACATGCATACACCCAATATGAGGTTAAACGGGGACACCTCGCATATTTACGTACACACTATCGACCGTTATCTAAACCCTTTACCCGATATGACATTGTTAAAGTTGTATTTTTAAAAATCACTGACAAAAATGCCAATATTAAAGAAATATCGAAGTATTTCATATTAATACTGAGTTGAAAACATTGTGAAAAAAGGTTGGCATGTTCGGCAGAATCCTTATATTTAAATTTAGGAGATGTGATCTAAATTTGTCACACGTCCAAGGCAAGCGAATCAAAAACCTCTTGAACCGCCTTGATGAAGTGATTAGAATGTTCCCATCGAATGCAGGAGACCTGGGTTTAATCCTCGGTCTGGTTACCCTAACGACTTTGTAGTAATTACTTCTCTCCTTGGCGCTCTTGAACTAAGTTTACAAATGAAGGGCTTGGATAAGGACACGTTTACCTGCAGTGCTTGTTATTAATATACGAATCGACTTGATATGACTATAATGCTGTTGAACGCGACATTAAACACTAAACAAACACACAATGAAAACGTCTGGAACAGTTGTCAATGAAAAGGGTTCTTTGAGTTTCATTTTATTAACCGTTTATCCGATATGATAATTGCAGTGCCGTTTCTTTTACAAACATTTGAGGAAAATGTATTGTGGGCATCTAGGAAATTGTAGTTATGATTTTGCTAGATTGTAGAAACATTCATGCTCATAAATTTTTAAAATATCGTCTACTGCAGAGGTCATATGTCTGTATCAGGGTAACGTGTGCATTGACACAGTGACTTTATCAATTATAAATAAGATGTAAATGGCTGACACCTTACCAATGTCAAAGGTCAAATTAGATTATTTAGCCCATTGTCAAATCGTGTATTGAATAAGATCGTCCACGATTAAATCTCGAAACTTAAGAATAGTCTTGCATAGGGGTGACTTAGCACTGTCGCGGATGAGAGATTTGCTGGTACTCTACGGTACAACGTATAGCTGAGTACCTTTGTCCTCGCGGAGGGAAGTTAAAAAACGGTTTTGTATACGCACGACATGTATGTGCGATAGCTATTTATAGCTTGGGCGTTTCGAGAACTCATTTCTAGCGAGACAATCGATCGAGGCAGTCGCATCTTTAAGTCCAAATCATGGAAGGCGATCCGAATTCAAGCAGCAGTATCCTACATCTGATAGACGAAAAACTTAGAGTTTCACTCCAGACGCATGAAGCGGAGATTATAGCCAGCATGGAAAGCGTTTTTGAAAAGATAAGTAGGACTTCTAATTGTCATCAATTATCACTGATTAGCAACATAATAAGTGGTTATTACACCCCCGATAAACGAGTTTAGATGGGTTGGTTGGTCGGTCGGTTGGTCGGTCGGTTGGTCGGTTGGTCCGTTGCGATTTTCCTTGTCCGGAGCATAACTTTAAAACTGATTGTTGGAATTTAATAAAACTTCATACGATGATGCAACACATTGAGAGGAAGTGCGGTATACAGGAACCATAACTCTACTTTACCTAATCAATAGTTGTTGCCCTTCATATACTGGTAGAGCACAATGAGAGGAAGTGCAGTGTACAAGAACCATAACTCTAATTTACATAATTACAGAGTTATTGCCCTTTGTTACTTTTTCTTGTTCGTAGAGTCTTGTCCGGAGCATGACTTTTAAACTAATTGTTGGAATTTAATAAAACTTCATACGATATGATACAACATTCCTCCGAATTTGGATGGCGCGTGGTAACTGAGTATAAGGCCAACCCTATTACCAGTGACTCCGATGATAAGAAACGCATGTACAAGGCTGAGGCTAGAACTTCCAAAAAGTTAAAAGCGGAAGAGACGAAGACAGGTCTGACATCGATGGCTTGGCCATATCGAAAAGGGGATAACAACATATCAGCGACGTCAACGCCGCCTCCTGCACAGTCTACCCGCAGTCTGGGGATTTGTTTTGATTGTGGTAAACCAGGCCATCGGAGGGGCTCGTCTGATTGCCAGGCGAATGCATCGCAAAATAAGATAAGTATCAATATTTCGGCAATAATTCAGAATAAAGCCGGTCGGTCTTTAACAAGTGTTGTACACTGTTTGTAAAAGGTGGAACATGGTGAATTAAAAGTAATAACACCAGGTGTTAGGCTAAAGGCTAAATAAGAGAAGTGGAAAGAAGCCACTGATAGTGTATTTATACATGATACTGTTGAAAACGGTTACAGGTTACCTTTAAAAATGGTATCAGAAAGAGAAATTTTAAAGAATACTAAATCTGTTTAAGAAAATATGAGTTTTGCTCATGACGAAATAAGTAATTTGTTAAAAAACGAGTATTGAAACAAAAGTGATAACCCCTCCTCATGCTGTAAAGCCTTTGACCGTGGCATATAATAAAAAGGGTAAACCTAGACTGGTTCTTGATTGCAGACACATAAATGAGTACTTCCATCTTTACAAAATGAAAGTTGAAGATGTTAAAGTCGCGGAATGTATGTTTGATATAAGATCGTTCTTGTTAACTTTCTATTTGAAAGGAGCGTATCATCCTATTGATATATACCAGAACTTTTCTTGGCTTTAGTTGTAAATACAACGGTAAAACAAGGTTTTCAATTCTCTTCCGTTCGGGATAAAAACTGAAGGTCATATATTTACAAAAGTTATAAGGGTTGTGGTGAAGTTATTAAGGGTTGAAGGTAAAACAGGTCATAACGTCATTATGTTTTTAGATGACGGAATAGGCTGAGATGCTAGCTATGAAAAGGCTATTTGGTCCAGTGAGTTTACAAAGCAAACGTTACTCGCATTTGTTTTTTTGTTTGCTCATGAAAAGTGTCATTGGATACCTATAATGAGGGTCACATGGTTAGGTCGTGATTTAGACATGCGCACTTATCGGCTATCTATTGACAAAGAAAGGATAGAAAGGCTTCATTGCAAAAATAAGATCATTTTGCAGGAGATCAAGTCAAAAACTATGTTTCTCATTCATGTTAAATACCTGTTGAACTTAAGCGGTCAGATTGTATCCATGCAAAGTGTTTTTTTGTGGAAAGACCAGATTGATGACTAGGTATATGTACAAATGTATTGCCTCAAGAACTAGCTGGAACGCCCCAGTAAGAATTACACCTGCAGTAGTTACTGAGCTAAAGGTTTGGAACACAAATTTAGTCCGTCTTTTTTTTTCTTTTGAAATGAGCGTGGAAAACCCATTAAAGATGGTCGGTTATACAGTTATAGCCTATTTTCAGATGCCAGTCGGACAGGTTATGGCGGTTGTGTAGAATATTTACCCACTGGGGTTAAACCGACTGTAAGTCGATTCGTTAACCTCACAGAAAATTTGCAATTACAATTTATAGATATAAGTGAGTACGAGTCACTGAATGACAGACCGGAGAAAATATACCTTAATACAGGTATAAATGTGATGCAAAAATCCCCGGAAGTGGATTTTGAGACAAATTGTCTGGTCCCGGAAGTGACAGAAACTCGTGGTATCAAGTATGAGTTAGGATTCCCGGATGTGGATCCTTTGGAAGAAAAGTTGTCCCCGGAAGCGGACTTGGAGTTTGACTCTGAAATGATCGGTTTATGGTCATTTCCTGAGCACAACGAATGTTCGACTTGGAGAGAAGCGGAATCAATATACTGCATCGTTAGTTCGTATACGAACGTATTACATGATTTCTTGGTCAAGGTATATTGAGTCAATAAAAGTGTTATTTCAGTTCTGCTTAATGACAGTCGTATTTATGCAATTAAAATATTACTATAAACTTGAATGTCCTATGTGATAAAGAAAACATTGTGCTTTGTCCTGAATAGATTCCAAGGTGCGAACACGTCAAAGCAGATTATCATAGTAGATATTACGATTGCGGTGATTGGAAGATCGCTGATACTGTTTATGACAGTTTAGATAGAAAATGGGGTTCCCATTCAATTGATAGATTTGCTTCCCATTTGAATACTAAATGTATCAGGTTTTATTCAAGATGGTGGGTACCAGGAACAGAGGCTGTTGATTGTTTTCAGCAATCGTGGAGTGACGATACAAATTAGCTGGTTCCTCCCCAAAGATTTATTTCAAATTGTATTGGTAAGATTCTTAGAGAAAGGGCTAACAGTACTTTGATAGTACCGACATCGAAGAGTGCGCCATTTTAACCTTAACTAGTTAATGAGAACGGAGGATTTAAGCTATTAGTGAAAGATTTTGTAAATCTAGGTCGAAAAAACACCAATTGACATTTGATATGTTGGCTTTGAATTTAGAGTTTGAAGATATTTAATTAGCCATTACACATATTTTGACAGGTATTGGTTTGAAGCAAACCCTAAAATGTAAATTAGATAAGATAGGAGTGCAAATCGATACGCAAACATCAGTTGCGGAAAGAATGGCGGGATATCTTCAATGAAGGGCGGACACTACTGTCAAAAAGTACAAGAGCAGTTTCGTTTTGTTTGAAAAATTATTCTGTTTTCAGCATAGGTTAGTGTCAAAGCTCGCGCTGCCAATTAGTGTAGCCATGTATTTCACGTCGCTTTTGGACGAGGGGAAATCAGTTAGTGTAATTGCGTCAGCATTTTACGGTATTAAGTGGACACATACCATTAACGATCTTGTTGATCCGACTGAAAGTAGCATTGTGAAACATTTATTAGAATGTGCCAAGCATAACAATTCGAAACCAGTTCAAAAGAAAGACATTTTAACTTCTGATATGTTGAAGACATTTTATTTTATGTACACTAACGTTTTAGACTTAAGAGATCTGTGTGTGATCATGCCGGTTTTCTTCGTATCATCGGATGATTATTTATTTAAGCCGGGGTTCTGTTCGAAAAATAGATTATCTCTAATTAAAAAAAGTAAACTATTAAGCTCTACCAGAGCTAGAGAAACTATAGTAAAAAAACGTAAACTGGGTGCACCGGATTTGAAACTGGGTACCAATTCCCTGAGAGCAAGCGGGGTTACATCTGCAGCAAATAGTTCAGTTATATCTGAAAGGTGTTTGAACAGGCATGGTCGGTGGAAAACTGACATAGCTAAGGATGGTTATATAAAGGATTGCATTGAGAGCAGATTTTGAACCTTTAGTTTGTAGAAATATTATTTACAAACCCATATTAGTATCAAATTTGAATTTGTTAACACCCCTAAACTTTGTATATATATATATACACGCATCTCCCTGTACACACAACATAGTGTAGTGTTGTTGTTATCTTTTGAGCGAACTAAGTAAGGACTTGCTGGTACTCGACGGTACAACGTATAGCTGAGTACCTTTGTCCTCACGAAGGGAAGCTACAAAACCTGGTTTGTATACGCACGAACTGTATGTGCGATAGCTATTTATAGCTTGGGCGTTTCGAGAACTCAATAGACGTGACGTCACACGCGGTGCCCCAGGTCGAGGGTAGTCCCGAGTACTGTCAGTGTGCTGGTAACGTCTATACAGTGAACTGATAGTGTTCCTATGCACACCAAATTGTTGAGCGACCTCGTTTTGCGCCTTCCAGCTTGAAGCACCCCGATGGCACGCAAACGCTGATTTTCGGTAAGCCGTGGCATCGTAACAATCCAATACAACAAACACTTTCGATGTTTCTCCGATTGATTGAATCTTTAACAAGTGTTTAATGCTTTTAAAAGTGTAAACTTTCGACTGTGTAAAGTGCGAGACCCAAAAAACATGTAAACTGACGTCGTAGGCTACTGCACGAACCGCACGTGCGATACGATCGAAAAGTTGTACACAGGTTTCGCATAGCATATTGATAACGTGTACTAAATTTTATGATAATCACAATGGTGTTTTAAAAAATATTCAAATTAAAGGCATGCACAGTTTTTAATTTCCGTTAATATATATATGTGTGTCGATTGCAAATGCACGCGTCTCCCTGTAAGCACAACATAGTGTAGTGTTGTTTTTATGTTTTGAGCGAACTAAGTAAGGACTACATATTTTACATGTTATATATCCCGTACGTCTGTGTTTACTTAACTAGCTGATTTGGTTTTATCATTGGTTGTAAACATCAACTTATTCTGGGCGTATTATACATGAAGTTTGTTATTGGATACGTTGTGTGGGTACTGTAACCTATTTGAGACGTAATATGTAGAATAGTTTGTAGATCAGTAACCCTGTCACGGTAAAGTTTACTATTCTATACATAACACAAGAAGAATTTTGATGCAAAGCATCAAAGACGCCGCGCATGATGCAGTTCAGTACATTTAAAGGAATACGCTTGGCTGATGATATCTCGCTTTGAATTGAAAAATATCGACTTAACGAACATTTATTTACTATGCATTTCATAAACATACAACTAATAATCAAGATTTTACTATTTAAAGATGACTATTTGTGCTGATCGGTGCCGCAGCATGAGCGCGGCCATTGTTTACATATCGCAATGTCTCGAGACTTTCTGAAAAGAATCGTGACGTCATTTACACACTATTGCCCAAATAAAACATAAAAGTAGAGTTAGCTAATGACCAAAAGTAAAAATTAAACTGCGGTACTATAAAGGGAATACAAAATATACCTTTTCGTGAGAAAATTAACCCCGGAAGTTTACAAACATAAACTTCAATTATTCAAAATGGAATTCCAAGCATTATATCATATTGTTACTAGATCTACATTTGTATATAAAGTTTTATAGTAAATAGTATCCAACCATAGTAGGTGGATAGAAAACACGAACTTGACTCGTGTAATATATATCGGCCAATTAAATATAGGTGTGTTAACATTAATTTATACAAGTAATGTCATTCGTTTATATATTTGACAGTTGTGTGTTATTATTTCACAGCTCGTTAGACATACTGAACCGTCGTTTGTCTGTACAACAATCAAAGGTCATAAACAAATTTCCGGTAGTGGTCGGAAGCAGATGCAGTTCAGTACATTTAAATAACCTGTGCAAGCAGACAGGGTGTAAATATTTCGAACAAGAAGGCCGAATGTCCCTTTATTTTAAACAAGAAGGCCAAGATATGCCTATATTGCTCACCTAGCTACCATAGCCTATATAAAAAGGTTACCAGGAGCAGAAAGGTTCAATATTGACGTAGGGATTAAACATTTTATATGCTACGATCTATATGATGTTCAGCATGTGAAGTTTTGTCGTGAAATGACAAGTTCAGTCCTGAAACCATTTGGTTTACGGTTTGCTTAACATTCACTGCATCTATTATGCGTCATACAAGCTGAAGTTTTAAATCCTTTAACTAGATCCATTAGATAAAAAAAACCAAACATAGGTGCTTAAATATGAACATATATTAAGGTTTATTGCCTCTAGTTATAAGTTAAGTGTGACACAAGCTTTGGAAGGAGAGGGGGAAGTATATTCTCCTTCCAGTTTAGCAGAAGTATGATAGCAAAAACGGGAGTATATAAACAAAAAATACGAAGTAATTAAAAAAAGAAGAAGATATTTATGATCAAGATTGAGCATTATGAAAGTTCACATGTATAGTCAACATATAGCAAGAATTATTAAGTCTGTTTTGTTTGTTTGTAATGTCACTTTAATCGTTTTGAACATGCCAGTAGAAAACTGAAAAATAAACAAAAGAAAATGGTCAAGACAGTTCCCCAAGAGCAAAGAGCGAAAACCAGTTGGTACGAATCGTTCATCTCGAACGAAACATGAAAAACCGGGTACGAATCCAAGGGATTTTAGAATCGGATGAAATCGTGATAACAGCGAAGTATTCATAACGGAAGGAAGCAGAGACAACTCAATTACTCTATGGGAACCGATGACACATTGTCGTCTATTAAATAAGAATGACCCAAATCGCCAAGCGATGACATGCTGCATTAACAAATAATAGAACGGGTCACGTTACGGCCATGCCTATTGCATAGTTGGGTTAACGTTGTTTTTACAATTTCTAGAATTTACTGTAATATGTAGTAATTAAAATGAATCATCATTGATTTTTTAAAGATTACACATTTATTTGAAAATCTCAATATTGTAAATAGGCAAAAACATCGCCAGAAACTTTTTTCTGAGCTTTGATGAATCGGGTCGTAAACCAAACTATAAAAGCGTGGCCTAGGAAGTTAGGGGAAAGTTATTAAATACCCATTACATGTGTCTAAAAGTATGTTAAAACGGTAGGAGACATACATATTTTATATCTTGCTGTTTCTTAAATCATTTTATACAATTTATTTATTCATAAAGGTTGTTTTTTTCAAACATATAACAGAGTTTTTCTTAACAATAATAATGTTGGTTGCTCCCTTTTCGATTACGTCACCCCATGGTACAAAATTAAAACTTATCCCATACTGACGCCGCGCTTCCACGCGGCGTCAATAACATGACATAACATATATGTGTATTGGCTATACGTTTGTAATATTTAATGCTAAAAAATAACATGACATAACAAATTTTGTTTTAGCATTAAATATTACAAACGTATAGCCAATACACATATAAACATTTAACATAATAAAAGAACCGAGAAGTTGAGGATCGAATTTATGGAATGTAAAAAGTCGTTTTTGAAATAAACATTAATTTAAGTTTTAAAGTTTTGAAAAAATTGGGAAAAGTTAAAGAATATGAAATGATTAATGATGTACAATAGTAGGTTTGAAGATATACGTAGATATGTAAATCAATAATATAGACATTATAATCTCTTATATGATTCTCATCTCTGATGATAAGTAAATCGAAAATAAAATGGACGAAATAATTGATATGATCGAAATGATGTGGGGAAACATTGCGGGAAAAAAAAATTGGCTTATCATGAGCAATTCATCATGTTTGACTTCGATAACAGTTAAATCGAAAGATATACAAACATGTGAGACGTATATATATCTCAAAACCCAGCAACACTTTATAAAGTAACGACTAAAGATAAAAGGGACATTTTAATTAAATATTTTTTTCATCTTTAAACCGAAACCTAATTGGTGCTTTCTCATTGGAACTGCTTGTATGCGATAAATCTGACAAGTACGTACAACATAAGCATTGCAAAAAAAAAATACTATAATATTCGTGTTTAACACTGCATACTTGGACCTTTTCATAGTGCGAAGGGACAGAATAAATGCTTACGAAATGCTACAATGCGGGAAATCAATTAAAATATTTTGAGTGGTTATTAGGCACACGTACGTGTATACTACATTTTGATTTTATACTTTGCGTTTAATTATTGCTTTTTGGACGAGCTCCGGTAGCTCAGTCGGTAGCGACGCTGGCTGTCAATCCATGGGTTGTGAGTTCGAATCCCGGCTCGGTCAACTTTCTTTCCGACGATTGACAAAAGTCCATGCGTCATTATTTTTCCACCAATGGGCTAAGTCTATGTAGAAAGCAGCCAGTTGCTTGGGAAGATTGTTGTGTGGAGTACTGCTGTGAGAAAACCAGGAAATGCATGAGTAGGTGAACTGGCCGCCGTGATATAACTGAGAAATTGTTAAAAACGGCGTTAAACCCCAATAAATCAATCATTAATTATTGCTTGTACTTAGCATATTGGTGAAATAAGAATAAGAAAAGAGAAACAATTGAAAATCTACAACAAAATCTGCAAACAGATAGTTATATAAATAAAATTTCATAACATTAGTAGAAAACTATCAATACTGGCAGATTATTTGCTGCTGTAACAACGATCATGCGAAAACTCAATTCACAAGTAATCAGTATCTGGTAAGTCCATGTTCGGCAAGCCTATTTCTCACCGTTTGAGCACATATCCTGGCATTGGTACGTCCAGGTGTTATAGCTGCGGTGGTCGTTGCCGGCAAAAATATGTTACGTAGATGTGACGTCCTCATATAGCGGTCTTGCGCAGGGGTCGTTACTCGCGGCCTGCCAGATCTATGGCGATCATTAACTGTGCCAGACGAGATATTGTCACACGCGACACTCTAAAACGTGCAGCGACGTCACCATGACGTGCACCTGCCTGTAGCATACCAATAGCCCGATTACGTTCATCAGTAGACAAACGTGGCATACTTGTTACGAAAGAAACCGGATAAGTAATGTGTTTTTCTTCAACTGTACTTCAACCCTTAAACAAATCAATATTCACGTAAACTCAACATGTACCATGTACCTCTTACCCCGTGCAGCACGTGGAAATCTAAAGCTAGGTCGTTTACTTAAATGCTTTAATGAATTTAGCTAATCCCTATGATTTACATGTACGAACTATAACCACTTAATTTCAATTAACTTTTAAGAATATTTACTTATTTTTAAAGAAATAATTGAAATATTAATATGGTATCGTTTCTTATTTGGGTGAGTATATATAATTACATAAACACCTTTAAACTAAAACTTATGATCCGCGTATGTCGATCTGATGGTCTCGTTCATTATGTATACAGTGAACTTGTAGGCGAGCCTGTACATACACGCAGTTTCATCAAACGAAAGGCTCGAAGTGCAACCCTTCTAGATTTACGTTGATGTAACTTAAATTGATACAAACAATCGGAGAGTCAATAAGAACCCAAATCGCAAAACGCGATTCACGTGTATTCCTGTTATACATTCTAACATGTTTAAAGTCCCTGTATATTGTCGCATGATGTATACACTCTAAGGTCAGTTTATACAAACTGACAGTGACCATGTTATGTATTCATCCTGCGACAGTTCGGTTAACATTTGAAATGACAGCCTCGATGTGAAGTGTGGTGCAGCGTCCTCCTCGGATGTGGAAGGTCGTGGGTTCGGACGTGTCTGATGAATGGTGGTTATGGTTTTCCCTTTTGAGCGCTCAGATATCTGGGATTAGCAATGCGACTGATCCGCTGGTGTCAGAATAGATGGACCAGTAGTACGGGTAACTTACCTAGGAAACGTCTAGTGATATAACTAAAATAAAAACAAATATTGAAAGCGGCGTAAAGCACCATACAAACAAACAATGAGAGAGTGGAATTATAAAATTTATGAATATTCAAAAATACAGTAACATAGGGCTATTGTGTCTTTCCTTTCTATTACAGGGTTTGGAGTTCATTCACAAAAGCCACACAGTATCACAGTAAACTGCAGAGCTCGAAGTGTTTTATAGAAAGCCGGTTGTGGGTCTGTAAGCTAACTGACTTTGGCCTGCGCCAGCTGTCTTCACTACTAGATGATACCGAAGAGGAGCTAGGGGAAAAAGGCATATTATGCAAGTACGTTTAAGTTTTATCACTTTCAATGATGTTTTTTAAAATTGATAAGTTTTACATTTGGAAGAGTCAATAGTAAATTCTAGAAATATAATATTAAACTATAAACATGTAGAGTTGAACATCCAACCGTACAAACACTGATCAGACGGCGCGATTTCACAAAACCGATTCCAGCATTAAAGTGTTAATTCAAACATGTGCAGTCGACTCACAGCTATGAAATGGAAATAACGGAATTTTAAACTTCAATTCCGTTGGCAAATGTTTGTAAAGACAACATCCGGTTCTATTAGGTTGCGAATATCAAGGCGAGTATGTATTGGTCAATATGATAACATTAATAAATCGTCAATAAGCGCAATATGTCAGTTTTTGTTGACAATATGTATTTCAAATGTATTAGCGAATGAAAACGCTTCTAAGTGTTCAGTCTCGAAAAACCTCAAGTTTCAACCCCCTTCTCACTTTCAAACGCATTATGTCGAATATGCAGCAGACGGCCTTTGAAAAAAAAAGTGGTAACAAAAGGAAAGAATTTGCTTCCTTTTGCAATTATGGTTTCAATTTCATTCAGAGCCAAGCCCCGGTAGCTCAGTCGGTAGCGACGCGGGCTGTCAATCCAGGGTTCGAATCCCAGCTCGGCCAACATTCTTTTCGACCATTGACAAAAGTCATTGTGACAAGCGTTATCCGTCTTCCACCAATAGGCTATCAGTTTATGTGGAAAAGCAGCCAGTTACTTGGAAATAATGTTGTATAAAGTACTGGTGTGAGAAAGCTATGAAACATGCGTAGGTGAACTGGCCGCCTTGATATGACTGATTTTTTTTTGAAAACGGCGTTAAACCCCAACCAATTTCATTCAGTAATTATTATTTCATTGGTAGAGCATTTCCTTAAATTTACCTTGATACTTTCAAAGACGTGAACATATCGAAAAACACCCAAATTCGCAAAACGCATCCTTATTTACATGCGTTACTTTCCAGGACTGTTTTGGATGTCGCCAGAGATTCTGCGACAAATACTCGAAAGGGAACAGTGTTCGGGCACGCAGGCCGGCGATATATATGCTCTTGGTATTATACTGACGGAGATTCTCTGTAGAAACAAACCGTACTCCGGAGAGAAAAAGATGCCGAAAGGTAAATGTAATTAGTTTAAAAAACGAGAGTAAGAAATATTTTATCATGATGATTTATTGTTTTAACACCATTTTTATTCAGTTATATATAACGGCCAGTGGTTCCTGGCTTTCTCAAAACAGTTTCTTAAAGCATAGTTCAGAATTGACTGACAACCTTCCCAATGTAGGTCTGTCTGTCGGTCGGTCGGTCGGTCGGTCGGTCGGTCGGTCGGTCGGTCGGTCGGTCGTCACACTTTTTAGTTACGTTTTAAAATAACTTTTTTTTCTACTCAAACGATTACATTGAAACTTCTGACAAATGTTTATATCAATGTGTGTGATTGGTTCACAAAACGGGTATAATCCAAATATTTTAATATCAGAGTTATTGCCCCTTTTCTGTCAAAAATTAAAATTTTCAAATAACTTTTTTTCTTCTCAAAGGATTGGATTGAAACCTCTGACAAATGTTTATATCAATCTTTGAGATGAGTTCACAAAAGGGGGATAATCCAAATATTTTTCATATCAGAGTTATTTCCCCTTTTCTGTCGAAAATTTCTGACAAGGCAGGTGACACACGTGCTCCAGGGAGCACTCAATTCTAGTTATTCTTTGGATTTAATTAAATCTAAACTCATGAGACCCGACTCAGTTGTGCATATACATCTTTTGAAATTTTATTTACCGTGGGCAACTGAAAACATCATTTGGACCGCTGAACTCGCACCTCCACTGGATACGGTACCTATGTTAATGGTCGTACAACTCTTTTGAAGTAATCTTTTAAACTGTCTTAAGCAAAATGTCATATTAAAGTTTATGCGAACATTCGCGTAGGTGCAGTATCTACATTTTTTTGATTGCAGCAGTCAAAGTGTGAATCCACGGTCAATTACGTTAATTCAGTTTAATCTTCTTTTCTCATAAATGAAACATGTTAAAAGAGAACATGATACAATAACACTTGTTAGCAGTCGATTTGTGTGCATTTAACCTGTATTTTACAGAGATTATCGACGAAGTAGCCAAGCCGGAAATTGCCAAGTTTTCGTTTCGTCCAATCATCGCTGATCTCGAAGTGAAATCCGAAAATCACTAAGAGACCCTTGAGTATTTGATCCGAAGATGTTGGGCAGAAGACATTAAACTTCGACCTTCAAGCAAGGCTGTACTCAGGACGTTGAACAAAATTAATCCTTACAAATAAGAATGAGCCAAAGAGATACATGCAATAAACAATGCTTCATTCCCTTAAATCATACTAGAGAACATCGTGATTTGTGATTCAAAAACATTGTGGTATGTTTGAAAAACTTGTAGTTCAAAATATAAAATTTCTCCCGTTTCAACACCGTGTTCAAGTCTGTGTAATGTTGATGTCGTTAACCATTTTCCACGTTTTAAAGCATCATCATTTACGTTTTACAGAAGTTAATAAACCCCCATCGTTTACGTCTTACAGCTAGTAATTTAAACCCGTCATTCACGTCTTACAGCTGGTAATTTAAACCCGTCATTCACGTCTTACTGAAAAGCGAGTGTTTTGAATAACATGATAGTAATGCTGGAGAAATACACCAACAATCTCGAGGAGATCGTGGCCGACAGAACAGTTACAGGAAGAGAAACGTAAAACAGACCAGTTACTATATAGGATGTTACCAAGTTATGTATTGTCATTCACATTAACGTAAAACAGACCAGTAAGTCTATAGGATGTTACCAAGGTATGTATCGTGATTCAGATTAACGTAAAACAGACCAGTTACTCTATAGTATGTTACCAAGGTATGTATTGTGATTTAGATTAACGTAAAACAGACCAGTAAGTCTATAGGATGTTACCAAGGTATGTATCGTGATTCACATTAACGTAAAACAGACCAGTTACTCTATAGGATGTTACCAAGTTATGTATTGTCATTCACATTAACGTAAAACAGACCAGTAAGTCTATAGGATGTTACCAAGGTACGTTTCGTGATTCAGATTAACGTAAAACAGACCAGTTACTCTATAGTATGTTACCAAGGTATGTATTGTGATTTAGATTAACGTAAAACAGACCAGTAAGTCTATAGGATGTTACCAAGGTATGTATTGTGATTTAGATTAACGTAAAACAGACCAGTAAGTCTATAGGATGTTACCAAGGTATGTATCATGATTCACATTAACTTAAAACAGACCAGTTACTCTATAGTATGTTACCAAGGTATGTATTGTGATTTAGATTAACGTAAAACAGACCAGTAAGTCTATAGGATGTTACCAAGGTATGTATCGTGATTCACATTAACGTAAAACAGACCAGTTACTCTATAGTCTGTTACTAAGGTGTGTATCATGGTTCACATTAATGTAAAACAGACCAGTTACTATATAGTATGTTACCAAGGTATGTATTGTGATTCACATTAACGTAAAACAGACCAGTAAGTCTATAGGATGTTACCAAGGTATGTATCGTGATTCAGATTAACGTAAAACAGACCAGTAAGTCTATAGGATGTTACCAAGGTATGTATCGTGATTCACATTAACGTAAAACAGACCAGTTTCTCTATAGGATGTTACCAAGGTATGTATCGTGATTCACATTCACGTAAAACAGATCAGTTACTCTATAGGATGTTACCAAGGTATGTATCATGATTCACATTAACTTAAAACAGACCAGTTACTCTATAGTATGTTACCAAGGTATGTATTGTGATTTAGATTAACGTAAAACAGACCAGTAAGTCTATAGGATGTTACCAAGGTATGTATCGTGATTCACATTAACGTAAAACAGACCAGTTACTCTATAGTCTGTTACTAAGGTGTGTATCATGGTTCACATTAATGTAAAACAGACCAGTTACTATATAGTATGTTACCAAGGTATGTATTGTGATTCACATTAACGTAAAACAGACCAGTAAGTCTATAGGATGTTACCAAGGTATGTATCGTGATTCAGATTAACGTAAAACAGACCAGTAAGTCTATAGGATGTTACCAAGGTATGTATCGTGATTCACATTAACGTAAAACAGACCAGTTTCTCTATAGGATGTTACCAAGGTATGTATCGTGATTCACATTCACGTAAAACAGATCAGTTACTCTATAGGATGTTACCAAGGTATGTATCATGATTCACATTAACGTAAAACAGATCAGTTACTCTATATGATGTTACCAAGGTATGTATAATGATTCACATTAACGTAAAACAGATCAGTTACTCTATAGGATGTTACTAAGGTGTGTATCATGGTTCACATTAACGTAAAACAGACCAGTTTCTCTATAGGATGTTACCAAGGTATGTATCGTGATTCACATTCACGTAAAACAGATCAGTTACTCTATAGGATGTTACCAAGGTATGTATCATGATTCACATTAACGTAAAACAGATCAGTTACTCTATAGGATGTTACCAAGGTATGTATCATGATTCACATTAACGTAAAACAGATCAGTTACTCTATAGGATGTTACCAAGGTATGTATAATGATTCACATTAACGTAAAACAGACCAGTTACTCTATAAGATGTTACCAAGGTATGTATCGTGATTCACATTAATGTAAAACAGTCCAGTTACTCTATAGGATATTACCAAGGTATGTATCATGATTCACATTAACGTAAAACAGACCAGTTACTCTATAAGATGTTACCAAGGTATGTATCGTGATTCACATTAATGTAAAACAGTCCAGTTACTCTATAGGATGTTACCAAGGAATGTATCTCGATTCAAATCAGACTAACAGTGGGTTTATTGATTGTGTTGATGGGTAACGAATTCAAAGAAAAACAATATAGAAATAAAAAAGAAATCTGTTTTAATTATTTCCCACGTACAGACTTATTTTACGCATTTATAGCATTTATAGCAGACAACTTTGAAACATCTAGGGAAAACTATTGAAATTCTCTTCAATTAAAAGAATCATTTTTTGAAAACATGTTGAAATAATTGGTGCAAAAGGCAACATTGCACATTATGAGCATTATTATTATTATCCTCTTGTCACACTTTTTCCCCAGCTCTATTCAATAGTTATGACGTGATTGATAGAGGTTGTCAACAATTTCCTTATATGTTGCAAAGCTTGCCTGCTGCAGATGTGTGTATGTGGAAAAGGTTAAAGATTCAGGATGTTGAAGAGTTTCTTTGCAGCTGGAGTGATGCCAATTGCATAATAATGAAAGCTCAGCATATCCGTTTATTTACTTGTTTATTCATTCTCTAGAAAATCGGCTGCACGAATATGCCATAAATTCTAAAGATGCTGATGATGTTGCTTAACAAGATCAACATGTGCCCATCCGTTGTAACAATATAGATATTATCATAACGTACAGGTTGATTATAAACAGATATGTCTAATGGGAATGCATGTGGCGAGATAATGATGCACAGTTTATATTTGATACAAATGCATGTCTGACATAATAAAAGCCATATTTTCCAGGTCAAGTTCAGGTTCAGGTTAATATTGTCGCTTATGGACCCGGCGATACCGTAAGAGGTCGGTATTTATTAACAATATATAGGCTGGCTGCTTTCCGTCTAAAGTCGTAAGTGTTCGGTATTGTTCGTATACGTGTTGGCTATATCCATTAGCCTCGAACAATGCCGATGTCTAACGGCTATATGCGGATATCGCCGAGACAATGAGGGATGTTCTACCTTAAATTAGCTTCTTTTGAAAACAGGTGGCAGAGAGAGTGCAGGGTTTGAAGAGTGTCAGGAAGATCAACTACGAGGTCCTTAACTTCACCATCACAAGGAAAGGAAACACGTCGGCCTCAGGCAATGTATGTTATTTACAAATCAAAGTAAAACACATGAAAACAAACCTTCAAAGTTTTAGATTTGTTTGTGTTATAACGCGGCGTTGCCTGGAAAGTTTACAAGTCATGCATGTCAGCTTATCTTGAGACCAGTATATCTGTCGTAAGGCTTTCTCCGCTTTGACATGACACAACTGGTGATCGAACCTTTATCTCTAGCTCCCGAGACGGACGCAAAGGCTTTCGATAAATAAAGAATCGGATTAGAATATGTGTTTGCACGACAATTCTTTGTTCATAAATATGTTTCAGAAACTTAAATAATGGTTTTCTGACTGGATGCCGAACGCCGGCTGATCCGGATCCTTGTTAGTCGCAATGTCCCGGACTTCGGTTCCCTGTGTGATTGCTGTACTCAATAGACAGTGACCTTATATTCTTAGCACATCGGAACGGCGCTCTAGGAAAGGCATTATAAGTTTTACTATTTCCCAAACGTTTCGATGCATCTTCATTTATCACAAATGACATATCGTTGGTTTTCGTAAAGCATCGGTTTTTTAATTAGTTGTGCCAGATGTTTTCTGATTTACTTATCGTTTTTTAACTCTATAAACATGTTCAATCCCCCATATTTTGTTAAGAATATAATTAATATTGTCCAATATGGGAGAACTAAAATGCAATGTCACGAAAGATCGGTCGTAAGGTTTCACTTTCAACTTGATCAGATGAATGTCTTAAAAGATTGTGCTGCTTTGAAAGAAATCTGAGGAATAAAAGCATGTGGAAATTAGAGTTATAGTTTTAATGAAAAACTGAAAACATTGACGGTAACGTAGAAATATTTCGTTGTAAGCTTTTCTCCATTTACCCCCATGTCTCCAAAACCATCCGCGACAGCATGTGCTGTTGCGTTAAGATTCAGTATGTTAATATTCGATATAAGTAATAGAAATGTAACAGTACGCGAAACTGTCCGTCAACAGTAGATCATCTATTAATGTTAACTAACCCTTGAAAGTTTACCTTAGTAAAAATAGGAGTCGTTTCCCTTGTATATTGTAATTTGTAATGAAGAACCAAGCGTGGTCAACTTCGAGTTATTTTGATACGTTAAAGACCATAAAAATAAATGTAACTTATAACCAACGTATTGGATATTTTTCGGCGGGATATTTATGTATCCAAGAGTTTTTAAAAGCGAAACCAAGGCTGGACATCCGATCCTTCCGCAATATTGAGTCTCGTCATGGCCTTCACTGACTGCTTTCAAGGAATATTATTCTAGATGTGTCATATGAAAAACTTCGTAAAGCCCTATTGTACAATCGATTAACTCCAACCCTTTCCCTTATGCATCACATATGTATAAGGACGACTTTGAAAACATGTTGACAAACATATCGTAAATAAAGGTTCTTCTCTTACATGATAAGTTGAATCATAACAGCACAACGCCATTTACCCAATATAACAAACCTGCTGCAGATTTCTGTATTTCTTCCCCGAATACAAGAACACTATAGCAGACGACTTTGAAAACGTATTAACAAAAGAAATGAATGAAGTTATATAAATAGAGTTGAACACATTTTGACAAAATGTGGACTTTTTCATCATGAGACATGTCTCCTTTTACCACAATGTCTTCAAAAGTCGTCCGCTGCAGATGCGTCAAAATCCGTCTGAATTTGGGACTGAGTTGATAAATACTGACCCGGAGACGTCACAAGGTCACTAGTCACGTGACGCGGTTCATTTGCACTTATATATGATAAAGCAAAAGCACACAAATCTTACCAACTTTCTCGGAGTGTGTAAAACACAGGAGAAGATATGTTCCGTGTGGGAATATTGTAACAAAGGGAGCATACAGGTATATCTAATCCATTTTTATCTGAGATGTATTTTGAGAAAACCCGCCGTGTTGCAATTATTTGTAAAGTGAAGAATCAGCTTAACATATACAGAGGCATATACCGATCCGTGCTTTGTTTTATTTACGTGCAACATTTGTCACTGTATTTCAATGATAACTTTGGTTTAAAAATGTTCAACATTGTAACAAAAGGAGTATGCAGGTATAACCACAGTCCTCTGAATTTATATTTGAGAAAAAACGTTTCTTCTAATAGCATTATGTCTTGTCCTGGTTAATCTACCACAAAAATGTGTGTTACAGGTTCGTTTACCCTCGAAATCGGTAATAATGAATTTTCATATATTTCCATATAGAGGAACTATTTAGAGTAACAATGTCTTATGTTATTTTTTTTTCATAATGAGGAATTCTTCCTTTTGCAATTATGTAACACTTTTCTGTAAATTATACTTCCATTTTTGATTCCATAGTTAAGCCTTCTTTATACATGTAGTCTCCTACCGGAGATGTGTTGCTTGTGGGAAAACATTAATGTGATCCCTGTACCAGGTTAACAAGCTAACGAATAAGCTCTCTGCATATAACGTAAAAGGGGAATAACTATTTGTAATCTAGTTTGACATAATATAATAGTAATTTAAAGAATAAATACATTTATTGCTTCTCGCGTATTCTTCTACTTAAAGCGATTCGTTCAATACTGTTTTATGTAAGTTTACGATAGCAAACACACCAATCCAATTATGGTAGCTGTTACTTGATTGGTTGTGTTTGTTTGTATAATATATTAAGCCGCTTTAAACAATTTATAAGTTATATCACGGTGTTACATAGGTAAAGTAATAGCGCTACTGGTCCATATATCCTGACACAAGCGAGTCAGTCGTAATGTTTAAACCACGATCCTGATGCTTATACATGAGCGCCAATTGATAACTCAACTTTGAATTATAATATTTGAAACAAATTGTTTATTACAGGACGTGATTGAGAATGACGATATTCGACTAGACACGACACGATGTTTAAATTATCTTTAGCCATAGACATCTGTCAGGTATGTTATGAAATTCTTTCTTTTGTGGCTCTTCAGAAACAACAACCTTACTGCGTGATATAACGTCCTAACTTATGTGATACACGTAGTTGCATAACAGAGAAAACAACATTAATGCATGTTATAAACCTAACTTATGTGATACACGTAGTCGCATAAAAGAGGAAACAACATTACTGCATGTTATAAACCTAATTTATGTGATACACATAGTCGCATAACAGAGAAAACAACATTACTGCATGTTATAACGTCCTAACTTATTTTATGCACGTTGTTGCATAACGGTGAAAACAACATTACTGCGTGTTATAAAGTCCTAACTTATGTAATACACGTAGTCGCATAATAGTGAAAACAACATTACTGCGTGTTATAACATCCTTACGTGTGTGATACTTATAGTCGCATACAAGTAAAAACAACCTTACTGCGTGTTATAACCTCCTTACTTTTGTGGTACACGTAGTCGCATAACAGTGAAAACAACATTACTGCGTGTTATAACGTCCTTACTTTTGTGGTACACATAGTCGCATAACAGTGTAAACAACCTTACTGCGTGTTATAACGTCCTTACTTTTGTGGTACACATAGTCGCATAACAGAGATAACAACCTTACTACGTGTTTTAACGACATACGTCTGGATCAACATTACCGCGTTTTCGTTTTACTTTGAATCAGATACGCGTTCAAGTACGTGCAATAAGATCAACGCTTTCACTATGGACACTCTCCCACTAGTAGACGCATTTTGACTCATCTGCAGCAGATGTGTGAAGAAAGTGTTACCAAATGTTTGTTAAACTGTTTTCAACTCTTCTCAAGATATTCTTCATATTTTTGGCAAGAGGATTTCAAATTCGTCAGCTGCAGTTTGGGTGTGGGAAAGGATTAAGCAATTAGCCAAACAAGATTTCGGGCAGCTATAGTGGATATATGGTGGGACACATTACAATGGAGCGTTGGGGTGACAACAACCGTGAGTGTCCGACGATTCAGTAGATACAGTGTTATACACATATGCTACGGTTGATTTTCCTGTTACACAGTTTATCTTTATAGCTGGGATATAATTTACACAACTCGCGATAATGGGCGTATTTTATAATCTTAAACACTTGATCTAGAAACCCTTCACACGATTCTTTCAGGTAGTTTCCCCACACCATAGAGAGTGCACTTGTCGGAGAAAAATGGAGATACATTGCCTGCTTTTTC
Organism: Serripes groenlandicus; assembly: GCA_031761405.1. Taxonomy (NCBI): domain Eukaryota; kingdom Metazoa; phylum Mollusca; class Bivalvia; order Cardiida; family Cardiidae; genus Serripes; species Serripes groenlandicus. Next base: position 458,765 of record JASEVX010000116.1, read on the forward strand.
TCCTTAAAAAGTTATATGACTGTTGTGTTTGTTTGTATAGTGTTTTTGCGCGGCTTTCAACACTATTTCAGTCATATAACGGTGTTTTCTGGTTAAAAGTTACCGGTACCACTAGGCCATTTATCTCAATACCAGCGATAATGATAATCCAACTACCCTGAGCATCAATGGATGTAAGCCATTTCTACCAGACAAAATTAATCATCCGTTTCAGCTGGGTAAAGTCCTTTACAGCTGGGTAAATTGTCAAAACATGAGCAAAAACTACTTTTGCCAAAATGTTTTCAAATGTCGTCTGCTGCACATGCACCAACACACGTCTGCAGGTTAGAAAGGGTTTAGCCGAAGGTTACGCTTTTTAATAAGAGATACCCTGAGCATCAAAGGGGAATCGTCCATCAAGAAAACGCTTAATTGCTGTTGAAGCCCATGTTTCAAGGCTTCCGTCTGACTCTGTTGCAACATTCGAGGATACCCCGCTCATTTTATGCATCACCGCTGACTAACGGGATTCTTTGTACGTATTGTGAAAATATCCGTAAAGACGACATATATCAATGAACTTGACCATTGGCTTCATTTAGAATGAATTAAACAACCGCCGGAAATAATATTGACCTATTCAGCAATAGAATTCCTAACCATTGGATCGACATATATCGCGGCTGGTGATCATTCTTGGACGTGCTAATGCCGTGAGAACATGTTTGAACGTGTCCTGTTGTTACTTTTACTGTCATTTAGCTCGATGCTATTTTGAGTCAAGCCAGATGAGAGTCGCCATTCCGAGGTTTGAACATTAAATGTTATAACGATAAGTTCAAGCTCTTGAAAATTCGTGTTTGTAATAACCATTCCCCAGGTGCTACAAATAAATATGTATAGATAGATAACGAACAGAGAATATCGTGACCAATGTGCGCGATCATCTGCATTTTCACTGGTACCTGTTTACTGATATTCCTTAATTATGTTCTTACCTAGCATATCGATTAAACAAGATAAGACAAGAAAGGACTATTGAACTAAATGGTTATTTTATTACATTTTAGCATTATAATTTGATAACTTTGTATTTTAACTTCCATCACATCTTGTTCGTCGTAATTTGTAATTACGACAATGTCCAATATCTCGATAATACTTTCGCTAAAGGAGAAAAGCTGACATACTAGAATGTTTGTTTATGGACGAACTTCAATTTCATCTCAAAGCTCGAGGACAAATATTTTGTCCATAACTTAACACTTTCCCTTCCTCCAGAGAATTTCTACGCATCCACGACAAACGACTTTTGAAAACATTGTGACAAAAAGGAGAACTTGCAAATAATACGTACATTCTCCTTTTACTACAACGTTTTCAACTCGATACAAAAACTTCACTTTTATTTTTGGATATTTTCTCCAGTTTTGCTTTGATATTTTAAAAAATCTTCCTCTGTAGATTTATATGTTGTATGTGGCTTAACTGTTGAAAACAAATCAATCTTGAAATGATATTTGACAGCATAAAAGTAAGCCCTTCACAAATTATAATAAAACAGAAGCGTTTAATGAGTATACTCTTTGAAACCCAGACACAGATTCACACTGACAACTTTTTTGAAGTCAAACAAGTACTGACCACGTCAGATGAATTTATAAACGTACACATATTTGGAGTCTTCCCATCCTACAATAAGACGCTCTCGGTGAGGGTCGTATGCGACACTCAAAGGTGATGGCGTATATGATAACACGGTATTCCTGTAGTTTAAAGACGACACCTGGTGGATACTGTTTGATCCATAACTACAAACATATATGTTTCCTTCTGGATCCAATCCATGCCTAGTACATTATCCAACTTGTTTCCTTTGCAGCCTTTGTAGTACCATACTCTATCTCCATCTCTATCGAACGCGGTAACTTGGTTTTCCTCACCAATAATGACGTTGTTCCAGTTGTCTTCTATAATGAACACGGGATTTCGAACTTCTTTTTCGAATGAGTCTATACAGCTTATTATTCTGCCATTGTTGATGCTTCTAATCTGTATTTCTATATCGTCCTCATCGCTGTTTGTGCTTTGAAAATCCCCGGACTCATCGAGCAATTCAACATCTGATACCAAAACTGCTATAGTATTACACGACATAGAACAAATGCCTCTACAGTACAGAGACAAGTCAAAGCCACGTACATAACAAATGGTATCTTCAGATATATCGTAAGTTTCAACTCTCTTAAAATCAAATGATATGGCTACACGGTTCAAGAGATAGTCTACAACAGATATATCCATAGCTTGCCTTTTAAGTTTGAAGGAAAATTTGAAATTCATATTTCCGTCGCATATTTTCAAATTGTCATTGCCGCTATCAATTAAAGCTACCCGCATATCTTTTAATACAATTATACCTGCAATATTGCAATGTTCCTCCCCCGCAGAACAAACATTAAATTCACCAATGTGTTTTAAACGACTTTGTAACAAGGGTATATTGGTATCTCGTTGGTGTGTGCAGTCCGCAGTTTTACATTTATCGTCTAACCTGTCAGGATCTCTGCTCCCATGCACAACACTTGGGTCATCAGATTGCTGGCCGGTACTAGGACCAGTTATATCATCTGGTTCGGTATCCACATCGGCTGATGAAGTAAGATGTTCGGTGGTGCAGGGACCTTGCGTTATCGTACTACTACTGATAGCAGGTGCATCCTCTGTCTGGACCTCGGCATCTTTGTAGGTACGCGCTTCTCTAACATATGTTTCCGGATTGGTATTTACATCTAAAGAATTTGTTGGAGATTTAGTTACAAAAACTTCAATTGTATCTTGATATATCTCGGTTTGCGCTCGGTCAACATCTAGACATGTAGTTTCTTTCATAAGATCTGATTTCTTATCTTGTTGAAGCAATAGCCATTGTCATCACAATTCGATGCAATGAGAAGTTCGTCTGTGACGGCCTCGAGTATTTCTAGTCGATCAGACATTCTCTTCACATTTTTCGTACGACCAGTCCCACTCTCAATGCTCTTCTTCAGCGAGGACTTTTCAAGAGACAGTTCAATTCGTCTTGAAACGACCATTGTCACCTCTGAATGATTTAGATGTATCACTGCACGTAACAACTCTTCGTGTCTGTCTTGCAGTCCAACTACCCTTTCAACGTCATCACAAAGCAAATCAACAGCTTTCGTATCGTCTCCATTGTCGTCTTCTGTGTTGCCACTTCTATCATGATCGATGATTGCTTGAATCTTCGTAAGGATCGTTGTCTTAAATTGAATCTGTCTTTTCATTTCGGCTGATTCGAGTTCTCTGAGTTCCTCGCGTTGTTTCATTTCATACCTGAACACATTTCTAACTCCTTGTATCTCATTCAAGACATATTCTGGTGATGACTGTACCTTTTTTTATTTTAATTATTCTTTTACAGCCGCGATGCGATTTCTTCGTACAAACCAGACATACAAACTCTGCATGGTCTTCACAATAATACTCAAAAAGCTCAACATGTGTGTCGCAATAGATCATGTCCTTTAATTCGTGCAATGTTCCAGACGTAAAGTAAAGTTCGTCGGAAAATTGTCCTTGGTAACAGTTGTATGTGCCTTACAAACTTCATTATTTGCATGGATCTCCGAACAAGTCTCGCATAAACATTCCATGCAATCCACACAGACGATGCCGCCGCGAACCGTTTCGCCGTCTAATCGGCACAAGTCACACTTTAGTTCGAGTTGCGATTGATCCTCAGTCTCGATTTCAGAAATAACTAATTCTGCCATATTAGGAGACCGTCGTTTATATCTTATCCTATCAAATACACATACAACTTTAATAATATCGATCCGAACCACAAAGTAACTGTCCACATATCGTGAGACTCGCGTCATATTATTTCAGTCGACTCGTTTCATAAAAACAATATCAAATAAGCACTCATGTAAGATCCTCTATTTATCTATTCCGCGAAAATCATCTAAATATAGATCTACAATGTTTCATGTAGTGGTATCCTTTAAAAGTGTCAACATGTGACATAGAGAGCGACACCTTTCTAGAACAGATTAATTTCTTCGCCTCCGATATATGTTGCTCTGGAAAGGTTGCACGTTAAAGCACATATTTGTAAAAACATCTACAACCACACGTATTAAATTATCTTCTGTGCCCAGTTAGAACGACCGTATTAGTGTCAATGATTTTTTATTTCGACTTTTGTTTCATAAACCATTTACCTGTTACGCTAATTATAGTGTCGTCTGCAAACATCTGAAACTGTATTTTCTGCATCAATATTTTCATTCATTACTCTTTTCCACATGGAGACGCGTCTGCAGAAGAAGCTCATAATGAGCACAGTTTCTCCCTTTGTTTCTTTATTAAGTAAATATACTTACGTTTAAAGAGATTTTCCAGATTTTCAAAGTCTTCCGCTTCAGATTAGTTGTATGTAGAAAAGGATTAAGCCATTAATCAAATAAGTGATTTTAGGCAGCTACAGTGGATACACATCCTCGATACCCTGGCTATTCATAAACTATATATCACATATTTAATGAATAGCCTGGGTACCAAGGATGGTGGATACAGTGCCTAGTCTGAGACTACACATATGCTATGATTCTCCCCTTTAAAGCTTGGATCTACTTTACACAGCTCTTGAAAATAGGTGGCTTTTATAATCTTAAATACTTGATCTCCGACCTTTTCTCGTGCATGCTCAAACTTATTACTTCACTGAGACGAATAGTTTAGGCAAGCTCCCTACAACATTGAGGGTTCTCTTGCCGAGGAATAAGACAAATGTACACCTCTTTGTCTAGACATATGGTTGTAAAACCGTTCAATCAATCATTGATCTTAGAGCCGTACCCAGGAATTGAGTTATCCCTTTTCCACATACAATCTATTTATAGCAAACGACTTTAATAACATCATGTAAACGTATTTACAAAACCATGACAAATATCTGCCAAAGAAATTACAATTATTGCTTGTAAAGAAAACATTGTGGCAAAAGGTGAATTTTGTCCTTATCTAGTTATATGGCTGATAATCACGCAAAAGCAATCGTTGATCACAGGGGCGTATCCAGAGGAATTGAGTCAACAGTTATCCACATACAACAATAATTGTTAAACAGCAGACGATTTTGTAAACAGTTTGGCAAAACTAAGGAAAATATCTGTAAACGAATATATATATAATAATATAACTGAAAAGAAAGCATTGTGGCAAAAGGAGAATTGGCTCATCATAAGCAATTGTCTTTGCCAATTTATTTTCAAAGGACGTCTGCTGCAATTTTGTCAAAATTCGTTTGCATAAGAGAAATGTTTAAAATGGAGTTAACACATTTGCAATATGAAAGTCAAAGAACACGAAAGGGGAATTGTCTTTCAAGGAAAGCATACTTACTGTTGAAATTCGTGTCTTCCGCCTGGCTCTTTTGACCTATTGGAGGATACCCCGCTCATTGTATGCATCACCACAGCCTAACAGAATATTTTAGTTGGTACTTATTTTAAAAGTTTCGTTGAGGAGTTCTAATGAATGTGACCATATTCACCAATGCGGTTGATCCTGTATGATGTTCCATAATTTTGCATTTATCGATTGTATTTGATTATGTTTGTACATTGCACATCGTTTATGTAAGATTAATCAAAGCAGTGAAAGTGCTGGCGGTCTGGGGCTGCAGGGAGGTTGGAGAAGTAGGGAAAATGTGAATGGAAATAACAATTACAGCTTATGTGTATGTATTTATTGTTAAGAAGTTGATACGTCATATCAAAAAATATATCGCTTACCTGACTGCAAGAGCTCACAAGTCTACACCATTTAAGACATGAAGAATCAAAGGAAAATCCGACAGCAGGTTTAGGCAGAATATTTTGAAGTTTCTGCCTTATTATATTGAGGTAAATATTAAATCAACTTCAATCAAGCATACATAATTCTCTAAAACATGTACTGGACTGGGAGAAAGTGTTTGATCAATGCAAAACTCATCAAAACTCGTCAAGACAATTATTCTGACAAAGATTCAAATGCAACCTCCAGAGTGTTATCAAGATTTTCCTTCATTTGGCCTAGTGACCTTTTTTTTTACCTGATATGACCCATACTCGAAAATGGACTAGCTATTATCAAACATTCTGACAAAGTTTCAAGCTGCTGAAACAAAGAATGCGGCCTCCAGACTATTGACAAGATGTTCCATCAATTTAGCCTAGTTACATAGTTTTCAACCCGGCATGACCCATATTCGAACTTGGCCTAGATATCATTAAGATAAACATTCTGACAAAAAAAATGTGGATTATAGAGTGTTGACAAGACTTTGCTTCAATTTGGCCTAGTGACCTAGTTTTTAAACAGACATGACTGCTCAAGTTAAAAATGCAGCCTCCAGAGTGTTAACAAGATTTCCCTTCAATGTGGCCAAGTGACCTAGTTTCTGACCCAATATGACCCATATTGAAACTTGATAGCATTAAGACAAACACTTTAACGATAGTGCCGTTGATACCTCCACAGCGCTTGCGGGCACCTGCACAGCGCAATCGGGTCTCCCGGTAAAGGGAGAGGTTGGCGTTTGCACTCTACCGTTACAACTTAGTTATTGGTGCATTGGTAGCTGAAAAGGAGGAGCATATGGTCTCATTCGCTTCACTGCCACTCTCCCTCTCTTGTTTGTTCTGCATTCTCCTTCTCCTTCAGTCATCCCATCTTTGCTAGATCATCTTGTAGTACTGTTATTCTGACACTTTTGTGATAAACTGTACGTTAACTGTTACCTTCTGTGAAGAGCGTGACTGGATGATCTGATGAATGATGCGATGAGCCGTCTTTCATACATATCCTGTGAGCAGTAGTTAATGGTCGGCCACCCGGTCAATGTCTTCCAGATTTCCGGGCAGGCTCTGAGCGGCGTCTGGATTGTCTTGGTAGTTTGGCCCGGCGTTCGCCCGATATGTGTGATGCCCGATAAATGTGCCTAGAAATCCGCCGCAAACTATTCACAAACCTATCGCAAGGTAATTGTCTTGACTTGGGTTTAAGTGATACTAGGTAGGCAACATTTTTAGTTCATAAATATGCTTTTAAAAACAATATAAATCTGCATCAGAAGACTTTTGAAAACATAAAGGTTGATTTCCATATCTCTATGTGCAGACATAAGGCACATTCCTGTAAGCATTTTCTTCGCCATTGACGATCTTCAGTCGGACTTTACGAGGGGGAGCGGGAACTATTTTTGACCTAAATGCCAGAGTGTAATGAGGTTAGACTATATCAAAAGTATACTAAAAGTAAAAGTAATCAACCTTGGGAAATTGCTCTTATTTGTGAAAATGTTGTTCTCTCTAAACTGTATCGTTTATTATTAATTAACTATCGTTACACTTCGAGATATCCGGTAGCTCATTTAGGAGAGCCGCAATCGCATTTATGAGCTTCGGGAACTCATTAAGGAGCTCCGCTCGCGCATTTAAGAGAACCGGGAGCTCACTTATGAATGCCGCGAGCTCATTTAACAGCGCATATAGGAGCTCCGAGAGCTCATTCAGGAACTCCGCGCGCTCAATCAGGAACTCCGAGCGCGCATTTAAGAGCTCCGGGAGCTCATTTAAGAGCGCCGGGAGTTCATTCGGGAGAAGTAAACCCCTTTTAAAATGAATGAGCTTGTTTGGGACACACACACAAAGTTTGTTTTGGCCTTAATGAAAACACAACGAGGGTCATTAGTAACTTACCGAGGAAACGCCGTGATATAACTGAATAATTGTAGAAAACGGGCGTAAAACACCATACAAACTAAAGCAATAATAACGTAGAATGATTAAAAGAAGGGTCGCTATTAAGATGGTTCGAGAACTTTAAGTGGCTAATCAAGTTCTTATCCTTACCTTCATTCCGTCTCAGCGTTTAATTCCTTAGTACGCGATGTAAACGGATATAAAAACGGTTTTTGAAAAAGCAAAACTGTGACGACAAATTTTCTAATTTACGGATTCTATATCGTTCAATTATTTTCGTTAAAAAACACCGCCCTATACATTTCAGTCAAATCAAGACGCGTACATCGCCGTCTGTTCATAAAAAAGGGTCAACATGTATGTGAGAAAACGGTAACTCTTTCCCGCATACACGGAAATATATATACGTATCGAAATCATTGCTCCAATAAGCAGATTATGCGTTTGTCCCGATGTTTTTCGATGCAGTCTGCAGCATATGCATCAAAATGCGTCTTCAAACGTGTAAATCATTTACTTGATAGTAACGACAGATTTTAAAATATTGTGAGAAATCGAGCAATTGTTAACAAAAATGTAATTTTTACTTCATAAGCAATTTCGCCTTTTTCTACAATGATTTCAACACTAGTCAATACTTTCATTAAATCAGAAGATAAATATGTTTGCATTATTATTTTCAAAGTCAGGTGCTGACGTTAACATATGATCTCGTGATGTTAACTCAGTGTTGCGTGATGTTGATAACTCTGGGTCGTGTGATGCTGATGACGTCAACAACCACTCAAAAACCCCACTTAAGCCATTTCTTGAAATGCCTCGAAACCGGCTCGGCTCGTATGTAGTCGTATACATGTATATCCCGTACGTCTGTGTTTACTTAATGAGCTGATTTGGGTTTGTCAATGAATGTAAACATCAACTTACCCTGGGCTTATAATACATGTAGTTTGTAATTGAATATGTTGTCTTTGCATTGGGCCCAAACTTTTAGGCGCCATATATACAACAGAAACCCTGTTACGGTTAAGTTTTTGTTTGTTTTATTGGGATTTTACGCCACTTTCAAGATTAGTTTAGTTATATAAGGGCGACAGATCACTTATTCATAATCCCTGTGTAAATAAACCAGTACTAGGTTGGCAAGAGCACTCCACCATGACCGTCGTGCCGCGACTGGGGATCGAACCCGGAACGACCGGTTTCAAATTCCCGACGCTATTACGGTTTAGTCTTTTGTTCTATACAGAATAACCTCTAATAGCAACAAACTCTAAAGGGCAACAGTTTAGTTGTTCCCACATCTGATGAAATCAAATCGATCCAAAATGGACGAAAGAAATGAATTGCCTCGTAATATACAATTTTCCCCTTTCCTACAATGTTTTATTCAGTGGTATTCTTTATAAGTGTCAACATGTGACATAGAGAGCGACAACTCTCTAGAACAACTGAATTCTTCGCCTCCGATATGTGTTGCTCCGGAGAGGTAGCTTGTTAAAGCACTTCTTTGTAAAGACCCCTACAACCACACGTCTAAAATTATCTTCTATGCCCAGTTAGAACGTCCTTATTGGTGTATATGGAAACTGTTCTTCCAATTTCGTTTCATTTACGCTAATTATAGTGTCGTCTGCAAACATCTGAGGAAAATGTATTTTCGGCAACAATGTTTTCACTAATTACTCTTTCCCACATGGAGACGCACCTGTAGAAGAAGCTCATGATGAGCAGTTTCTCCTTTTGTCTCACTGTTTTCAACTCTATTTAGTAAATACATTTTCGTTTAAAGAGATTTTAGTGTTCCTCTACATATTTGTTGTATGTGGGAAAGTGTTAAGCTAAGTGTCAACTAAGTGTTTCTGAACAATTACAGAGAATACATTGCCTAGTCTGAAATTACACATATGCTATGATTCTCCTGTTGCACAGTTAATCGTTATAGCTTGGATCTTCTTTACACAGCTCTAGAAAATGGGCGGTTTTTTTGTTATCTTAAATACTTGATCTCCGAACTCCTCTCGTGCATGCTCAAAATTATCATCTCACAGAGGCTAGTAGTTTAGGTAGCCTCTCTACAGCATTGATAGTTCTCTTGCCGGAGAATAAGAGAGATATTGTGTCACAAAGACGTAGTTACTCCTCCTTATCTAGACATCTTGTTGTACAACCGTTAACTCAGTTGTCGATCTTTAAATAGGGGCGTACAAGGAATTGAGCTATCCCTTTTCCACATACAACCAATCTATAACACACCATGAAAACGTATTGGCAAAACCATGACAAATCTCTGTGAATGAAATTATAACTTTTGAATTGAAGAGAAACATTTTGACAAAGGGAGAATTGGCTTATCATGAGCCATAATGTTTTTAAAAGTCGTCTGCTGCAAATGCATCAAATTTTGTGAGGGGAAGGATAAAGTTGAAGTCCATGACTCTTTTGCAACATTCGAGGGAACCCCGCTCATTTTATGTATTTCTACAGCCTAACTTGATTCTTTGGTTTGTATTTATTCTAATAGATTTCTTTTGGGACTATCCGAAATGTACTCGACAATTAACACAATTGAGACAATGCATCTTACAATCGTCATATTTAACATTGGTCGAAACGGCAATCGAATATTCGTGACAATCGCTGCTAGATAACAGGCTTGGGATAATTGTTACCGTGAGAAAACGTTGAATATATTTTGCTGTTACTTTTGCTTTAATTGGACTAGATGCTATTTGGGTTAACTCGTTGAAACAATTGAGCAAATTTAGACGAATTTATAGACGTGTAAACATTCGCAAGATGTACCTCCAACAATGACATGCTCTCTCTTAGAGTCGTACGCGACACTCACTGCACACGGTACATTTGGAATTATTGCACGACGATTTATCCTATAATAACGAAATGACACCTGATGAATGTTTGTCCCTTCACTACATGGCCATACCTAACAAACGGTCGAAATTATTTCCATTGTAGCCTTCATATGCCAAAATGTTTTTTCTTCTCCATTACATGCAATCAATTGATTTAACTCAGCAAGAACGATATTGTTCTGGTTGTCTTGTATAATTATGAATTATTTTTGCAAATGTGTCAATTGAGCTTATTATTCCGCCAGTGCAGACATTTCTAATTTTAATTTTAATCTGGTCTTCGCAACTGTCAATGTCTGGAAGAACTTCAGAAGCACACACTGGTGTCACATCTGATACCAAAGTAGCTATAGTATCCAACGATATAGAACAAATTCCTCTATTCTACGGAGACAAGTCCGTAATAAATGCTAATATCAACGATTTCATGAATTATTCATGACACATTGGTAAATAAACGAGTACTAATCTGTGAAATGTGCTTTGCCAAAGGGCACTCAACACTGATCGCCTAGAGTGGGGATCGAACACGAATGTAGTTTGCAATTGGATATGTTGTGTGGGCACTGCACCCTATTCGATACGCAATATGTAGATAAGCAACTCAAATACGGTTAAGTTAACTATTCTATACAGTACAACCTCTCATAGAAACAACCACTGTTTAATTATTCTCACATCTGATAAAAATTAGATAAATAAACATGGACGAAATAATTTATATATTCGGAATGAAGTGGGGACATATTGTGGGAAAATGTTAATTGGCTCTAAAAAAGCGTTGTATCCCTTCCCTACAATGTTTTATGTAGTGGTATCCTTTAACAAGAGCTGTCCGCAAGACAGCATGCTCGACTGTTTGGCCATTTGATAATATAGACAACAGTTGTTACTGAGATAGTGGCTTGATAGTATAGAACTATAAATCAAGTAAGATAAGTCTTGTTTGAATAGCATCTGCTGTTTGTGAGAAAAGGCCTAGCATGCAAAACTTCAACCCAAAATTGTAACTTCACAAAGGGCTATAATTTATAATAAATTCAGTCAGGAGTTAACTAATCTGATTGTTTGATACCTTTAAAGACTATATTGAAGCTTTAAATCAATCTCTGAGTTGTTACTGGGATGTGTGCATGATCGTGCCATGCATGCACAATTTTAACAACATTTTAAAAGTCAAACAAGGGCCATAACTTGTACTAAATTCATACAAGAGTTATTTAACTTGACTGTCTGACACCCCTGAAGACATGAATGAAGTTTCAAGTCAATATCATTAGTGGTTACTGAGATATATATATGCAAGTACCTTGCATGCAAAACTTTAACCAGAATTTCTAAGTTAAAAAAGAGCATTATATGCTGGAAAGAGTTATTAAACTTGGTTGTCTATATAGGTGTGATGGTAAGGAAGGGTTGGTTGTATAAGGTTTCGATGCAATGCATCAAGTAGTTACAAGGATATAGACTCTTAATGTCGTTGCACGCGAAACTTTAACCAGAATCTCTATGTAACCAAAAAGGCTACACTTTGCATTATATGCTGGAAAGAGTTATCAAACTTGATTGTTTATATAGGTGTGATTGTTGGAAAATGTTGTATAAAGTGTCAATGCAATGCATCAATTACTTACTAGGATATGGACTCTTAATGTCGTTGCACGCAAAACTTTAACCAGAATTTCTTAATCAAGAAAGGGCTATAACTTGCAGTAAATGCAGGATAGATATATCTAACTTAATAATATACATAGGTGTGATGGCTGGAAAGCGTTGTATAAAGTCTCAATGCAATGCATAGAGTAAATACAGAGATATGGACTCTTAATGTAGTTGCACGCAAAACTGTAACCATAATTTCTAAAAGTATTAAAGTCTGATATACAGTATTGGGACTTGTCCAGCAGGGTCATTTGATGATGTCAAAAAAGTGTGTGAGGTTTTAAAGCAATAGCAACTGTGGTGTTTGAGAAAAAGCTTTGCATGCAAAATTTTAACCAAAATTTCTAAGTCAGAAAAGGGGCATAATTGTGTCAACATCTGATATAGAGTTATGGGACTTGTCCTGCAAGGTCATTTGATGATGTCCAATAAGTGTGTGAAATTTCAAAGCAATAGCATCTGAAGTTTGTAAGAAAAAGCCTTGCATGCACAACTTTAACCAAAGTTGCAACGCCGACGACGACGGCGACGCCGACGCACACGTGACTGTAATAGCTCTCAAATTATTCGAAAAGTCGAGCTAAAAATGCCAAAATGTGACATAGAGAGCGATACCTCTCAATAACAGTATAATTTCTTCTCCTACGGGATATGTTGCCCTGGAAAGGCTGCGCTGTAAAGCACATCTTTATAAAATACCTAGAACCACACACATATACTATTTGTGTGAACACTGAATGCTCTGACAAGACTGTATACATACACAAGGTCATTTTAAATTATACAACTAGAACGTTCGTATTTGGAACGAAGAACCGGGGTTCGCATCTCGGTCAAGTCACTTCAAAATTTTAAAAATGGTAGTAATGGCGTCCCTCCTTGGCGCTCAAGATTGCGGTGATATCATTTCAACTGATACATCCATGTCAGGGCAGTGCTGGTAACCATGAGACACCGTGATAAAATTGAAAAAATGTTGACAGCGGCGTTAACACATTTTAACAAACACACTATAAATGTTGAAAGAGTCTTAATTGGAGTCTAAATGTACCCTTAGCACGCTTTACATGAAAGTAAACGTTATGACTAGTCCTAAACTACAATTACGAACAATATAGACCAAGATTAATTTGCACATCCATGACGTTTAATCTTGGGCTATATAGTTTCCCGATCATTCACTTATCGTTTGTAAAATATTGCTTCATTGAATAAAGGGTACAAGAACGCGTTAAAATCGGACATGAATTTAAAACAAGATGCCCATGATGGCCCTGGAATCGCTCACCTGAATATTTTATTGAATTTATTTGACTATATGTATATAAGACAACAGCCCCGCCCCGCCCATTGGTGGCCATGTTTTTTGACAAATCAACATGGCTTGAAGGAATCTGATAGAGGGTCAGTCAAGGTACATTTCTTCCGTTTTTCTACAAGTTTTCACTATAGCCATATATGGCAAAACAGTCCCGCCCCCCTCGCGGATTTGCTTTTAGATCAATCAACATGACTTGGAGGAATATGATACAGGGTCACCCAAGGAACATTTCAATAACATTATTAGAAAATCGGCGAACCAGTTTGTGAGAAGAAGAATTTTAAACCTTTCTGCGTTTGGTAGCTATGGAAACCTGAATTCTGCATGGATCCCAAGAAAATGAAGAAATTCTGGTGAGGTCATTGAAAGGATGCTTTCTGTGACATAGGGCGATCACAATAACTCACATTGAGCACTTCGTGCTCAGGTGAGCTAAAAAAAGCAGTTGCAAGAACAAAACGGGATACTGGTTACAGGGTTTATTTGATCCTTGACATCTTGATTATTTTGATGTAATTATCATGTATTAACAACAAATAATACAAAAATAATGACATATTATCAATGGATAACAAATACATTTATAGTTTTAATGAGAGGTATTTTAGGATTAGCTGTTACTTTGTTTTATTTCTTTGGTTCTGGCTTACTTCGACACCAAAACAGTTGATATGTATATACTTAGCAGTATTTATTGAATTATGTTTTATAATACAAATGATATAGAATGCTGCAGGTGCATGTACCCTCGCAATAATTACAATACCCACCAGGTGTATACATGTACATTTACAAGAAGATAATGTACCTGTCATTAATGTATTGTCAGCTTCGTAATTAAATTATACTTCAGTGTTTATAATGAAAAGCAATACATGGATGAAATCATATCAAGAAAACAGCGTAGCAGTAGTTCTGATTGCTCGTTTGAGCAATCAGAACTGCTGCTACGCTGTTTTCAGAATACAGATCCGTTCAAGGAAATGGTTCGAGTTAATCGATATATTCGAATGTTCACTAGCTCGAGATAATCGATATATTTGAGTGTTCACTAGCTCGAGTTAATCGATATATTCGAGTGTTCACTAGCTCGAGTTAATCGATATATTCGAGTGTCCAATAGCTCGAGTTAATCGGTATATTCGAATGTTCACTAGTTCGAGTTAATCGATATATTCGAATTTTCACTAGTTCGATTTATGGCGAGTCCATCGTTCATGAATAATTACTTCCAATTAATTCGTGCTCTAAAACAGGTACACCATGCGATATGAAAAAGACCAGGTAAAATATCGCTCCAAACACAAATACTATCAATTCACGCCCTTCGAAAACGGGGACATGCCCTTATTATAACCGCCATATATCTGGTAGTTACTCTTGGGAACTGTTTGCATGCGATGCTTCTGAATAATACGCTTGGCTGAAAAACACAATTTTGAAATTCGTGTTTATTATTCCTTTCTTTATTTGGACCACATCATAATGCAAAGGGACAGTTGAAATGATTTAAAACAATACATAATACATACATATATTCTTAGACGAATTTAAAAACGTTTACACATTTGGATAGATAACTTCCTACAATAAGACGCTTTTGATGAGGGTCGTATGCGACACAATTTGGCGACGGAACATATGGCATGATTACACGATTAGTCTTATAGTTGAAAGACGACACCTGGTGGATACTGTTTGATCCTTGACTACACACATATATGTTTCCTTCTGGATCCATGGCCATGCCTAGTACCATTTATAACTTGCTTCCTTTGTAGCTTTTATAGTTCCATAACCTAGCTCCATCTCTATCGAACGCGCTAACTTGGTTTTGCTCACCAATAATTATATTTTTCTTATGGTCCTGTATTATGTGTGCAGGACTAATAACTGTTATTCCGAATGTATCAATAGAGTGTATTATTCTGCCATTGTTGATGTCTCTTATCTGTATTTCCACATTGTTTGTAGCGCTGCTTATCCATAGATAAGCTCCAGATTTATCCATCGATTCAACATCTGATACCAAAACTGCTATTGTATTACTTGACATAGAACAAATTCCTCTACAGTACAGAGACAAGTGAAAGCCACGTATATAGCAAATTTTATCTTCATTAACTTCATAAGTTTCAACTCTCCGAGAATCAAATGATATTGCTACACGGTTAACCTCATAGTCTACAACACATATGTCTACAGGACGCCATTTAAGTCTGTAGGAAATCTGGAAATTAAAATATCCGTCGAATATCTTCAAATTGTTATTTTCTCTATCAAGTAAAGCTATCCGCATATTATTTAATACAATTATCCCTGCAATAGCGCATTTTTTCTCCCTCTCAGAACACACATTAAACGCACCAATGTGTTCTAAATGCTTTTGTAACAAGGGTATAGGGGTATCTCTTTGTTTCGTGCTGTCCGCAGTTTTACATTTATAGTCTACTCTATCAGCATCTCTGATCCCATGCGCAACGCCGGAATTAGCAGACTGCTGACTGGCACAATGACAAGTTACGTCATCTGGTTCAGTATCCACATCGGCGGATGCAGTAAGATGTTCGATGGTGCAGGGACCTTGAGTTTTCGTACAACTGGTATCACTAACATCGTCCGTCTGAACCTCGACATCTTTGTAAGTGTATTTTACCCATAAATCAGCTTGTGAATGTGTAATACAATCTAAAGAATCTGTAGAGGGTTCAGTTTCACATACCTGTGGGAAGTGTTCTTCGTTTGTACCTGGATACACATCAGTTTGCATTTCAGCATCTATACATGTCGTTTCCCCCAATAAGTGTTTTATGCTATTAAAGCGTTTATCTTCGCCTTCACAATGAGATATGTTGACTAGTTCGTCTATGGAGGCCTCAAGTATTTCTAGTCTATCAGCTATCTTCTTAACATTGCCCTTACGACCAAGGCTACTCTCAATGGTTTGCTTCAGCGAGGATATTTCAAGGGACAGTGCAACTCGTTTAGAAACAGCCATTGTTCTCTCTGTATCATTTAGATGCAAAACTGCACGTAACAACTCTTCGTGTCTGTCTTGTAGTCGAACTATCCTTTTAACGTCATCACAAAGCAAATCTACAGCTTCCGTATCGTCTTCATTGTCGTCTTTTTTATTGACACTGCTATCCTGATCGGTGAATGCTTGAATCTTTGTAAGGATTGTTCTTTTCAATTGAATCTGCCTTTTCGTTTCGGCTGATTCAAGTTCTTTGAGTTCCTTGCGTTGTTTCGTAATTTCCTGGAACCACTTTCTTATTTCTTGTATCTCACTCAAGACTGATTGTGGTGATAACTGTACATTTTGAATTTTAGTTATTCTTTTACAGCCCCGATGGATCTTCTTCATACAAGGCTGACATACAAACTGTGCATGGTCCTCACAATAATACTCAAACTGCACTTCATGTATGTCACAAATTATCATATCCTTTAATTCATTCAGTGTTTGAGACGTGAAATTCACCGGGAGATTGTCCTTGGTGACAGTTGTATGTGCCTTTAATATTTCATTAGTTGAATGAATCTCCAAACAAGTCTCACACAAACATTCCATACAATCTACACAGACCCTGACGCCGTCTACTGTTTCGCCGTCTAATCGGCACAATTCACACTCTAGTCCAAGTTGAGATTGTTTCTCGGACTCGGTTTCAGAGACAACTAATTCCGCCATTTTAATAAACCGTCGATTTTTATATTGACCAAGTCTGTACACATACAGCTGTCACCATGCAATATACACAAAGCACACTATCACTGTGAACATATTGACAAATAATACAACGTTCTTATCAGCATTTATAAATTGTGCATTTCATACTAAAGAGTCTTTTCCCGAATCGATTCGATCGATGCCGCCATTTTGTCAAACGTGCGACTCGCGTATTTCATTTTCACAAAATAATGTCTTTTGGACTTCGATACACGAAACCTAGCATATACATATGCATACACCCAAATCAAGGTTAAACGAGGACATCTCGGATATTTACGTACACACTACCGACTGTTATCTAAACACTTTACCCGAATCGACATTATTAAAATTTTATTTTTTAAAAACAACTAACAAAAATGTCAATATTAGAGAAATATGGAAGTATTTCATAATATATCTATAGGTGCTACCTATTTACGAAAAAACCCGCAAGATAATTATAAACACAAATTAAAGAGCATACTTTGGCCATAACAAAGGATTTATAAGTAATTGACTAGACAATAATAATGTTAATGTCATGTTTCTTGCATTATCAAAACATATTTGGAATTCGTATTGCTGTTGTCTATTATTTGAACAGAAAATAATAAAGTAAAGACTTTCAGAAAATCAAGGAATACATTTATAATGAACGAGGTTAAAACATGAGGGCCAAGACGATCCTTAATCGATCACCTGCATTATGGCAAAGAAGCAAATAGATCAGCCCTTTTCTGATGCCACCTGGCGACTGCCTTTTTCAACCAGTCAATATGACTGGAACAAATTATGTAAGGGGTCACATTTCTGCTAAACCCTTTCCCTATTAGAGATGGTTTCTGAGGCCTATGCAACAGACGATTTAGGATAAGATTGTCGCCACAAGAACAATTGCTTCTTATGAGAAAGTTATCCTTTTGCCACAATGTTTGATAAATAATTATACTTTGAATGAGTGAGTCACACAATGTTTGATAAATAATTATACTTTGAATGAGTCAATAGCTCATGTATAGGAATTTGGGGTCTTTCATGTTGATACCACTTTTTTGCGGGAAACGACGTCGCTCCATTGACGTTACGCCAAGATGAAGTGTAACGGAAATTACGTCACGTCCTTCTTTGGCTACGATATAGTCAAAATTTAGTTTCGGGCGTAGAAGGCTTATGCTGTCGTTTTTTTGACGAACGGGAAAACATATTTCTTACAGATTTCCATTTATTTTTAACTTTTCGTACATATGTTAATTCCCACATAACACACCACTTAAATGATCTTAAATATCGACAATAATTTTCAATCTGTGTTTTACGTCTGCTTTTTATACATATCCAAAATGGCGACCCCCGTGGATTTTTCCAGTTTCATTTCAGAAAGCTTCATGGGTTATTGAAAAAACAAAAAAATCTCACACCTGTAACCTATAAGCGATGTTTTTTTTTCGTATAAATAAAAAGAATAGCTAGAAACAAATGTTTGTCATTTTGGCACAAGTATAACAAGTTTCCTATGTGATTACACAATGTTGAATCATATCATACATAATCAGAAAAATATTAATATCTAACCATTGAAATACCACACTCATGTGATTACATGTGAAGTTGGGAAGAATTCACAAGCCCCTTGATGGATTTTAATACATAAAGAATGTGACATGAGAGAAATTGTTGATTGACCCATCATATACTCAATTGTTGAAAATAAGTTTCAAATGTAATTTGTAAATAGATATATTACTAATAGACAATTTATAAAAAAGCTTGACGATAAAACGGGTCTCCCTCTCTATCGCAATAGCAAAACACCAGTATTTACACTAGGATTTTGTTAACTGGATCAACCAGTTTAATAATAGCTTTTAATAGCACACGACCTAGTGTTCGGTTAGTTAGTTTAATATGACTACAGCCATGGTCTTTGTCTACGAATACTTTTCATTTGGTTTTTGCTTCTTAATGTACTGCTGTAGACTCACGTGATAGCTAATTTAGCTATTTTGAACAATTGATTAGGGAAATCTAGATCTTTCGGACTTGATAACTTCAAAGTTGTCTGCTGCAGCTTTATTGTATGTGGGAAAGGGTAAATTATAAACAAAATAAACAACAGGCTGGGTATGCATTGTGAGCAATGACTATATATGCATGTATCTGATTCTGAAAAATCTCAAGGCTTTAGTTTATAGGATATTTAAACCCGTACTAACCAGAATTAATTTTTCCTTTTTGTTGTTTATACAAATGTATCAAATTAAACAAAGGGACACAACTTTGGTTAACTATAACAAGTCTGATTCGCTACACTGTATATTTGCCACAGTACCACTATTTAATTAAAATTTATCCCACTCTCTTTCACTATATCTTATTGCATAATTCCCAACTGTAATGTAAATGTAGTGTAGTCCAGGTTGTAAAAATAATCAGATGGTTGAAAATGAGAATGTGTTTGAATATTTGTCAGTTCGAAGAATTTGTTGTCCGACAGTCATGATTGAAGATTTTCGCGAAGACTGCCGACATCTCTCCAACATAATGTTAGGCCTACTTACCAACACTTTAGACGATACATTGGAGTTGTTTCTATTTAAATATTTCACCAGATACGTCTCAAGTCGTCATTATTCGGGATACAGTAACATTTAAGATTTCATACGGCAATTTTTCGTTGTGTCTGTAAATCGCTTTACTGTAAATGGCTTGCGTCCAGATCACCTTGATTAGTACGGTACTAGTCGGCTATTTTGTCAAACTGGAACAAAATATTTCATTTTCAGTTCCACACATTTTTCGCTTTTTCTTAAAATTGTTAGGTCACACGAAATTACGCAGTTCTTTGATTAGCTTAAACATCGATTTAGAATTAATAATGATTGACTAGACGACAATATTTTTCAAACTGTGTTTAAACGTCGGACCGGCCGCATTTATAACATATCCAAAATGGCGGCCACCATTGAAAATTTCCAGTTTCATTTCAGAAACCTTCATGTGTATTGAAAAAAAAAAAAAAAAAAATTCTCACACCTGTTAATTCTCACACCTATAAGCGAAAAAAAACATTTTTTTTTTTTTTCGTATTAATACAGAGTTGGCAACATTGTGAAAAAAGGTTGGAATATTCGCCAGAGTCCTATTTCTTAAGTTTCGTCTAAAACAGAGGCGTCTTCAGGGAAATGTTGGAAATGTTAAGCATATTCAAAATATTCATCTGTTTAACTTCCTTCTTAAATACCTGAAATAAACACGAATATACAATGGAATACACGCGTATCCTGCCAATTAGTTATTAATTGAATATGTGGCGAACACACAGACGAACAGATGACGGAGCTGTGATCTAAATGTGTCATCCTTCCAAGGCAGGCGACTTAAACACGTATTGAACCGTATTGGTGAAGTGATTGTAATGTCCCTCTCGAGTGCGAAAGACCAGAGTTTGATCCTCGGTCTGGTTACCCTAAATACTTTGTAGTAATGACTAAGTAGGGCTTGGGTCAGGATACGCTTACCTGCAGTGCTGGTCATTAAACAGCGAAACGACTTGATATGGCTAATTACTGTTGAAAGCGGAATTAAAAACTTTACTTACAAACAATCAAAAACGTCTGGAACAGTCGTCAATGAAAAGTGTTCGTTCAGTTTCATTTCATTAACCGTTTATAAATACGATAAGGTAATTGCAGTGACGGTTGCTTTGCAAACATTTGAGGAAAATGTATTGTGAAATTGTAGATATGATTTTGCTAGATTGTAGAAATATGCATGCCGATCAATTTTTAAAATACTGTCGTCTGCAAAGGACATATGTCTGTATCAGGAGAAGGGTAGCGTGAATGTATATATGCATTGACACAGTGACTTTATAAATTATAAATAGGATGTAAATGGCTGACACTACCAATGTCAAAGGTCAGATCAGATTATTTAGCTCATTGTCAAATCGTGTATTGAATACGATCGTCCACGATTAAACCTCGAAGCTTTGGAATAGTCTTGCATAGGGGTGATTTATCAATAATGTCGTTGTTGACTGATTACATATTGTACATGTTATATATCCCATACGTCTGTGTTTACTTAATAAGCTGCTTTATGCTTGCCAGTGGTTGTAAACATCAACTTATCCTGGGCGTATTATACATGTAGATTGTATTTGGATATGTTGTGTTGGCATTGGGCCCCAAAATGTTAGGCGCAATATGTACAACAGTAACCATGTTACGGTTAAGTTAACTGTGCTATACAGTGTAATCTAGCATAGCAACAACCACTAAAGAGCAATAGTTTAGTTGTTCCCACATCTAATGATAATTAAATCAATCACAAATGGATGAAAACATGATATTTTCGAAATGAAGGGGGGAAAGATTGTTGAAAAAAATGTTAACTGGCTCGTAATGAACAATTCCCACATTTCCTGCAATGTGTTATGTAGTGGTATACTTTAGAAGTATCAACATGTGACATAGAGAGCGACACCTCTCTAGAACAGCGGAATTTCTTCGCCTCCAATAGATGTTGCTCTGGAGAGGTGGAACGTTAAAGCACATCTTTGTAAAAAACCTATAACCACACTTTTAAAATTATCTTCTGTGCCCAGTAAGAACGTCTTTATTAGTCAATGAACATTACTGTTCGAATTTCGTTTCATAAACCGTTTACCTGTTAGGCTTATTATAGTGTCGTCTGTAAACATCTGAGGCAAATGTATTTTCTGCAACAATGTTTTCATTAATTACTCTTTCCCACATGTAAACGCATCGACAGAAGAAGCTCATAATGAGCAATGTCTTCCTTTGTCTCACTGTTTTCAACTCTATTTAGTAAATATACTTTCCTTTAAAGAAATTTTCCAGGAATTGAGTTATCCCTTTTCCACATACAATCTATAGCAGACGATTTTGAAAAAGAAACCATCAGGAGTTGTCGTTAATCGACAGAAAGCCGGTTATTGGAGGGAGTCGCGAGTTTAAATACCATTTGCACTTTGATCCTGAAGTATTATTTACTGCATAGTATATATATCGTTGTTGAGGTTCATGCTTCGTGCCTTCCACCTGGCTCTTTTGAACCCCGCTCATTTTATGTTTGTTACAAAAAGAGAACATTCTCATTTTGTCACACTGTTATCAACTCTACTCAAAACATATAATTCCATTTAAAGAGATTTTCTATATTTTTGGCAAGATCATCTCAAAGCTGTCTGCTAATGAGTTGCTTTAAGTAAGTAAGTAAGTAAGTAAATATTTTATTAAAGTGACATGTGTATAACATTTAATTTTCCAGGAATTGAGTTATCCCTTTTCCACATACAATCTATAGCAGACGATTTTGAAAAAGAAACCATCAGGAGTTGTCGTTAATCGACAGAAAGCCGGTTATTGGAGGGAGTCGCGAGTTTAAATACCATTTGCACTTTGATCCTGAAGTATTATTTACTGCATAGTATATATATCGTTGTTGAGGTTCATGCTTCGTGCCTTCCACCTGGCTCTTTTGAACCCCGCTCATTTTATGTTTGTTACAAAAAGAGAACATTCTCATTTTGTCACACTGTTATCAACTCTACTCAAAACATATAATTCCATTTAAAGAGATTTTCTATATTTTTGGCAAGATCATCTCAAAGCTGTCTGCTAATGAGTTGCTTTAAGTAAGTAAGTAAGTAAGTAAATATTTTATTAAAGTGACATGTGTATAACATTTAATAAAAGATTTAACAAAGTTCGTTGAAAAAACACCCGGCCCCATGGGCCTATATGTCACTATATGTGGAAAAGGGTTAAGTAATAAGCCGAACAACTTTTCTGGCAGCTACAGTTGATACAATATAATGTAGGCTACGATTCATTCTCGTGGTGCACAGTTATTTACATAGCTCTTCATAAGGGGTGTGATTTACAATCTTAAACACTTGACCTCCGAACCCATCTCGTGCATGCTCATACGCGTCATTAAAGTAGCCCCCTACAGCATAGAGAGTACTCTTTCCGGATAACCAAAATGATTTTGAAAACATCGTGAAAAGATATTGACAATACCCTCGGAAATCTCTGCAAAATGAAATTGTAATTAGTGTGGCAAAAGGAGAATGTTGTCCTTATCTAGGCATAAGGCTGTAAAATCACTCAACCCTTTCCCACATAGACAGTTTTATGTCCCTTTAATACTTCATTAGTTGAATGAATCTCCAAACAAGTCTTACATAAACCTTCCATACAATCTACACAGACACTGACGCCGTCTACGGTATCGCCGTCGAATCGACACAAGTAACACTTTAAATCAAGTTGAGATTTATTCCCACACTCGATTTCAGAGACATCTAATAAGCACCCTACAACGCATTTTAGGCTGAGACTGCACGAGAAAAATAGTTCAATAGGGATTCAACAAAACTGCATTTAAAAGCTTAAGATCAAACAAAACGATCATTATAATGTTGTTAGAACATCAGTAAAATACTTAAGGCGTGAACACCTAATATAAGTTTAACAAATGCTTAGAAATTAATGCGCCGAGAGGTCAAATATGGAAGGTTACTGTTAACAAAGAATAACATATATAATTGACTTGCTGACTACAAACAATATTAAACATTTTCCACTTGAAAACATTTTGAAGTGTTTTCATCCAAGAATAATTGTTGTGAAAGGAGATATTGCTACTAATGAGCAATTTCCTCTTTCACTACAATTGTATTTCTAACTCTATTCAACTATATACTTCAATTTATAGAAATGTTTCCCACTTTCAAATCAACAATGTAACATAAATTTATTTGAGGAAATTACGTTCAACTATAGTCTTATAAAATGGTTACTATCAGAAGTAGATTTTAATCTAGAATAAATTATAATTAAATTGCATGAACACATCAACCTTTCAGTCCTTTTTCTGCTAAATACCACTTTTGACACCATTGATCAATTTATTGTTGCAGTTTTCTAGATATTACATATTTTCCCCAAACTTCATCCCACAGGGAACATCTAGAGCCCATTCCACAGGTTTTGTCACAGACATAGTGCTCTTCAATGCCATTGCAACACAGACTGACAAAGAGTTGACCTGATAGCAGTTAGTTAGTTAGTTAGTTATGCTTCAAAATAGGTAAACAAGTGGGAAATGGTGAAAAGAGAACAGTCACCTTTTTTTGTCACAAATCATTTTCTTAGCCTCGCTTTCAATAATATATGAATATTCGAAATGATAGTATTAAGAAAAGCTTGAATGACAAGCAACGTTTAATGGTAACAGGTATTAGTTTTCGACACTCCACGTATCCCTAGTTATAATTATTTTGAATATTCATCGAATTTTAAACGATGAAATCAACATTGAGTCATTATAACAAGAATATATAAAAATATTTCTTCGCATCTATACAAATCTTGTCAATAAACTTCGACGGCTACTTGTCGAACAGTGCGGAACCAGCGTGTGTGTGGGGGGGGGGGGGGGCGGAGTAGGGGGGGGGGGGGGGGGGGGGGGGGGGGGGGGGGGGGGGGGGGGGGGGGGGGGGGGGGAGTATAGCCCCCATATTTTGTTAAGAATTTAATTAATTTTGTGAAATAAGGGACGGCTAAAATACAATGTCACGAAAGATCGTTCGGAAAAGTTTCACTTTCAACATGATCAGTTGAAAGTCGTAAAAGAGTGCTCTGACAAACTGAAAACATTGGACGGTAACGTAAAAAATTGTTCGATGTTATGCTTTTCTCCATTTCCGGAGTAGGGGGGGAGTATAGCCCCCATATTTTGTTAAGAATATAATTAATTTTGTGAAATATGGGACGGCTAAAATACAATGTCCACGAAAGATCGTTCGGAAAAGTTTCACTTTCAACATGATCAGTTGAAAGTCGTAAAAGAGTGCTCTGACAAACTGAAAACATTGACGGTAACGTAAAAATTGTTCGATGTTAGCTTTTCTCCATTTCCCCCATGTCTTCAAAACCTTGTATATCATAATGCGCAATAAAGAACCAAGCGTGGCCAACATTAAGTTATTTTGATACGTCAAACACCATAAACAATAAATGTAACTTATACTCCTTTGAAAAAAACCCACCACATTAGCTATTTTCCGGCGGGATATTTATGTATCCAAGATTTTGAAAAGCGAAACCAAGGCTGAACATCCGATCCTTCCGCCAATACTGAGTCTCGTCAGGGTTTTCACTGCCTGCTTTATGGAATATTATTCTAGATGTGTCATCTGATAAACCTTTAGACGTGAAGTCCTATGTTACACTCGATTAACTTTAAATCTCCTTTCCCTTATGCAATACATCTGTATGAGGACGACTTTGAAAACATATTGACCAAAATGTGTTAAATAAAGGTGCTTCTCTTACATGAGTATTTGGATTATAATAACACAAAACCATTTTAATCATATAACACACCTGCTGCAGATTTCTGTATTTTTGTTCCGCATACAACAACACTATAGCAGACGACTTTAAAAACGTAATAACAAAAACAAAATGAATGAAGTTATAGAATAGGCTTGAACACATTTTGACAAAATGTGAAAATTCTCATTATGAGAAATGTTTACTTTGACCGAAATGTCTTCAAAAGTCGTCCGCTGCAGATGCTTCAACATTCGTCGGAATTTTGGACTGAGTTAATGGATACCGACACGGTGATATCAATAGTCACGTCACATGGTTTAATTGCACTTATAGATGATAGAGCTGCAGCAAAACAAATCTTACCAACTTTCTCGGAGTGTGTACAACCCAGGAGAAGATATGTTCCGTATGGGAATATTGTAACAAAGGGAGCATACAGGTATAATATCTAATCCATTATTATCTCAGATGTGTTTTGAGAAAACCTGCCGTGTTGCAATTGTTTGGAAAATGAGGAACCAACTTTACCTATACAGAGGAATATACTGATCCGTGCTTTGTTTCATTTACGTGGATCCCTTGTCACTGTATTTGAATCAATATTTTGGTTTTAAAATGTTCAAAATTCTAACAAAAGGAGTATACGGGTATAACCACAGTCGTCTGAGTTTATAATTGAATAGGTTTCTAATAATAGCATTATGTATGTCATATTCTAAAAATAGCATGGTTCATCTACCTCCAGAATGTATGTAATAGTAGTTTAAAGAATAAATACATTTGCTGATTCTCGCGTATTTTGCTCCTTTTTAATTTCACAAAAGCGGTACTTTCAATAATGTTTTATGTAAGTTTACGATAGCAAACACACCACAATCCAATTATGGTAGCTGCTATTGGATTTTTTTTGTTTTGTTTGTATGATATATTAAGCCGCTTTAAACAATTTATCAGTTATATCACGGTGTTTCCTAGGTAAAGTAATGGCGCTACTGGTCCATATATCCTGACAACAGAGAGTCAGTCGTGACCACGTTCCTGAAGCTTACATGTATACTTGAGCGCCAATTGATAATTTAACTTTGAATTAATATATGAAACAAACATGACGTGATTGAGAATGACGATATTCGACTGGACTCGATGTTTAAATTATCTTTACCTATAGACATATTTCAGGTATGTCATGAAGTTCTTTCGTTTGTGGTACACATAATCGCTCTTCAGCAACATCAACCTTACTGCGTGTTATAACGTCCTAACGTATGTGATACACGTAGTCGCATAACAGAGACAACAACCTTACTGCATGTTATAACGTCCTAACTTATTAGTCGCATTACAGAAAATCAACATCACCCCGTTTTCGTTTTATTTGGATTTGGATTCAGATAAGCGTCCAAATACGTGCAATAACATCAACGCTTTCACTATTAACACTCTCCCACTTGTAGACGCATTGTGACGCATCTGCAGCAGACTTGTGCAGATAGTGTTACAAAAGTTATATTAAACTGTTTTCAAATCTTCTCAAGATATTCTTCATATATTTGGCAAAATTATTTCAAATTAGTCAGCAGCAGTTTGGGTGTCGGAAAGGATTAATCAATTAGCCAAACTCGTTTTCGGACAGCTATCGTGGGTCACATTACAATGGAGCGAAGCGCAGACAACAGCCCTGTGTGTCCGACGATGCAGTAAATACAGTGTTCTGACTCTACACATATGCTACGGTTGATTTTCCTGGTACACAGTTTATCTTTATAGCTGGGATGTAATTTACACAGTTCGAGATAAGAGAGAGACGTATTTTATAATCTTAAACACTTCATCTGGAAACCCTTCTCGTGCATGCTCAAAATGATCGCACACTAAGATGATTTATTCAGGTAGTTTCCCCACAACATAGAGAGTGCACTTGTCGGAGTAAAATGGAGGTACATTGCCTGCTTTTTCTCCTTTAAAAGACATATGACTGTTGTGTACTGTTTTACGCCGCTTTCAACAATCTTTCAGTCATATCTAGGCGTTTTTAGATCACCTAGAGCCAAAGGCCCAAGGTGAGCTATTCTGATCACTCTGTGTCCGTCGTCCGTCGTCTGTTGTCCGTCGTCCGTCGTCGTCCGTCGTCCGTCGTCCGTCGTCCGTCGTCCGTCGTCGTCCGTCGTTAACTTTTAGCTTTAAACATCATCTCCTCCTGGGGCCCGTTTTATCAAAAAAGTCGGATCTTAGCTACGACCTGACGTAAGTTTTGAAGTTACGATCGGTCTTTAAGACCGTTTTATCAACGAGGTCGTAACTTCAAAGTCGCAGCTAAGATTTTAAAAGTCGTAAGTCTATTTATAACTGCGAGCCAGTCTAAATATCAGCTTCCGGTTTTGCGACAACAACAATAAAAGCTGTCTGCAATCACCTCGAAAACGTAAACATGCCTCAAATTTCGATACGAAGTCTACACAGACATCAACGATTGATGTTTAATGATGACAACTAGTTCATACGGACAGTGTTCACGGTAATGTACACGATTAAAATATTTTGTATCGCCTGCTGATTCATAAAATCTGAGGTTGAACGCTTCGTATTGTGAAACTGAAAATGTAATCGGCTTAATTTTTCACTGCTGTTCTTCCTTGTCTTTAGTACATTGGTATTGATAATTTTAGTTCAATGGGGCTATACTATTTACTACTGAGAACAAAATTCTGATCCTAAAATGTCGAAGGTTAAATTTACAAGGACGTAGGACGTAGAGTCTAGTAGAGAACAAAATACTTACAGCATTTTACTTTGGTCTTACCAGGGATGTTTCTGGTGTAACCAGAGACATTTGCAAATGTTTTGTGTCTTTCCTGTCGTGATATAGTAACACTTCTATGTAGTCTGAGTATTGACAAGTGAAATATATTTATTAACTTTCTTACGTGCAATTAATAAGCTTATTTCCTACAGTTTTTCGTGTATAAAACTCATACTGTCAATTTAATTATTTCAGGGTCACGTGGTTCCCAATAAGCAGCAGAAGTGTGCACTGTATCAAGTATGATGACCCAGGAAAAACAATGGTGAAGATTCAAACAAATGTACTTAGAAGCTCTGTAAAATGTCAATATTGCTTTCATACACTATTTTGAAGTGTCTCTTATACTTTTGACAACTCTGAATAAATTTGTTTTCAATAATCCTGGAAATTACTCAAACAATCAGTTTCTCATTTGCTATCAATGTTTTCTACACTGCTTTCATATTAGAAAAGCTATCTAGAATTTCAGTTTCTGTTGAATTTCTGTTACTTCATTTTGAAAGATTTTCTGAAATATATATTTCTCCATGGTTTGTGGTAGGTTTCTATGTTTTAATTCCATTATACATTTTGTTTTATTTATTACATGTATTCTTTGATTTTCAGTGTGCATATATTCTCATTCAATTTCATCATGGTAGCTCAGTCGATAGCGACGCGGG
Organism: Serripes groenlandicus; assembly: GCA_031761405.1. Lineage (NCBI taxonomy): Eukaryota > Metazoa > Mollusca > Bivalvia > Cardiida > Cardiidae > Serripes > Serripes groenlandicus. Next base: position 487,939 of record JASEVX010000116.1, read on the forward strand.
CTGTCAAGCCAGGGGTTGTGAGTTTGAATCCCAGCTTGGCCAACATTCTCTCCGACGTTTGAGAAGTCATTGTGTCATGCGTCATTCGTCTTTCACCAATGGGCTTACAGTCTATGTGGATTAGCAGCTATTTGCTTGGAAAGTATGTTGTGTTGAGTACTGGTATAAGAAAGCTACGAATAGAGTGAGAACTGGCTGTCGATATATGACTGAACAATTATTGAAAACGGCGTTAACGTTTAAACCCCAATCAATCAATCAATCTTTCATCACTCACAAAATGTATATGGAATTTTTTCCACATTCAGTAAATCTGCAGCAGAACACAAATATAGCAATCTTTTATTTATGAAAGTTGAATTATTGAATAGACTTTGTCAGACCTGCTGCAGTGTTTTGAAATCATAGTGGCGCTGACGCGACACGGTTGAAAACGGCCGTAAAGCCGTTCAAACCTGCTGCAGGCTTGTGTCGAGTCAATGCTAATACCATTTCAAAGAGGTTACGATTAGAGTAGAACAGAGGGAAGGGACGCGTGTAAGACATATAAGTAAAAGTAAGTAAATAACGTGAAAAAAGGAGCTCAACTCACCTTTAGGAAGTGATGTACCCGCCGTCGTGTTGTTCTGTGGTGTCTTGATATCTGCAGCCAGCCCGCGTTCCAGTAGAATATATATGAAATGGAGACACGGAATCGAGTTAGACAGTGGTCAATTGCACGGCGGTTTTCGTTAGGTCGGGGCCTAACACTTAACGATTACGAGTAGAACTAACAGGAGGATACGTTGAAGACATCTACTGTACTGACAGCTTTGTCAGACCTGCTGCAGTGTTTTGAAATCATAGTGGCGCTGACGCGACACGGTTGAAAACGGCCGTAAAGCCGTTCAAACCTGCTGCAGGCTTGTGTCGAGTCAATGCTAATACCATTTCAAAGAGGTTACGATTAGAGTAGAACAGAGGGAAGGGACGCGTGTAAGACATATAAGTAAAAGTAAGTAAATAACGTGAAAAAAGGAGCTCAACTCACCTTTAGGAAGTGATGTACCCGCCGTCGTGTTGTTCTGTGGTGTCTTGATATCTGCAGCCAGCCCGCGTTCCAGTAGAATATATATGAAATGGAGACACGGAATCGAGTTAGACAGTGGTCAATTGCACGGCGGTTTTCGTTAGGTCGGGGCCTAACACTTAACGATTACGAGTAGAACTAACAGGAGGATACGTTGAAGACATCTACTGTACTGACAGCTTTGTCAGACCTGCTGCAGTGTTTTGAAATCATAGTGGCGCTGACGCGACACGGTTGAAAACGGCCGTAAAGCCGTTCAAACCTGCTGCAGGCTTGTGTCGAGTCAATGCTAATACCATTTCAAAGAGGTTACGATTAGAGTAGAACAGAGGGAAGGGACGCGTGTAAGACATATAAGTAAAAGTAAGTAAATAACGTGAAAAAAGGAGCTCAACTCACCTTTAGGAAGTGATGTACCCGCCGTCGTGTTGTTCTGTGGTGTCTTGATATCTGCAGCCAGCCCGCGTTCCAGTAGAATATATATGAAATGGAGACACGGAATCGAGTTAGACAGTGGTCAATTGCACGGCGGTTTTCGTTAGGTCGGGGCCTAACACTTAACGATTACGAGTAGAACTAACAGGAGGATACGTTGAAGACATCTACTGTACTGACAGCTTTGTCAGACCTGCTGCAGTGTTTTGAAATCATAGTGGCGCTGACGCGACACGGTTGAAAACGGCCGTAAAGCCGTTCAAACCTGCTGCAGGCTTGTGTCGAGTCAATGCTAATACCATTTCAAAGAGGTTACGATTAGAGTAGAACAGAGGGAAGGGACGCGTGTAAGACATATAAGTAAAAGTAAGTAAATAACGTGAAAAAAGGAGCTCAACTCACCTTTAGGAAGTGATGTACCCGCCGTCGTGTTGTTCTGTGGTGTCTTGATATCTGCAGCCAGCCCGCGTTCCAGTAGAATATATATGAAATGGAGACACGGAATCGAGTTAGACAGTGGTCAATTGCACGGCGGTTTTCGTTAGGTCGGGGCCTAACACTTAACGATTACGAGTAGAACTAACAGGAGGATACGTTGAAGACATCTACTGTACTGACAGCTTTGTCAGACCTGCTGCAGTGTTTTGAAATCATAGTGGCGCTGACGCGACACGGTTGAAAACGGCCGTAAAGCCGTTCAAACCTGCTGCAGGCTTGTGTCGAGTCAATGCTAATACCATTTCAAAGAGGTTACGATTAGAGTAGAACAGAGGGAAGGGACGCGTGTAAGACATATAAGTAAAAGTAAGTAAATAACGTGAAAAAAGGAGCTCAACTCACCTTTAGGAAGTGATGTACCCGCCGTCGTGTTGTTCTGTGGTGTCTTGATATCTGCAGCCAGCCCGCGTTCCAGTAGAATATATATGAAATGGAGACACGGAATCGAGTTAGACAGTGGTCAATTGCACGGCGGTTTTCGTTAGGTCGGGGCCTAACACTTAACGATTACGAGTAGAACTAACAGGAGGATACGTTGAAGACATCTACTGTACTGACAGCTTTGTCAGACCTGCTGCAGTGTTTTGAAATCATAGTGGCGCTGACGCGACACGGTTGAAAACGGCCGTAAAGCCGTTCAAACCTGCTGCAGGCTTGTGTCGAGTCAATGCTAATACCATTTCAAAGAGGTTACGATTAGAGTAGAACAGAGGGAAGGGACGCGTGTAAGACATATAAGTAAAAGTAAGTAAATAACGTGAAAAAAGGAGCTCAACTCACCTTTAGGAAGTGATGTACCCGCCGTCGTGTTGTTCTGTGGTGTCTTGATATCTGCAGCCAGCCCGCGTTCCAGTAGAATATATATGAAATGGAGACACGGAATCGAGTTAGACAGTGGTCAATTGCACGGCGGTTTTCGTTAGGTCGGGGCCTAACACTTAACGATTACGAGTAGAACTAACAGGAGGATACGTTGAAGACATCTACTGTACTGACAGCTTTGTCAGACCTGCTGCAGTGTTTTGAAATCATAGTGGCGCTGACGCGACACGGTTGAAAACGGCCGTAAAGCCGTTCAAACCTGCTGCAGGCTTGTGTCGAGTCAATGCTAATACCATTTCAAAGAGGTTACGATTAGAGTAGAACAGAGGGAAGGGACGCGTGTAAGACATATAAGTAAAAGTAAGTAAATAACGTGAAAAAAGGAGCTCAACTCACCTTTAGGAAGTGATGTACCCGCCGTCGTGTTGTTCTGTGGTGTCTTGATATCTGCAGCCAGCCCGCGTTCCAGTAGAATATATATGAAATGGAGACACGGAATCGAGTTAGACAGTGGTCAATTGCACGGCGGTTTTCGTTAGGTCGGGGCCTAACACTTAACGATTACGAGTAGAACTAACAGGAGGATACGTTGAAGACATCTACTGTACTGACAGCTTTGTCAGACCTGCTGCAGTGTTTTGAAATCATAGTGGCGCTGACGCGACACGGTTGAAAACGGCCGTAAAGCCGTTCAAACCTGCTGCAGGCTTGTGTCGAGTCAATGCTAATACCATTTCAAAGAGGTTACGATTAGAGTAGAACAGAGGGAAGGGACGCGTGTAAGACATATAAGTAAAAGTAAGTAAATAACGTGAAAAAAGGAGCTCAACTCACCTTTAGGAAGTGATGTACCCGCCGTCGTGTTGTTCTGTGGTGTCTTGATATCTGCAGCCAGCCCGCGTTCCAGTAGAATATATATGAAATGGAGACACGGAATCGAGTTAGACAGTGGTCAATTGCACGGCGGTTTTCGTTAGGTCGGGGCCTAACACTTAACGATTACGAGTAGAACTAACAGGAGGATACGTTGAAGACATCTACTGTACTGACAGCTTTGTCAGACCTGCTGCAGTGTTTTGAAATCATAGTGGCGCTGACGCGACACGGTTGAAAACGGCCGTAAAGCCGTTCAAACCTGCTGCAGGCTTGTGTCGAGTCAATGCTAATACCATTTCAAAGAGGTTACGATTAGAGTAGAACAGAGGGAAGGGACGCGTGTAAGACATATAAGTAAAAGTAAGTAAATAACGTGAAAAAAGGAGCTCAACTCACCTTTAGGAAGTGATGTACCCGCCGTCGTGTTGTTCTGTGGTGTCCTGATATCTGCAGCCAGCCCGCGTTCCAGTAGAATATATATGAAATGGAGACACGGAATCGAGTTAGACAGTGGTCAATTGCACGGCGGTTTTCGTTAGGTCGGGGCCTAACACTTAACGATTACGAGTAGAACTAACAGGAGGATACGTTGAAGACATCTACTGTACTGACAGCTTTGTCAGACCTGCTGCAGTGTTTTGAAATCATAGTGGCGCTGACGCGACACGGTTGAAAACGGCCGTAAAGCCGTTCAAACCTGCTGCAGGCTTGTGTCGAGTCAATGCTAATACCATTTCAAAGAGGTTACGATTAGAGTAGAACAGAGGGAAGGGACGCGTGTAAGACATATAAGTAAAAGTAAGTAAATAACGTGAAAAAAGGAGCTCAACTCACCTTTAGGAAGTGATGTACCCGCCGTCGTGTTGTTCTGTGGTGTCTTGATATCTGCAGCCAGCCCGCGTTCCAGTAGAATATATATGAAATGGAGACACGGAATCGAGTTAGACAGTGGTCAATTGCACGGCGGTTTTCGTTAGGTCGGGGCCTAACACTTAACGATTACGAGTAGAACTAACAGGAGGATACGTTGAAGACATCTACTGTACTGACAGCTTTGTCAGACCTGCTGCAGTGTTTTGAAATCATAGTGGCGCTGACGCGACACGGTTGAAAACGGCCGTAAAGCCGTTCAAACCTGCTGCAGGCTTGTGTCGAGTCAATGCTAATACCATTTCAAAGAGGTTACGATTAGAGTAGAACAGAGGGAAGGGACGCGTGTAAGACATATAAGTAAAAGTAAGTAAATAACGTGAAAAAAGGAGCTCAACTCACCTTTAGGAAGTGATGTACCCGCCGTCGTGTTGTTCTGTGGTGTCTTGATATCTGCAGCCAGCCCGCGTTCCAGTAGAATATATATGAAATGGAGACACGGAATCGAGTTAGACAGTGGTCAATTGCACGGCGGTTTTCGTTAGGTCGGGGCCTAACACTTAACGATTACGAGTAGAACTAACAGGAGGATACGTTGAAGACATCTACTGTACTGACAGCTTTGTCAGACCTGCTGCAGTGTTTTGAAATCATAGTGGCGCTGACGCGACACGGTTGAAAACGGCCGTAAAGCCGTTCAAACCTGCTGCAGGCTTGTGTCGAGTCAATGCTAATACCATTTCAAAGAGGTTACGATTAGAGTAGAACAGAGGGAAGGGACGCGTGTAAGACATATAAGTAAAAGTAAGTAAATAACGTGAAAAAAGGAGCTCAACTCACCTTTAGGAAGTGATGTACCCGCCGTCGTGTTGTTCTGTGGTGTCTTGATATCTGCAGCCAGCCCGCGTTCCAGTAGAATATATATGAAATGGAGACACGGAATCGAGTTAGACAGTGGTCAATTGCACGGCGGTTTTCGTTAGGTCGGGGCCTAACACTTAACGATTACGAGTAGAACTAACAGGAGGATACGTTGAAGACATCTACTGTACTGACAGCTTTGTCAGACCTGCTGCAGTGTTTTGAAATCATAGTGGCGCTGACGCGACACGGTTGAAAACGGCCGTAAAGCCGTTCAAACCTGCTGCAGGCTTGTGTCGAGTCAATGCTAATACCATTTCAAAGAGGTTACGATTAGAGTAGAACAGAGGGAAGGGACGCGTGTAAGACATATAAGTAAAAGTAAGTAAATAACGTGAAAAAAGGAGCTCAACTCACCTTTAGGAAGTGATGTACCCGCCGTCGTGTTGTTCTGTGGTGTCTTGATATCTGCAGCCAGCCCGCGTTCCAGTAGAATATATATGAAATGGAGACACGGAATCGAGTTAGACAGTGGTCAATTGCACGGCGGTTTTCGTTAGGTCGGGGCCTAACACTTAACGATTACGAGTAGAACTAACAGGAGGATACGTTGAAGACATCTACTGTACTGACAGCTTTGTCAGACCTGCTGCAGTGTTTTGAAATCATAGTGGCGCTGACGCGACACGGTTGAAAACGGCCGTAAAGCCGTTCAAACCTGCTGCAGGCTTGTGTCGAGTCAATGCTAATACCATTTCAAAGAGGTTACGATTAGAGTAGAACAGAGGGAAGGGACGCGTGTAAGACATATAAGTAAAAGTAAGTAAATAACGTGAAAAAAGGAGCTCAACTCACCTTTAGGAAGTGATGTACCCGCCGTCGTGTTGTTCTGTGGTGTCTTGATATCTGCAGCCAGCCCGCGTTCCAGTAGAATATATATGAAATGGAGACACGGAATCGAGTTAGACAGTGGTCAATTGCACGGCGGTTTTCGTTAGGTCGGGGCCTAACACTTAACGATTACGAGTAGAACTAACAGGAGGATACGTTGAAGACATCTACTGTACTGACAGCTTTGTCAGACCTGCTGCAGTGTTTTGAAATCATAGTGGCGCTGACGCGACACGGTTGAAAACGGCCGTAAAGCCGTTCAAACCTGCTGCAGGCTTGTGTCGAGTCAATGCTAATACCATTTCAAAGAGGTTACGATTAGAGTAGAACAGAGGGAAGGGACGCGTGTAAGACATATAAGTAAAAGTAAGTAAATAACGTGAAAAAAGGAGCTCAACTCACCTTTAGGAAGTGATGTACCCGCCGTCGTGTTGTTCTGTGGTGTCTTGATATCTGCAGCCAGCCCGCGTTCCAGTAGAATATATATGAAATGGAGACACGGAATCGAGTTAGACAGTGGTCAATTGCACGGCGGTTTTCGTTAGGTCGGGGCCTAACACTTAACGATTACGAGTAGAACTAACAGGAGGATACGTTGAAGACATCTACTGTACTGACAGCTTTGTCAGACCTGCTGCAGTGTTTTGAAATCATAGTGGCGCTGACGCGACACGGTTGAAAACGGCCGTAAAGCCGTTCAAACCTGCTGCAGGCTTGTGTCGAGTCAATGCTAATACCATTTCAAAGAGGTTACGATTAGAGTAGAACAGAGGGAAGGGACGCGTGTAAGACATATAAGTAAAAGTAAGTAAATAACGTGAAAAAAGGAGCTCAACTCACCTTTAGGAAGTGATGTACCCGCCGTCGTGTTGTTCTGTGGTGTCTTGATATCTGCAGCCAGCCCGCGTTCCAGTAGAATATATATGAAATGGAGACACGGAATCGAGTTAGACAGTGGTCAATTGCACGGCGGTTTTCGTTAGGTCGGGGCCTAACACTTAACGATTACGAGTAGAACTAACAGGAGGATACGTTGAAGACATCTACTGTACTGACAGCTTTGTCAGACCTGCTGCAGTGTTTTGAAATCATAGTGGCGCTGACGCGACACGGTTGAAAACGGCCGTAAAGCCGTTCAAACCTGCTGCAGGCTTGTGTCGAGTCAATGCTAATACCATTTCAAAGAGGTTACGATTAGAGTAGAACAGAGGGAAGGGACGCGTGTAAGACATATAAGTAAAAGTAAGTAAATAACGTGAAAAAAGGAGCTCAACTCACCTTTAGGAAGTGATGTACCCGCCGTCGTGTTGTTCTGTGGTGTCTTGATATCTGCAGCCAGCCCGCGTTCCAGTAGAATATATATGAAATGGAGACACGGAATCGAGTTAGACAGTGGTCAATTGCACGGCGGTTTTCGTTAGGTCGGGGCCTAACACTTAACGATTACGAGTAGAACTAACAGGAGGATACGTTGAAGACATCTACTGTACTGACAGCTTTGTCAGACCTGCTGCAGTGTTTTGAAATCATAGTGGCGCTGACGCGACACGGTTGAAAACGGCCGTAAAGCCGTTCAAACCTGCTGCAGGCTTGTGTCGAGTCAATGCTAATACCATTTCAAAGAGGTTACGATTAGAGTAGAACAGAGGGAAGGGACGCGTGTAAGACATATAAGTAAAAGTAAGTAAATAACGTGAAAAAAGGAGCTCAACTCACCTTTAGGAAGTGATGTACCCGCCGTCGTGTTGTTCTGTGGTGTCTTGATATCTGCAGCCAGCCCGCGTTCCAGTAGAATATATATGAAATGGAGACACGGAATCGAGTTAGACAGTGGTCAATTGCACGGCGGTTTTCGTTAGGTCGGGGCCTAACACTTAACGATTACGAGTAGAACTAACAGGAGGATACGTTGAAGACATCTACTGTACTGACAGCTTTGTCAGACCTGCTGCAGTGTTTTGAAATCATAGTGGCGCTGACGCGACACGGTTGAAAACGGCCGTAAAGCCGTTCAAACCTGCTGCAGGCTTGTGTCGAGTCAATGCTAATACCATTTCAAAGAGGTTACGATTAGAGTAGAACAGAGGGAAGGGACGCGTGTAAGACATATAAGTAAAAGTAAGTAAATAACGTGAAAAAAGGAGCTCAACTCACCTTTAGGAAGTGATGTACCCGCCGTCGTGTTGTTCTGTGGTGTCTTGATATCTGCAGCCAGCCCGCGTTCCAGTAGAATATATATGAAATGGAGACACGGAATCGAGTTAGACAGTGGTCAATTGCACGGCGGTTTTCGTTAGGTCGGGGCCTAACACTTAACGATTACGAGTAGAACTAACAGGAGGATACGTTGAAGACATCTACTGTACTGACAGCTTTGTCAGACCTGCTGCAGTGTTTTGAAATCATAGTGGCGCTGACGCGACACGGTTGAAAACGGCCGTAAAGCCGTTCAAACCTGCTGCAGGCTTGTGTCGAGTCAATGCTAATACCATTTCAAAGAGGTTACGATTAGAGTAGAACAGAGGGAAGGGACGCGTGTAAGACATATAAGTAAAAGTAAGTAAATAACGTGAAAAAAGGAGCTCAACTCACCTTTAGGAAGTGATGTACCCGCCGTCGTGTCTGTGTGTCTTGTTCTGTGGTGTCTTGATTTCTGTGGTGTCTTGATATCTGCAGCCAGCCCGCGTTCCAGTAGAATATATATGAAATGGAGACACGGAGAATCGAGTTAGACAGTGGTCAATTGCACGGCGGTTTTCGTTAGGTCGGGGCCTAACACTTAACGATTACGAGTAGAACTAACAGGAGGATACGTTGAAGACATCTACTGTACTGACAGCTTTGTCAGACCTGCTGCAGTGTTTTGAAATCATAGTGGCGCTGACGCGACACGGTTGAAAACGGCCGTAAAGCCGTTCAAACCTGCTGCAGGCTTGTGTCGAGTCAATGCTAATACCATTTCAAAGAGGTTACGATTAGAGTAGAACAGAGGGAAGGGACGCGTGTAAGACATATAAGTAAAAGTAAGTAAATAACGTGAAAAAAGGAGCTCAACTCACCTTTAGGAAGTGATGTACCCGCCGTCGTGTTGTTCTGTGGTGTCTTGATTCTGTGGTGTCTTGATTTCTGTGGTGTCTTGATATCTGCAGCCAGCCCGCGTTCCAGTAGAATATATATGAAATGGAGACACGGAGAATCGAGTTAGACAGTGGTCAATTGCACGGCGGTTTTCGTTAGGTCGGGGCCTAACACTTAACGATTACGAGTAGAACTAACAGGAGGATACGTTGAAGACATCTACTGTACTGACAGCTTTGTCAGACCTGCTGCAGTGTTTTGAAATCATAGTGGCGCTGACGCGACACGGTTGAAAACGGCCGTAAAGCCGTTCAAACCTGCTGCAGGCTTGTGTCGAGTCAATGCTAATACCATTTCAAAGAGGTTACGATTAGAGTAGAACAGAGGGAAGGGACGCGTGTAAGACATATAAGTAAAAGTAAGTAAATAACGTGAAAAAAGGAGCTCAACTCACCTTTAGGAAGTGATGTACCCGCCGTCGTGTTGTTCTGTGGTGTCTTGTTCTGTGGTGTCTTGATTTCTGTGGTGTCTTGATATCTGCAGCCAGCCCGCGTTCCAGTAGAATATATATGAAATGGAGACACGGAGAATCGAGTTAGACAGTGGTCAATTGCACGGCGGTTTTCGTTAGGTCGGGGCCTAACACTTAACGATTACGAGTAGAACTAACAGGAGGATACGTTGAAGACATCTACTGTACTGACAGCTTTGTCAGACCTGCTGCAGTGTTTTGAAATCATAGTGGCGCTGACGCGACACGGTTGAAAACGGCCGTAAAGCCGTTCAAACCTGCTGCAGGCTTGTGTCGAGTCAATGCTAATACCATTTCAAAGAGGTTACGATTAGAGTAGAACAGAGGGAAGGGACGCGTGTAAGACATATAAGTAAAAGTAAGTAAATAACGTGAAAAAAGGAGCTCAACTCACCTTTAGGAAGTGATGTACCCGCCGTCGTGTTGTTCTGTGGTGTCTTGATTTCTGTGGTGTCTTGATATCTGCAGCCAGCCCGCGTTCCAGTAGAATATATATGAAATGGAGACACGGAGAATCGAGTTAGACAGTGGTCAATTGCACGGCGGTTTTCGTTAGGTCGGGGCCTAACACTTAACGATTACGAGTAGAACTAACAGGAGGATACGTTGAAGACATCTACTGTACTGACAGCTTTGTCAGACCTGCTGCAGTGTTTTGAAATCATAGTGGCGCTGACGCGACACGGTTGAAAACGGCCGTAAAGCCGTTCAAACCTGCTGCAGGCTTGTGTCGAGTCAATGCTAATACCATTTCAAAGAGGTTACGATTAGAGTAGAACAGAGGGAAGGGACGCGTGTAAGACATATAAGTAAAAGTAAGTAAATAACGTGAAAAAAGGAGCTCAACTCACCTTTAGGAAGTGATGTACCCGCCGTCGTGTTGTTCTACCCGCCGTCGTGTTGTTCTGTGGTGTCTTGATTTCTGTGGTGTCTTGATATCTGCAGCCAGCCCGCGTTCCAGTAGAATATATATGAAATGGAGACACGGAGAATCGAGTTAGACAGTGGTCAATTGCACGGCGGTTTTCGTTAGGTCGGGGCCTAACACTTAACGATTACGAGTAGAACTAACAGGAGGATACGTTGAAGACATCTACTGTACTGACAGCTTTGTCAGACCTGCTGCAGTGTTTTGAAATCATAGTGGCGCTGACGCGACACGGTTGAAAACGGCCGTAAAGCCGTTCAAACCTGCTGCAGGCTTGTGTCGAGTCAATGCTAATACCATTTCAAAGAGGTTACGATTAGAGTAGAACAGAGGGAAGGGACGCGTGTAAGACATATAAGTAAAAGTAAGTAAATAACGTGAAAAAAGGAGCTCAACTCACCTTTAGGAAGTGATGTACCCGCCGTCGTGTTGTTCTGTGGTGTCTTGATTTCTGTGGTGTCTTGATATCTGCAGCCAGCCCGCGTTCCAGTAGAATATATATGAAATGGAGACACGGAGAATCGAGTTAGACAGTGGTCAATTGCACGGCGGTTTTCGTTAGGTCGGGGCCTAACACTTAACGATTACGAGTAGAACTAACAGGAGGATACGTTGAAGACATCTACTGTACTGACAGCTTTGTCAGACCTGCTGCAGTGTTTTGAAATCATAGTGGCGCTGACGCGACACGGTTGAAAACGGCCGTAAAGCCGTTCAAACCTGCTGCAGGCTTGTGTCGAGTCAATGCTAATACCATTTCAAAGAGGTTACGATTAGAGTAGAACAGAGGGAAGGGACGCGTGTAAGACATATAAGTAAAAGTAAGTAAATAACGTGAAAAAAGGAGCTCAACTCACCTTTAGGAAGTGATGTACCCGCCGTCGTGTTGTTCTGTGGTGTCTTGATTCTGTTCTGTGGTGTCTTGATATCTGCAGCCAGCCCGCGTTCCAGTAGAATATATATGAAATGGAGACACGGAGAATCGAGTTAGACAGTGGTCAATTGCACGGCGGTTTTCGTTAGGTCGGGGCCTAACACTTAACGATTACGAGTAGAACTAACAGGAGGATACGTTGAAGACATCTACTGTACTGACAGCTTTGTCAGACCTGCTGCAGTGTTTTGAAATCATAGTGGCGCTGACGCGACACGGTTGAAAACGGCCGTAAAGCCGTTCAAACCTGCTGCAGGCTTGTGTCGAGTCAATGCTAATACCATTTCAAAGAGGTTACGATTAGAGTAGAACAGAGGGAAGGGACGCGTGTAAGACATATAAGTAAAAGTAAGTAAATAACGTGAAAAAAGGAGCTCAACTCACCTTTAGGAAGTGATGTACCCGCCGTCGTGTTGTTCTGTGGTGTCTTGATTTCTGTGGTGTCTTGATTGTCTGATCTGCAGCCAGCCCGCGTTCCAGTAGAATATATATGAAATGGAGACACGGAGAATCGAGTTAGACAGTGGTCAATTGCACGGCGGTTTTCGTTAGGTCGGGGCCTAACACTTAACGATTACGAGTAGAACTAACAGGAGGATACGTTGAAGACATCTACTGTACTGACAGCTTTGTCAGACCTGCTGCAGTGTTTTGAAATCATAGTGGCGCTGACGCGACACGGTTGAAAACGGCCGTAAAGCCGTTCAAACCTGCTGCAGGCTTGTGTCGAGTCAATGCTAATACCATTTCAAAGAGGTTACGATTAGAGTAGAACAGAGGGAAGGGACGCGTGTAAGACATATAAGTAAAAGTAAGTAAATAACGTGAAAAAAGGAGCTCAACTCACCTTTAGGAAGTGATGTACCCGCCGTCGTGTTGTTCTGTGGTGTCTTGATTTCTGTGGTGTCTTGATATCTGCAGCCAGCCCGCGTTCCAGTAGAATATATATGAAATGGAGACACGGAGAATCGAGTTAGACAGTGGTCAATTGCACGGCGGTTTTCGTTAGGTCGGGGCCTAACACTTAACGATTACGAGTAGAACTAACAGGAGGATACGTTGAAGACATCTACTGTACTGACAGCTTTGTCAGACCTGCTGCAGTGTTTTGAAATCATAGTGGCGCTGACGCGACACGGTTGAAAACGGCCGTAAAGCCGTTCAAACCTGCTGCAGGCTTGTGTCGAGTCAATGCTAATACCATTTCAAAGAGGTTACGATTAGAGTAGAACAGAGGGAAGGGACGCGTGTAAGACATATAAGTAAAAGTAAGTAAATAACGTGAAAAAAGGAGCTCAACTCACCTTTAGGAAGTGATGTACCCGCCGTCGTGTTGTTCTGTGGTGTCTTGATTTCTGTGGTGTCTTGATATCTGCAGCCAGCCCGCGTTCCAGTAGAATATATATGAAATGGAGACACGGAGAATCGAGTTAGACAGTGGTCAATTGCACGGCGGTTTTCGTTAGGTCGGGGCCTAACACTTAACGATTACGAGTAGAACTAACAGGAGGATACGTTGAAGACATCTACTGTACTGACAGCTTTGTCAGACCTGCTGCAGTGTTTTGAAATCATAGTGGCGCTGACGCGACACGGTTGAAAACGGCCGTAAAGCCGTTCAAACCTGCTGCAGGCTTGTGTCGAGTCAATGCTAATACCATTTCAAAGAGGTTACGATTAGAGTAGAACAGAGGGAAGGGACGCGTGTAAGACATATAAGTAAAAGTAAGTAAATAACGTGAAAAAAGGAGCTCAACTCACCTTTAGGAAGTGATGTACCCGCCGTCGTGTTGTTCTGTGGTGTCTTGATTTCTGTGGTGTCTTGATATCTGCAGCCAGCCCGCGTTCCAGTAGAATATATATGAAATGGAGACACGGAGAATCGAGTTAGACAGTGGTCAATTGCACGGCGGTTTTCGTTAGGTCGGGGCCTAACACTTAACGATTACGAGTAGAACTAACAGGAGGATACGTTGAAGACATCTACTGTACTGACAGCTTTGTCAGACCTGCTGCAGTGTTTTGAAATCATAGTGGCGCTGACGCGACACGGTTGAAAACGGCCGTAAAGCCGTTCAAACCTGCTGCAGGCTTGTGTCGAGTCAATGCTAATACCATTTCAAAGAGGTTACGATTAGAGTAGAACAGAGGGAAGGGACGCGTGTAAGACATATAAGTAAAAGTAAGTAAATAACGTGAAAAAAGGAGCTCAACTCACCTTTAGGAAGTGATGTACCCGCCGTCGTGTTGTTCTGTGGTGTCTTGATTTCTGTGGTGTCTTGATATCTGCAGCCAGCCCGCGTTCCAGTAGAATATATATGAAATGGAGACACGGAGAATCGAGTTAGACAGTGGTCAATTGCACGGCGGTTTTCGTTAGGTCGGGGCCTAACACTTAACGATTACGAGTAGAACTAACAGGAGGATACGTTGAAGACATCTACTGTACTGACAGCTTTGTCAGACCTGCTGCAGTGTTTTGAAATCATAGTGGCGCTGACGCGACACGGTTGAAAACGGCCGTAAAGCCGTTCAAACCTGCTGCAGGCTTGTGTCGAGTCAATGCTAATACCATTTCAAAGAGGTTACGATTAGAGTAGAACAGAGGGAAGGGACGCGTGTAAGACATATAAGTAAAAGTAAGTAAATAACGTGAAAAAAGGAGCTCAACTCACCTTTAGGAAGTGATGTACCCGCCGTCGTGTTGTTCTCGTCGGTGTCTTGTTCTGTGGTGTCTTGATTTCTGTGGTGTCTTGATATCTGCAGCCAGCCCGCGTTCCAGTAGAATATATATGAAATGGAGACACGGAGAATCGAGTTAGACAGTGGTCAATTGCACGGCGGTTTTCGTTAGGTCGGGGCCTAACACTTAACGATTACGAGTAGAACTAACAGGAGGATACGTTGAAGACATCTACTGTACTGACAGCTTTGTCAGACCTGCTGCAGTGTTTTGAAATCATAGTGGCGCTGACGCGACACGGTTGAAAACGGCCGTAAAGCCGTTCAAACCTGCTGCAGGCTTGTGTCGAGTCAATGCTAATACCATTTCAAAGAGGTTACGATTAGAGTAGAACAGAGGGAAGGGACGCGTGTAAGACATATAAGTAAAAGTAAGTAAATAACGTGAAAAAAGGAGCTCAACTCACCTTTAGGAAGTGATGTACCCGCCGTCGTGTTGTTCTGTGGTGTCTTGATTTCTGTGGTGTCTTGATATCTGCAGCCAGCCCGCGTTCCAGTAGAATATATATGAAATGGAGACACGGAGAATCGAGTTAGACAGTGGTCAATTGCACGGCGGTTTTCGTTAGGTCGGGGCCTAACACTTAACGATTACGAGTAGAACTAACAGGAGGATACGTTGAAGACATCTACTGTACTGACAGCTTTGTCAGACCTGCTGCAGTGTTTTGAAATCATAGTGGCGCTGACGCGACACGGTTGAAAACGGCCGTAAAGCCGTTCAAACCTGCTGCAGGCTTGTGTCGAGTCAATGCTAATACCATTTCAAAGAGGTTACGATTAGAGTAGAACAGAGGGAAGGGACGCGTGTAAGACATATAAGTAAAAGTAAGTAAATAACGTGAAAAAAGGAGCTCAACTCACCTTTAGGAAGTGATGTACCCGCCGTCGTGTTGTTCTGTGGTGTCTTGGTCTGATTTCTGTGGTGTCTTGATATCTGCAGCCAGCCCGCGTTCCAGTAGAATATATATGAAATGGAGACACGGAGAATCGAGTTAGACAGTGGTCAATTGCACGGCGGTTTTCGTTAGGTCGGGGCCTAACACTTAACGATTACGAGTAGAACTAACAGGAGGATACGTTGAAGACATCTACTGTACTGACAGCTTTGTCAGACCTGCTGCAGTGTTTTGAAATCATAGTGGCGCTGACGCGACACGGTTGAAAACGGCCGTAAAGCCGTTCAAACCTGCTGCAGGCTTGTGTCGAGTCAATGCTAATACCATTTCAAAGAGGTTACGATTAGAGTAGAACAGAGGGAAGGGACGCGTGTAAGACATATAAGTAAAAGTAAGTAAATAACGTGAAAAAAGGAGCTCAACTCACCTTTAGGAAGTGATGTACCCGCCGTCGTGTTGTTCTGTGGTGTCTTGATTTCTGTGGTGTCTTGATATCTGCAGCCAGCCCGCGTTCCAGTAGAATATATATGAAATGGAGACACGGAGAATCGAGTTAGACAGTGGTCAATTGCACGGCGGTTTTCGTTAGGTCGGGGCCTAACACTTAACGATTACGAGTAGAACTAACAGGAGGATACGTTGAAGACATCTACTGTACTGACAGCTTTGTCAGACCTGCTGCAGTGTTTTGAAATCATAGTGGCGCTGACGCGACACGGTTGAAAACGGCCGTAAAGCCGTTCAAACCTGCTGCAGGCTTGTGTCGAGTCAATGCTAATACCATTTCAAAGAGGTTACGATTAGAGTAGAACAGAGGGAAGGGACGCGTGTAAGACATATAAGTAAAAGTAAGTAAATAACGTGAAAAAAGGAGCTCAACTCACCTTTAGGAAGTGATGTACCCGCCGTCGTGTTGTTCTGTGGTGTCTTGATTTCTGTGGTGTCTTGATATCTGCAGCCAGCCCGCGTTCCAGTAGAATATATATGAAATGGAGACACGGAGAATCGAGTTAGACAGTGGTCAATTGCACGGCGGTTTTCGTTAGGTCGGGGCCTAACACTTAACGATTACGAGTAGAACTAACAGGAGGATACGTTGAAGACATCTACTGTACTGACAGCTTTGTCAGACCTGCTGCAGTGTTTTGAAATCATAGTGGCGCTGACGCGACACGGTTGAAAACGGCCGTAAAGCCGTTCAAACCTGCTGCAGGCTTGTGTCGAGTCAATGCTAATACCATTTCAAAGAGGTTACGATTAGAGTAGAACAGAGGGAAGGGACGCGTGTAAGACATATAAGTAAAAGTAAGTAAATAACGTGAAAAAAGGAGCTCAACTCACCTTTAGGAAGTGATGTACCCGCCGTCGTGTTGTTCTGTGGTGTCTTGATTTCTGTGGTGTCTTGATATCTGCAGCCAGCCCGCGTTCCAGTAGAATATATATGAAATGGAGACACGGAGAATCGAGTTAGACAGTGGTCAATTGCACGGCGGTTTTCGTTAGGTCGGGGCCTAACACTTAACGATTACGAGTAGAACTAACAGGAGGATACGTTGAAGACATCTACTGTACTGACAGCTTTGTCAGACCTGCTGCAGTGTTTTGAAATCATAGTGGCGCTGACGCGACACGGTTGAAAACGGCCGTAAAGCCGTTCAAACCTGCTGCAGGCTTGTGTCGAGTCAATGCTAATACCATTTCAAAGAGGTTACGATTAGAGTAGAACAGAGGGAAGGGACGCGTGTAAGACATATAAGTAAAAGTAAGTAAATAACGTGAAAAAAGGAGCTCAACTCACCTTTAGGAAGTGATGTACCCGCCGTCGTGTTGTTCTGTGGTGTCTTGATTTCTGTGGTGTCTTGATATCTGCAGCCAGCCCGCGTTCCAGTAGAATATATATGAAATGGAGACACGGAGAATCGAGTTAGACAGTGGTCAATTGCACGGCGGTTTTCGTTAGGTCGGGGCCTAACACTTAACGATTACGAGTAGAACTAACAGGAGGATACGTTGAAGACATCTACTGTACTGACAGCTTTGTCAGACCTGCTGCAGTGTTTTGAAATCATAGTGGCGCTGACGCGACACGGTTGAAAACGGCCGTAAAGCCGTTCAAACCTGCTGCAGGCTTGTGTCGAGTCAATGCTAATACCATTTCAAAGAGGTTACGATTAGAGTAGAACAGAGGGAAGGGACGCGTGTAAGACATATAAGTAAAAGTAAGTAAATAACGTGAAAAAAGGAGCTCAACTCACCTTTAGGAAGTGATGTACCCGCCGTCGTGTTGTTCTGTGGTGTCTTGATTTCTGTGGTGTCTTGATATCTGCAGCCAGCCCGCGTTCCAGTAGAATATATATGAAATGGAGACACGGAGAATCGAGTTAGACAGTGGTCAATTGCACGGCGGTTTTCGTTAGGTCGGGGCCTAACACTTAACGATTACGAGTAGAACTAACAGGAGGATACGTTGAAGACATCTACTGTACTGACAGCTTTGTCAGACCTGCTGCAGTGTTTTGAAATCATAGTGGCGCTGACGCGACACGGTTGAAAACGGCCGTAAAGCCGTTCAAACCTGCTGCAGGCTTGTGTCGAGTCAATGCTAATACCATTTCAAAGAGGTTACGATTAGAGTAGAACAGAGGGAAGGGACGCGTGTAAGACATATAAGTAAAAGTAAGTAAATAACGTGAAAAAAGGAGCTCAACTCACCTTTAGGAAGTGATGTACCCGCCGTCGTGTTGTTCTGTGGTGTCTTGATTTCTGTGGTGTCTTGATATCTGCAGCCAGCCCGCGTTCCAGTAGAATATATATGAAATGGAGACACGGAGAATCGAGTTAGACAGTGGTCAATTGCACGGCGGTTTTCGTTAGGTCGGGGCCTAACACTTAACGATTACGAGTAGAACTAACAGGAGGATACGTTGAAGACATCTACTGTACTGACAGCTTTGTCAGACCTGCTGCAGTGTTTTGAAATCATAGTGGCGCTGACGCGACACGGTTGAAAACGGCCGTAAAGCCGTTCAAACCTGCTGCAGGCTTGTGTCGAGTCAATGCTAATACCATTTCAAAGAGGTTACGATTAGAGTAGAACAGAGGGAAGGGACGCGTGTAAGACATATAAGTAAAAGTAAGTAAATAACGTGAAAAAAGGAGCTCAACTCACCTTTAGGAAGTGATGTACCCGCCGTCGTGTTGTTCTGTGGTGTCTTGATTTCTGTGGTGTCTTGATATCTGCAGCCAGCCCGCGTTCCAGTAGAATATATATGAAATGGAGACACGGAGAATCGAGTTAGACAGTGGTCAATTGCACGGCGGTTTTCGTTAGGTCGGGGCCTAACACTTAACGATTACGAGTAGAACTAACAGGAGGATACGTTGAAGACATCTACTGTACTGACAGCTTTGTCAGACCTGCTGCAGTGTTTTGAAATCATAGTGGCGCTGACGCGACACGGTTGAAAACGGCCGTAAAGCCGTTCAAACCTGCTGCAGGCTTGTGTCGAGTCAATGCTAATACCATTTCAAAGAGGTTACGATTAGAGTAGAACAGAGGGAAGGGACGCGTGTAAGACATATAAGTAAAAGTAAGTAAATAACGTGAAAAAAGGAGCTCAACTCACCTTTAGGAAGTGATGTACCCGCCGTCGTGTTGTTCTGTGGTGTCTTGATTTCTGTGGTGTCTTGATATCTGCAGCCAGCCCGCGTTCCAGTAGAATATATATGAAATGGAGACACGGAGAATCGAGTTAGACAGTGGTCAATTGCACGGCGGTTTTCGTTAGGTCGGGGCCTAACACTTAACGATTACGAGTAGAACTAACAGGAGGATACGTTGAAGACATCTACTGTACTGACAGCTTTGTCAGACCTGCTGCAGTGTTTTGAAATCATAGTGGCGCTGACGCGACACGGTTGAAAACGGCCGTAAAGCCGTTCAAACCTGCTGCAGGCTTGTGTCGAGTCAATGCTAATACCATTTCAAAGAGGTTACGATTAGAGTAGAACAGAGGGAAGGGACGCGTGTAAGACATATAAGTAAAAGTAAGTAAATAACGTGAAAAAAGGAGCTCAACTCACCTTTAGGAAGTGATGTACCCGCCGTCGTGTTGTTCTGTGGTGTCTTGATTTCTGTGGTGTCTTGATATCTGCAGCCAGCCCGCGTTCCAGTAGAATATATATGAAATGGAGACACGGAGAATCGAGTTAGACAGTGGTCAATTGCACGGCGGTTTTCGTTAGGTCGGGGCCTAACACTTAACGATTACGAGTAGAACTAACAGGAGGATACGTTGAAGACATCTACTGTACTGACAGCTTTGTCAGACCTGCTGCAGTGTTTTGAAATCATAGTGGCGCTGACGCGACACGGTTGAAAACGGCCGTAAAGCCGTTCAAACCTGCTGCAGGCTTGTGTCGAGTCAATGCTAATACCATTTCAAAGAGGTTACGATTAGAGTAGAACAGAGGGAAGGGACGCGTGTAAGACATATAAGTAAAAGTAAGTAAATAACGTGAAAAAAGGAGCTCAACTCACCTTTAGGAAGTGATGTACCCGCCGTCGTGTTGTTCTGTGGTGTCTTGATTTCTGTGGTGTCTTGATATCTGCAGCCAGCCCGCGTTCCAGTAGAATATATATGAAATGGAGACACGGAGAATCGAGTTAGACAGTGGTCAATTGCACGGCGGTTTTCGTTAGGTCGGGGCCTAACACTTAACGATTACGAGTAGAACTAACAGGAGGATACGTTGAAGACATCTACTGTACTGACAGCTTTGTCAGACCTGCTGCAGTGTTTTGAAATCATAGTGGCGCTGACGCGACACGGTTGAAAACGGCCGTAAAGCCGTTCAAACCTGCTGCAGGCTTGTGTCGAGTCAATGCTAATACCATTTCAAAGAGGTTACGATTAGAGTAGAACAGAGGGAAGGGACGCGTGTAAGACATATAAGTAAAAGTAAGTAAATAACGTGAAAAAAGGAGCTCAACTCACCTTTAGGAAGTGATGTACCCGCCGTCGTGTTGTTCTGTGGTGTCTTGTTCTGTGGTGTCTTGATTTCTGTGGTGTCTTGATATCTGCAGCCAGCCCGCGTTCCAGTAGAATATATATGAAATGGAGACACGGAGAATCGAGTTAGACAGTGGTCAATTGCACGGCGGTTTTCGTTAGGTCGGGGCCTAACACTTAACGATTACGAGTAGAACTAACAGGAGGATACGTTGAAGACATCTACTGTACTGACAGCTTTGTCAGACCTGCTGCAGTGTTTTGAAATCATAGTGGCGCTGACGCGACACGGTTGAAAACGGCCGTAAAGCCGTTCAAACCTGCTGCAGGCTTGTGTCGAGTCAATGCTAATACCATTTCAAAGAGGTTACGATTAGAGTAGAACAGAGGGAAGGGACGCGTGTAAGACATATAAGTAAAAGTAAGTAAATAACGTGAAAAAAGGAGCTCAACTCACCTTTAGGAAGTGATGTACCCGCCGTCGTGTTGTTCTGTGGTGTCTTGATTTCTGTGGTGTCTTGATATCTGCAGCCAGCCCGCGTTCCAGTAGAATATATATGAAATGGAGACACGGAGAATCGAGTTAGACAGTGGTCAATTGCACGGCGGTTTTCGTTAGGTCGGGGCCTAACACTTAACGATTACGAGTAGAACTAACAGGAGGATACGTTGAAGACATCTACTGTACTGACAGCTTTGTCAGACCTGCTGCAGTGTTTTGAAATCATAGTGGCGCTGACGCGACACGGTTGAAAACGGCCGTAAAGCCGTTCAAACCTGCTGCAGGCTTGTGTCGAGTCAATGCTAATACCATTTCAAAGAGGTTACGATTAGAGTAGAACAGAGGGAAGGGACGCGTGTAAGACATATAAGTAAAAGTAAGTAAATAACGTGAAAAAAGGAGCTCAACTCACCTTTAGGAAGTGATGTACCCGCCGTCGTGTTGTTCTGTGGTGTCTTGATTTCTGTGGTGTCTTGATATCTGCAGCCAGCCCGCGTTCCAGTAGAATATATATGAAATGGAGACACGGAGAATCGAGTTAGACAGTGGTCAATTGCACGGCGGTTTTCGTTAGGTCGGGGCCTAACACTTAACGATTACGAGTAGAACTAACAGGAGGATACGTTGAAGACATCTACTGTACTGACAGCTTTGTCAGACCTGCTGCAGTGTTTTGAAATCATAGTGGCGCTGACGCGACACGGTTGAAAACGGCCGTAAAGCCGTTCAAACCTGCTGCAGGCTTGTGTCGAGTCAATGCTAATACCATTTCAAAGAGGTTACGATTAGAGTAGAACAGAGGGAAGGGACGCGTGTAAGACATATAAGTAAAAGTAAGTAAATAACGTGAAAAAAGGAGCTCAACTCACCTTTAGGAAGTGATGTACCCGCCGTCGTGTTGTTCTGTGGTGTCTTGATTTCTGTGGTGTCTTGATATCTGCAGCCAGCCCGCGTTCCAGTAGAATATATATGAAATGGAGACACGGAGAATCGAGTTAGACAGTGGTCAATTGCACGGCGGTTTTCGTTAGGTCGGGGCCTAACACTTAACGATTACGAGTAGAACTAACAGGAGGATACGTTGAAGACATCTACTGTACTGACAGCTTTGTCAGACCTGCTGCAGTGTTTTGAAATCATAGTGGCGCTGACGCGACACGGTTGAAAACGGCCGTAAAGCCGTTCAAACCTGCTGCAGGCTTGTGTCGAGTCAATGCTAATACCATTTCAAAGAGGTTACGATTAGAGTAGAACAGAGGGAAGGGACGCGTGTAAGACATATAAGTAAAAGTAAGTAAATAACGTGAAAAAAGGAGCTCAACTCACCTTTAGGAAGTGATGTACCCGCCGTCGTGTTGTTCTGTGGTGTCTTGATTTCTGTGGTGTCTTGATATCTGCAGCCAGCCCGCGTTCCAGTAGAATATATATGAAATGGAGACACGGAGAATCGAGTTAGACAGTGGTCAATTGCACGGCGGTTTTCGTTAGGTCGGGGCCTAACACTTAACGATTACGAGTAGAACTAACAGGAGGATACGTTGAAGACATCTACTGTACTGACAGCTTTGTCAGACCTGCTGCAGTGTTTTGAAATCATAGTGGCGCTGACGCGACACGGTTGAAAACGGCCGTAAAGCCGTTCAAACCTGCTGCAGGCTTGTGTCGAGTCAATGCTAATACCATTTCAAAGAGGTTACGATTAGAGTAGAACAGAGGGAAGGGACGCGTGTAAGACATATAAGTAAAAGTAAGTAAATAACGTGAAAAAAGGAGCTCAACTCACCTTTAGGAAGTGATGTACCCGCCGTCGTGTTGTTCTGTGGTGTCTTGATTTCTGTGGTGTCTTGATATCTGCAGCCAGCCCGCGTTCCAGTAGAATATATATGAAATGGAGACACGGAGAATCGAGTTAGACAGTGGTCAATTGCACGGCGGTTTTCGTTAGGTCGGGGCCTAACACTTAACGATTACGAGTAGAACTAACAGGAGGATACGTTGAAGACATCTACTGTACTGACAGCTTTGTCAGACCTGCTGCAGTGTTTTGAAATCATAGTGGCGCTGACGCGACACGGTTGAAAACGGCCGTAAAGCCGTTCAAACCTGCTGCAGGCTTGTGTCGAGTCAATGCTAATACCATTTCAAAGAGGTTACGATTAGAGTAGAACAGAGGGAAGGGACGCGTGTAAGACATATAAGTAAAAGTAAGTAAATAACGTGAAAAAAGGAGCTCAACTCACCTTTAGGAAGTGATGTACCCGCCGTCGTGTTGTTCTGTGGTGTCTTGATTTCTGTGGTGTCTTGATATCTGCAGCCAGCCCGCGTTCCAGTAGAATATATATGAAATGGAGACACGGAGAATCGAGTTAGACAGTGGTCAATTGCACGGCGGTTTTCGTTAGGTCGGGGCCTAACACTTAACGATTACGAGTAGAACTAACAGGAGGATACGTTGAAGACATCTACTGTACTGACAGCTTTGTCAGACCTGCTGCAGTGTTTTGAAATCATAGTGGCGCTGACGCGACACGGTTGAAAACGGCCGTAAAGCCGTTCAAACCTGCTGCAGGCTTGTGTCGAGTCAATGCTAATACCATTTCAAAGAGGTTACGATTAGAGTAGAACAGAGGGAAGGGACGCGTGTAAGACATATAAGTAAAAGTAAGTAAATAACGTGAAAAAAGGAGCTCAACTCACCTTTAGGAAGTGATGTACCCGCCGTCGTGTTGTTCTGTGGTGTCTTGATTTCTGTGGTGTCTTGATGCTTGATATCTGCAGCCAGCCCGCGTTCCAGTAGAATATATATGAAATGGAGACACGGAGAATCGAGTTAGACAGTGGTCAATTGCACGGCGGTTTTCGTTAGGTCGGGGCCTAACACTTAACGATTACGAGTAGAACTAACAGGAGGATACGTTGAAGACATCTACTGTACTGACAGCTTTGTCAGACCTGCTGCAGTGTTTTGAAATCATAGTGGCGCTGACGCGACACGGTTGAAAACGGCCGTAAAGCCGTTCAAACCTGCTGCAGGCTTGTGTCGAGTCAATGCTAATACCATTTCAAAGAGGTTACGATTAGAGTAGAACAGAGGGAAGGGACGCGTGTAAGACATATAAGTAAAAGTAAGTAAATAACGTGAAAAAAGGAGCTCAACTCACCTTTAGGAAGTGATGTACCCGCCGTCGTGTTGTTCTGTGGTGTCTTGATTTCTGTGGTGTCTTGATATCTGCAGCCAGCCCGCGTTCCAGTAGAATATATATGAAATGGAGACACGGAGAATCGAGTTAGACAGTGGTCAATTGCACGGCGGTTTTCGTTAGGTCGGGGCCTAACACTTAACGATTACGAGTAGAACTAACAGGAGGATACGTTGAAGACATCTACTGTACTGACAGCTTTGTCAGACCTGCTGCAGTGTTTTGAAATCATAGTGGCGCTGACGCGACACGGTTGAAAACGGCCGTAAAGCCGTTCAAACCTGCTGCAGGCTTGTGTCGAGTCAATGCTAATACCATTTCAAAGAGGTTACGATTAGAGTAGAACAGAGGGAAGGGACGCGTGTAAGACATATAAGTAAAAGTAAGTAAATAACGTGAAAAAAGGAGCTCAACTCACCTTTAGGAAGTGATGTACCCGCCGTCGTGTTGTTCTGTGGTGTCTTGATTTCTGTGGTGTCTTGATATCTGCAGCCAGCCCGCGTTCCAGTAGAATATATATGAAATGGAGACACGGAGAATCGAGTTAGACAGTGGTCAATTGCACGGCGGTTTTCGTTAGGTCGGGGCCTAACACTTAACGATTACGAGTAGAACTAACAGGAGGATACGTTGAAGACATCTACTGTACTGACAGCTTTGTCAGACCTGCTGCAGTGTTTTGAAATCATAGTGGCGCTGACGCGACACGGTTGAAAACGGCCGTAAAGCCGTTCAAACCTGCTGCAGGCTTGTGTCGAGTCAATGCTAATACCATTTCAAAGAGGTTACGATTAGAGTAGAACAGAGGGAAGGGACGCGTGTAAGACATATAAGTAAAAGTAAGTAAATAACGTGAAAAAAGGAGCTCAACTCACCTTTAGGAAGTGATGTACCCGCCGTCGTGTTGTTCTGTGGTGTCTTGATTTCTGTGGTGTCTTGATATCTGCAGCCAGCCCGCGTTCCAGTAGAATATATATGAAATGGAGACACGGAGAATCGAGTTAGACAGTGGTCAATTGCACGGCGGTTTTCGTTAGGTCGGGGCCTAACACTTAACGATTACGAGTAGAACTAACAGGAGGATACGTTGAAGACATCTACTGTACTGACAGCTTTGTCAGACCTGCTGCAGTGTTTTGAAATCATAGTGGCGCTGACGCGACACGGTTGAAAACGGCCGTAAAGCCGTTCAAACCTGCTGCAGGCTTGTGTCGAGTCAATGCTAATACCATTTCAAAGAGGTTACGATTAGAGTAGAACAGAGGGAAGGGACGCGTGTAAGACATATAAGTAAAAGTAAGTAAATAACGTGAAAAAAGGAGCTCAACTCACCTTTAGGAAGTGATGTACCCGCCGTCGTGTTGTTCTGTGGTGTCTTGATTTCTGTGGTGTCTTGATATCTGCAGCCAGCCCGCGTTCCAGTAGAATATATATGAAATGGAGACACGGAGAATCGAGTTAGACAGTGGTCAATTGCACGGCGGTTTTCGTTAGGTCGGGGCCTAACACTTAACGATTACGAGTAGAACTAACAGGAGGATACGTTGAAGACATCTACTGTACTGACAGCTTTGTCAGACCTGCTGCAGTGTTTTGAAATCATAGTGGCGCTGACGCGACACGGTTGAAAACGGCCGTAAAGCCGTTCAAACCTGCTGCAGGCTTGTGTCGAGTCAATGCTAATACCATTTCAAAGAGGTTACGATTAGAGTAGAACAGAGGGAAGGGACGCGTGTAAGACATATAAGTAAAAGTAAGTAAATAACGTGAAAAAAGGAGCTCAACTCACCTTTAGGAAGTGATGTACCCGCCGTCGTGTTGTTCTGTGGTGTCTTGATTTCTGTGGTGTCTTGATATCTGCAGCCAGCCCGCGTTCCAGTAGAATATATATGAAATGGAGACACGGAGAATCGAGTTAGACAGTGGTCAATTGCACGGCGGTTTTCGTTAGGTCGGGGCCTAACACTTAACGATTACGAGTAGAACTAACAGGAGGATACGTTGAAGACATCTACTGTACTGACAGCTTTGTCAGACCTGCTGCAGTGTTTTGAAATCATAGTGGCGCTGACGCGACACGGTTGAAAACGGCCGTAAAGCCGTTCAAACCTGCTGCAGGCTTGTGTCGAGTCAATGCTAATACCATTTCAAAGAGGTTACGATTAGAGTAGAACAGAGGGAAGGGACGCGTGTAAGACATATAAGTAAAAGTAAGTAAATAACGTGAAAAAAGGAGCTCAACTCACCTTTAGGAAGTGATGTACCCGCCGTCGTGTTGTTCTGTGGTGTCTTGATTTCTGTGGTGTCTTGATATCTGCAGCCAGCCCGCGTTCCAGTAGAATATATATGAAATGGAGACACGGAGAATCGAGTTAGACAGTGGTCAATTGCACGGCGGTTTTCGTTAGGTCGGGGCCTAACACTTAACGATTACGAGTAGAACTAACAGGAGGATACGTTGAAGACATCTACTGTACTGACAGCTTTGTCAGACCTGCTGCAGTGTTTTGAAATCATAGTGGCGCTGACGCGACACGGTTGAAAACGGCCGTAAAGCCGTTCAAACCTGCTGCAGGCTTGTGTCGAGTCAATGCTAATACCATTTCAAAGAGGTTACGATTAGAGTAGAACAGAGGGAAGGGACGCGTGTAAGACATATAAGTAAAAGTAAGTAAATAACGTGAAAAAAGGAGCTCAACTCACCTTTAGGAAGTGATGTACCCGCCGTCGTGTTGTTCTGTGGTGTCTTGATTTCTGTGGTGTCTTGATATCTGCAGCCAGCCCGCGTTCCAGTAGAATATATATGAAATGGAGACACGGAGAATCGAGTTAGACAGTGGTCAATTGCACGGCGGTTTTCGTTAGGTCGGGGCCTAACACTTAACGATTACGAGTAGAACTAACAGGAGGATACGTTGAAGACATCTACTGTACTGACAGCTTTGTCAGACCTGCTGCAGTGTTTTGAAATCATAGTGGCGCTGACGCGACACGGTTGAAAACGGCCGTAAAGCCGTTCAAACCTGCTGCAGGCTTGTGTCGAGTCAATGCTAATACCATTTCAAAGAGGTTACGATTAGAGTAGAACAGAGGGAAGGGACGCGTGTAAGACATATAAGTAAAAGTAAGTAAATAACGTGAAAAAAGGAGCTCAACTCACCTTTAGGAAGTGATGTACCCGCCGTCGTGTTGTTCTGTGGTGTCTTGATTTCTGTGGTGTCTTGATATCTGCAGCCAGCCCGCGTTCCAGTAGAATATATATGAAATGGAGACACGGAGAATCGAGTTAGACAGTGGTCAATTGCACGGCGGTTTTCGTTAGGTCGGGGCCTAACACTTAACGATTACGAGTAGAACTAACAGGAGGATACGTTGAAGACATCTACTGTACTGACAGCTTTGTCAGACCTGCTGCAGTGTTTTGAAATCATAGTGGCGCTGACGCGACACGGTTGAAAACGGCCGTAAAGCCGTTCAAACCTGCTGCAGGCTTGTGTCGAGTCAATGCTAATACCATTTCAAAGAGGTTACGATTAGAGTAGAACAGAGGGAAGGGACGCGTGTAAGACATATAAGTAAAAGTAAGTAAATAACGTGAAAAAAGGAGCTCAACTCACCTTTAGGAAGTGATGTACCCGCCGTCGTGTTGTTCTGTGGTGTCTTGATTTCTGTGGTGTCTTGATATCTGCAGCCAGCCCGCGTTCCAGTAGAATATATATGAAATGGAGACACGGAGAATCGAGTTAGACAGTGGTCAATTGCACGGCGGTTTTCGTTAGGTCGGGGCCTAACACTTAACGATTACGAGTAGAACTAACAGGAGGATACGTTGAAGACATCTACTGTACTGACAGCTTTGTCAGACCTGCTGCAGTGTTTTGAAATCATAGTGGCGCTGACGCGACACGGTTGAAAACGGCCGTAAAGCCGTTCAAACCTGCTGCAGGCTTGTGTCGAGTCAATGCTAATACCATTTCAAAGAGGTTACGATTAGAGTAGAACAGAGGGAAGGGACGCGTGTAAGACATATAAGTAAAAGTAAGTAAATAACGTGAAAAAAGGAGCTCAACTCACCTTTAGGAAGTGATGTACCCGCCGTCGTGTTGTTCTGTGGTGTCTTGATTTCTGTGGTGTCTTGATATCTGCAGCCAGCCCGCGTTCCAGTAGAATATATATGAAATGGAGACACGGAGAATCGAGTTAGACAGTGGTCAATTGCACGGCGGTTTTCGTTAGGTCGGGGCCTAACACTTAACGATTACGAGTAGAACTAACAGGAGGATACGTTGAAGACATCTACTGTACTGACAGCTTTGTCAGACCTGCTGCAGTGTTTTGAAATCATAGTGGCGCTGACGCGACACGGTTGAAAACGGCCGTAAAGCCGTTCAAACCTGCTGCAGGCTTGTGTCGAGTCAATGCTAATACCATTTCAAAGAGGTTACGATTAGAGTAGAACAGAGGGAAGGGACGCGTGTAAGACATATAAGTAAAAGTAAGTAAATAACGTGAAAAAAGGAGCTCAACTCACCTTTAGGAAGTGATGTACCCGCCGTCGTGTTGTTCTGTGGTGTCTTGATTTCTGTGGTGTCTTGATGTGGTGTCTTGATATCTGCAGCCAGCCCGCGTTCCAGTAGAATATATATGAAATGGAGACACGGAGAATCGAGTTAGACAGTGGTCAATTGCACGGCGGTTTTCGTTAGGTCGGGGCCTAACACTTAACGATTACGAGTAGAACTAACAGGAGGATACGTTGAAGACATCTACTGTACTGACAGCTTTGTCAGACCTGCTGCAGTGTTTTGAAATCATAGTGGCGCTGACGCGACACGGTTGAAAACGGCCGTAAAGCCGTTCAAACCTGCTGCAGGCTTGTGTCGAGTCAATGCTAATACCATTTCAAAGAGGTTACGATTAGAGTAGAACAGAGGGAAGGGACGCGTGTAAGACATATAAGTAAAAGTAAGTAAATAACGTGAAAAAAGGAGCTCAACTCACCTTTAGGAAGTGATGTACCCGCCGTCGTGTTGTTCTGTGGTGTCTTGATTTCTGTGGTGTCTTGATATCTGCAGCCAGCCCGCGTTCCAGTAGAATATATATGAAATGGAGACACGGAGAATCGAGTTAGACAGTGGTCAATTGCACGGCGGTTTTCGTTAGGTCGGGGCCTAACACTTAACGATTACGAGTAGAACTAACAGGAGGATACGTTGAAGACATCTACTGTACTGACAGCTTTGTCAGACCTGCTGCAGTGTTTTGAAATCATAGTGGCGCTGACGCGACACGGTTGAAAACGGCCGTAAAGCCGTTCAAACCTGCTGCAGGCTTGTGTCGAGTCAATGCTAATACCATTTCAAAGAGGTTACGATTAGAGTAGAACAGAGGGAAGGGACGCGTGTAAGACATATAAGTAAAAGTAAGTAAATAACGTGAAAAAAGGAGCTCAACTCACCTTTAGGAAGTGATGTACCCGCCGTCGTGTTGTTCTGTGGTGTCTTGATTTCTGTGGTGTCTTGATATCTGCAGCCAGCCCGCGTTCCAGTAGAATATATATGAAATGGAGACACGGAGAATCGAGTTAGACAGTGGTCAATTGCACGGCGGTTTTCGTTAGGTCGGGGCCTAACACTTAACGATTACGAGTAGAACTAACAGGAGGATACGTTGAAGACATCTACTGTACTGACAGCTTTGTCAGACCTGCTGCAGTGTTTTGAAATCATAGTGGCGCTGACGCGACACGGTTGAAAACGGCCGTAAAGCCGTTCAAACCTGCTGCAGGCTTGTGTCGAGTCAATGCTAATACCATTTCAAAGAGGTTACGATTAGAGTAGAACAGAGGGAAGGGACGCGTGTAAGACATATAAGTAAAAGTAAGTAAATAACGTGAAAAAAGGAGCTCAACTCACCTTTAGGAAGTGATGTACCCGCCGTCGTGTTGTTCTGTGGTGTCTTGATTTCTGTGGTGTCTTGATATCTGCAGCCAGCCCGCGTTCCAGTAGAATATATATGAAATGGAGACACGGAGAATCGAGTTAGACAGTGGTCAATTGCACGGCGGTTTTCGTTAGGTCGGGGCCTAACACTTAACGATTACGAGTAGAACTAACAGGAGGATACGTTGAAGACATCTACTGTACTGACAGCTTTGTCAGACCTGCTGCAGTGTTTTGAAATCATAGTGGCGCTGACGCGACACGGTTGAAAACGGCCGTAAAGCCGTTCAAACCTGCTGCAGGCTTGTGTCGAGTCAATGCTAATACCATTTCAAAGAGGTTACGATTAGAGTAGAACAGAGGGAAGGGACGCGTGTAAGACATATAAGTAAAAGTAAGTAAATAACGTGAAAAAAGGAGCTCAACTCACCTTTAGGAAGTGATGTACCCGCCGTCGTGTTGTTCTGTGGTGTCTTGATTTCTGTGGTGTCTTGATATCTGCAGCCAGCCCGCGTTCCAGTAGAATATATATGAAATGGAGACACGGAGAATCGAGTTAGACAGTGGTCAATTGCACGGCGGTTTTCGTTAGGTCGGGGCCTAACACTTAACGATTACGAGTAGAACTAACAGGAGGATACGTTGAAGACATCTACTGTACTGACAGCTTTGTCAGACCTGCTGCAGTGTTTTGAAATCATAGTGGCGCTGACGCGACACGGTTGAAAACGGCCGTAAAGCCGTTCAAACCTGCTGCAGGCTTGTGTCGAGTCAATGCTAATACCATTTCCTAATACCATTTCAAAGAGGTTACGATTAGAGTAGAACAGAGGGAAGGGACGCGTGTAAGACATATAAGTAAAAGTAAGTAAATAACGTGAAAAAAGGAGCTCAACTCACCTTTAGGAAGTGATGTACCCGCCGTCGTGTTGTTCTGTGGTGTCTTGATTTCTGTGGTGTCTTGATATCTGCAGCCAGCCCGCGTTCCAGTAGAATATATATGAAATGGAGACACGGAGAATCGAGTTAGACAGTGGTCAATTGCACGGCGGTTTTCGTTAGGTCGGGGCCTAACACTTAACGATTACGAGTAGAACTAACAGGAGGATACGTTGAAGACATCTACTGTACTGACAGCTTTGTCAGACCTGCTGCAGTGTTTTGAAATCATAGTGGCGCTGACGCGACACGGTTGAAAACGGCCGTAAAGCCGTTCAAACCTGCTGCAGGCTTGTGTCGAGTCAATGCTAATACCATTTCAAAGAGGTTACGATTAGAGTAGAACAGAGGGAAGGGACGCGTGTAAGACATATAAGTAAAAGTAAGTAAATAACGTGAAAAAAGGAGCTCAACTCACCTTTAGGAAGTGATGTACCCGCCGTCGTGTTGTTCTGTGGTGTCTTGATTCTGTGGTGTCTTGATTTCTGTGGTGTCTTGATATCTGCAGCCAGCCCGCGTTCCAGTAGAATATATATGAAATGGAGACACGGAGAATCGAGTTAGACAGTGGTCAATTGCACGGCGGTTTTCGTTAGGTCGGGGCCTAACACTTAACGATTACGAGTAGAACTAACAGGAGGATACGTTGAAGACATCTACTGTACTGACAGCTTTGTCAGACCTGCTGCAGTGTTTTGAAATCATAGTGGCGCTGACGCGACACGGTTGAAAACGGCCGTAAAGCCGTTCAAACCTGCTGCAGGCTTGTGTCGAGTCAATGCTAATACCATTTCAAAGAGGTTACGATTAGAGTAGAACAGAGGGAAGGGACGCGTGTAAGACATATAAGTAAAAGTAAGTAAATAACGTGAAAAAAGGAGCTCAACTCACCTTTAGGAAGTGATGTACCCGCCGTCGTGTTGTTCTGTGGTGTCTTGATTCTGTGGTGTCTTGATTTCTGTGGTGTCTTGATATCTGCAGCCAGCCCGCGTTCCAGTAGAATATATATGAAATGGAGACACGGAGAATCGAGTTAGACAGTGGTCAATTGCACGGCGGTTTTCGTTAGGTCGGGGCCTAACACTTAACGATTACGAGTAGAACTAACAGGAGGATACGTTGAAGACATCTACTGTACTGACAGCTTTGTCAGACCTGCTGCAGTGTTTTGAAATCATAGTGGCGCTGACGCGACACGGTTGAAAACGGCCGTAAAGCCGTTCAAACCTGCTGCAGGCTTGTGTCGAGTCAATGCTAATACCATTTCAAAGAGGTTACGATTAGAGTAGAACAGAGGGAAGGGACGCGTGTAAGACATATAAGTAAAAGTAAGTAAATAACGTGAAAAAAGGAGCTCAACTCACCTTTAGGAAGTGATGTACCCGCCGTCGTGTTGTTCTGTGGTGTCTTGATTTCTGTGGTGTCTTGATATCTGCAGCCAGCCCGCGTTCCAGTAGAATATATATGAAATGGAGACACGGAGAATCGAGTTAGACAGTGGTCAATTGCACGGCGGTTTTCGTTAGGTCGGGGCCTAACACTTAACGATTACGAGTAGAACTAACAGGAGGATACGTTGAAGACATCTACTGTACTGACAGCTTTGTCAGACCTGCTGCAGTGTTTTGAAATCATAGTGGCGCTGACGCGACACGGTTGAAAACGGCCGTAAAGCCGTTCAAACCTGCTGCAGGCTTGTGTCGAGTCAATGCTAATACCATTTCAAAGAGGTTACGATTAGAGTAGAACAGAGGGAAGGGACGCGTGTAAGACATATAAGTAAAAGTAAGTAAATAACGTGAAAAAAGGAGCTCAACTCACCTTTAGGAAGTGATGTACCCGCCGTCGTGTTGTTCTGTGGTGTCTGATTCGTTGTCTTGATTTCTGTGGTGTCTTGATATCTGCAGCCAGCCCGCGTTCCAGTAGAATATATATGAAATGGAGACACGGAGAATCGAGTTAGACAGTGGTCAATTGCACGGCGGTTTTCGTTAGGTCGGGGCCTAACACTTAACGATTACGAGTAGAACTAACAGGAGGATACGTTGAAGACATCTACTGTACTGACAGCTTTGTCAGACCTGCTGCAGTGTTTTGAAATCATAGTGGCGCTGACGCGACACGGTTGAAAACGGCCGTAAAGCCGTTCAAACCTGCTGCAGGCTTGTGTCGAGTCAATGCTAATACCATTTCAAAGAGGTTACGATTAGAGTAGAACAGAGGGAAGGGACGCGTGTAAGACATATAAGTAAAAGTAAGTAAATAACGTGAAAAAAGGAGCTCAACTCACCTTTAGGAAGTGATGTACCCGCCGTCGTGTTGTTCTGTGGTGTCTTGTTCTGTGGTGTCTTGATTTCTGTGGTGTCTTGATATCTGCAGCCAGCCCGCGTTCCAGTAGAATATATATGAAATGGAGACACGGAGAATCGAGTTAGACAGTGGTCAATTGCACGGCGGTTTTCGTTAGGTCGGGGCCTAACACTTAACGATTACGAGTAGAACTAACAGGAGGATACGTTGAAGACATCTACTGTACTGACAGCTTTGTCAGACCTGCTGCAGTGTTTTGAAATCATAGTGGCGCTGACGCGACACGGTTGAAAACGGCCGTAAAGCCGTTCAAACCTGCTGCAGGCTTGTGTCGAGTCAATGCTAATACCATTTCAAAGAGGTTACGATTAGAGTAGAACAGAGGGAAGGGACGCGTGTAAGACATATAAGTAAAAGTAAGTAAATAACGTGAAAAAAGGAGCTCAACTCACCTTTAGGAAGTGATGTACCCGCCGTCGTGTTGTTCTGTGGTGTCTTGATTTCTGTGGTGTCTTGATATCTGCAGCCAGCCCGCGTTCCAGTAGAATATATATGAAATGGAGACACGGAGAATCGAGTTAGACAGTGGTCAATTGCACGGCGGTTTTCGTTAGGTCGGGGCCTAACACTTAACGATTACGAGTAGAACTAACAGGAGGATACGTTGAAGACATCTACTGTACTGACAGCTTTGTCAGACCTGCTGCAGTGTTTTGAAATCATAGTGGCGCTGACGCGACACGGTTGAAAACGGCCGTAAAGCCGTTCAAACCTGCTGCAGGCTTGTGTCGAGTCAATGCTAATACCATTTCAAAGAGGTTACGATTAGAGTAGAACAGAGGGAAGGGACGCGTGTAAGACATATAAGTAAAAGTAAGTAAATAACGTGAAAAAAGGAGCTCAACTCACCTTTAGGAAGTGATGTACCCGCCGTCGTGTCTTGTGTCTTGTTCTGTGGTGTCTTGATTTCTGTGGTGTCTTGATATCTGCAGCCAGCCCGCGTTCCAGTAGAATATATATGAAATGGAGACACGGAGAATCGAGTTAGACAGTGGTCAATTGCACGGCGGTTTTCGTTAGGTCGGGGCCTAACACTTAACGATTACGAGTAGAACTAACAGGAGGATACGTTGAAGACATCTACTGTACTGACAGCTTTGTCAGACCTGCTGCAGTGTTTTGAAATCATAGTGGCGCTGACGCGACACGGTTGAAAACGGCCGTAAAGCCGTTCAAACCTGCTGCAGGCTTGTGTCGAGTCAATGCTAATACCATTTCAAAGAGGTTACGATTAGAGTAGAACAGAGGGAAGGGACGCGTGTAAGACATATAAGTAAAAGTAAGTAAATAACGTGAAAAAAGGAGCTCAACTCACCTTTAGGAAGTGATGTACCCGCCGTCGTGTTGTTCTGTGGTGTCTTGATTTCTGTGGTGTCTTGATTTCTGTGGTGTCTTGATATCTGCAGCCAGCCCGCGTTCCAGTAGAATATATATGAAATGGAGACACGGAGAATCGAGTTAGACAGTGGTCAATTGCACGGCGGTTTTCGTTAGGTCGGGGCCTAACACTTAACGATTACGAGTAGAACTAACAGGAGGATACGTTGAAGACATCTACTGTACTGACAGCTTTGTCAGACCTGCTGCAGTGTTTTGAAATCATAGTGGCGCTGACGCGACACGGTTGAAAACGGCCGTAAAGCCGTTCAAACCTGCTGCAGGCTTGTGTCGAGTCAATGCTAATACCATTTCAAAGAGGTTACGATTAGAGTAGAACAGAGGGAAGGGACGCGTGTAAGACATATAAGTAAAAGTAAGTAAATAACGTGAAAAAAGGAGCTCAACTCACCTTTAGGAAGTGATGTACCCGCCGTCGTGTTGTTCTGTGGTGTCTTGATTTCTGTGGTGTCTTGATTCTGTGGTGTCTTGATATCTGCAGCCAGCCCGCGTTCCAGTAGAATATATATGAAATGGAGACACGGAGAATCGAGTTAGACAGTGGTCAATTGCACGGCGGTTTTCGTTAGGTCGGGGCCTAACACTTAACGATTACGAGTAGAACTAACAGGAGGATACGTTGAAGACATCTACTGTACTGACAGCTTTGTCAGACCTGCTGCAGTGTTTTGAAATCATAGTGGCGCTGACGCGACACGGTTGAAAACGGCCGTAAAGCCGTTCAAACCTGCTGCAGGCTTGTGTCGAGTCAATGCTAATACCATTTCAAAGAGGTTACGATTAGAGTAGAACAGAGGGAAGGGACGCGTGTAAGACATATAAGTAAAAGTAAGTAAATAACGTGAAAAAAGGAGCTCAACTCACCTTTAGGAAGTGATGTACCCGCCGTCGTGTTGTTCTGTGGTGTCTTGATTTCTGTGGTGTCTTGATTTCTGTGGTGTCTTGATATCTGCAGCCAGCCCGCGTTCCAGTAGAATATATATGAAATGGAGACACGGAGAATCGAGTTAGACAGTGGTCAATTGCACGGCGGTTTTCGTTAGGTCGGGGCCTAACACTTAACGATTACGAGTAGAACTAACAGGAGGATACGTTGAAGACATCTACTGTACTGACAGCTTTGTCAGACCTGCTGCAGTGTTTTGAAATCATAGTGGCGCTGACGCGACACGGTTGAAAACGGCCGTAAAGCCGTTCAAACCTGCTGCAGGCTTGTGTCGAGTCAATGCTAATACCATTTCAAAGAGGTTACGATTAGAGTAGAACAGAGGGAAGGGACGCGTGTAAGACATATAAGTAAAAGTAAGTAAATAACGTGAAAAAAGGAGCTCAACTCACCTTTAGGAAGTGATGTACCCGCCGTCGTGTTGTTCTGTGGTGTCTTGATTTCTGTGGTGTCTTGATCTGTGGTGTCTTGATATCTGCAGCCAGCCCGCGTTCCAGTAGAATATATATGAAATGGAGACACGGAGAATCGAGTTAGACAGTGGTCAATTGCACGGCGGTTTTCGTTAGGTCGGGGCCTAACACTTAACGATTACGAGTAGAACTAACAGGAGGATACGTTGAAGACATCTACTGTACTGACAGCTTTGTCAGACCTGCTGCAGTGTTTTGAAATCATAGTGGCGCTGACGCGACACGGTTGAAAACGGCCGTAAAGCCGTTCAAACCTGCTGCAGGCTTGTGTCGAGTCAATGCTAATACCATTTCAAAGAGGTTACGATTAGAGTAGAACAGAGGGAAGGGACGCGTGTAAGACATATAAGTAAAAGTAAGTAAATAACGTGAAAAAAGGAGCTCAACTCACCTTTAGGAAGTGATGTACCCGCCGTCGTGTTGTTCTGTGGTGTCTTGATTTCTGTGGTGTCTTGATTTCTGTGGTGTCTTGATATCTGCAGCCAGCCCGCGTTCCAGTAGAATATATATGAAATGGAGACACGGAGAATCGAGTTAGACAGTGGTCAATTGCACGGCGGTTTTCGTTAGGTCGGGGCCTAACACTTAACGATTACGAGTAGAACTAACAGGAGGATACGTTGAAGACATCTACTGTACTGACAGCTTTGTCAGACCTGCTGCAGTGTTTTGAAATCATAGTGGCGCTGACGCGACACGGTTGAAAACGGCCGTAAGCCGTTCAAACCTGCTGCAGGCTTGTGTCGAGTCAATGCTAATACCATTTCAAAGAGGTTACGATTAGAGTAGAACAGAGGGAAGGGACGCGTGTAAGACATATAAGTAAAAGTAAGTAAATAACGTGAAAAAAGGAGCTCAACTCACCTTTAGGAAGTGATGTACCCGCCGTCGTGTTGTTCTGTGGTGTCTTGATTTCTGTGGTGTCTTGATTTCTGTGGTGTCTTGATATCTGCAGCCAGACCCGCGTTCCAGTAGAATATATATGAAATGGAGACACAAGAATCGAGTTAGACAGTGGTCAATTGCACGGCGGTTTTCGTTAGGTCGGGGCCTAACACTTAACGATTACGAGTAGAACTAACAGGAGGATACGTTGAAGACATCTACTGTACTGACAGCTTTGTCAGACCTGCTGCAGTGTTTCGAAATCATAGTGGCGCTGACGCGACACGGTTGAAAACGGCCGTAAAGCCGTTCAAACCTGCTGCAGGCTTGTGTCGAGTCAATGCTAATACCATTTCAAAGAGGTTACGATTAGAGTAGAACAGAGGGAAGGGACGCGTGTAAGACATATAAGTAAAAGTAAGTAAATAACGTGAAAAAAGGAGCTCAACTCACCTTTAGGAAGTGATGTACCCGCCGTCGTGTTGTTCTGTGGTGTCTTGATTTCTGTGGTGTCTTGATTTCTGTGGTGTCTTGATATCTGCAGCCAGCCCGCGTTCCAGTAGAATATATATGAAATGGAGACACAAGAATCGAGTTGACAGTGGTCAATTGCACGGCGGTTTTCGTTAGGTCGGGGCCTAACACTTAACGATTACGAGTAGAACTAACAGGAGGATACGTTGAAGACATCTACTGTACTGACAGCTTTGTCAGACCTGCTGCAGTGTTTCGAAATCATAGTGGCGCTGACGCGACACGGTTGAAAACGGCCGTAAAGCCGTTCAAACCTGCTGCAGGCTTGTGTCGAGTCAATGCTAATACCATTTCAAAGAGGTTACGATTAGAGTAGAACAGAGGGAAGGGACGCGTGTAAGACATATAAGTAAAAGTAAGTAAATAACGTGAAAAAAGGAGCTCAACTCACCTTTAGGAAGTGATGTACCCGCCGTCGTGTTGTTCTGTGGTGTCTTGATTTCTGTGGTGTCTTGATTTCTGTGGTGTCTTGATATCTGCAGCCAGCCCGCGTTCCAGTAGAATATATATGAAATGGAGACACAAGAATCGAGTTAGACAGTGGTCAATTGCACGGCGGTTTTCGTTAGGTCGGGGCCTAACACTTAACGATTACGAGTAGAACTAACAGGAGGATACGTTGAAGACATCTACTGTACTGACAGCTTTGTCAGACCTGCTGCAGTGTTTCGAAATCATAGTGGCGCTGACGCGACACGGTTGAAAACGGCCGTAAAGCCGTTCAAACCTGCTGCAGGCTTGTGTCGAGTCAATGCTAATACCATTTCAAAGAGGTTACGATTAGAGTAGAACAGAGGGAAGGGACGCGTGTAAGACATATAAGTAAAAGTAAGTAAATAACGTGAAAAAAGGAGCTCAACTCACCTTTAGGAAGTGATGTACCCGCCGTCGTGTTGTTCTGTGGTGTCTTGATTTCTGTGGTGTCTTGATTTCTGTGGTGTCTTGATATCTGCAGCCAGCCCGCGTTCCAGTAGAATATATATGAAATGGAGACACAAGAATCGAGTTAGACAGTGGTCAATTGCACGGCGGTTTTCGTTAGGTCGGGGCCTAACACTTAACGATTACGAGTAGAACTAACAGGAGGATACGTTGAAGACATCTACTGTACTGACAGCTTTGTCAGACCTGCTGCAGTGTTTCGAAATCATAGTGGCGCTGACGCGACACGGTTGAAAACGGCCGTAAAGCCGTTCAAACCTGCTGCAGGCTTGTGTCGAGTCAATGCTAATACCATTTCAAAGAGGTTACGATTAGAGTAGAACAGAGGGAAGGGACGCGTGTAAGACATATAAGTAAAAGTAAGTAAATAACGTGAAAAAAGGAGCTCAACTCACCTTTAGGAAGTGATGTACCCGCCGTCGTGTTGTTCTGTGGTGTCTTGATTTCTGTGGTGTCTTGATTTCTGTGGTGTCTTGATATCTGCAGCCAGCCCGCGTTCCAGTAGAATATATATGAAATGGAGACACAAGAATCGAGTTAGACAGTGGTCAATTGCACGGCGGTTTTCGTTAGGTCGGGGCCTAACACTTAACGATTACGAGTAGAACTAACAGGAGGATACGTTGAAGACATCTACTGTACTGACAGCTTTGTCAGACCTGCTGCAGTGTTTCGAAATCATAGTGGCGCTGACGCGACACGGTTGAAAACGGCCGTAAAGCCGTTCAAACCTGCTGCAGGCTTGTGTCGAGTCAATGCTAATACCATTTCAAAGAGGTTACGATTAGAGTAGAACAGAGGGAAGGGACGCGTGTAAGACATATAAGTAAAAGTAAGTAAATAACGTGAAAAAAGGAGCTCAACTCACCTTTAGGAAGTGATGTACCCGCCGTCGTGTTGTTCTGTGGTGTCTTGATTTCTGTGGTGTCTTGATTTCTGTGGTGTCTTGATATCTGCAGCCAGCCCGCGTTCCAGTAGAATATATATGAAATGGAGACACAAGAATCGAGTTAGACAGTGGTCAATTGCACGGCGGTTTTCGTTAGGTCGGGGCCTAACACTTAACGATTACGAGTAGAACTAACAGGAGGATACGTTGAAGACATCTACTGTACTGACAGCTTTGTCAGACCTGCTGCAGTGTTTCGAAATCATAGTGGCGCTGACGCGACACGGTTGAAAACGGCCGTAAAGCCGTTCAAACCTGCTGCAGGCTTGTGTCGAGTCAATGCTAATACCATTTCAAAGAGGTTACGATTAGAGTAGAACAGAGGGAAGGGACGCGTGTAAGACATATAAGTAAAAGTAAGTAAATAACGTGAAAAAAGGAGCTCAACTCACCTTTAGGAAGTGATGTACCCGCCGTCGTGTTGTTCTGTGGTGTCTTGATTTCTGTGGTGTCTTGATTTCTGTGGTGTCTTGATATCTGCAGCCAGCCCGCGTTCCAGTAGAATATATATGAAATGGAGACACAAGAATCGAGTTAGACAGTGGTCAATTGCACGGCGGTTTTCGTTAGGTCGGGGCCTAACACTTAACGATTACGAGTAGAACTAACAGGAGGATACGTTGAAGACATCTACTGTACTGACAGCTTTGTCAGACCTGCTGCAGTGTTTCGAAATCATAGTGGCGCTGACGCGACACGGTTGAAAACGGCCGTAAAGCCGTTCAAACCTGCTGCAGGCTTGTGTCGAGTCAATGCTAATACCATTTCAAAGAGGTTACGATTAGAGTAGAACAGAGGGAAGGGACGCGTGTAAGACATATAAGTAAAAGTAAGTAAATAACGTGAAAAAAGGAGCTCAACTCACCTTTAGGAAGTGATGTACCCGCCGTCGTGTTGTTCTGTGGTGTCTTGATTTCTGTGGTGTCTTGATTTCTGTGGTGTCTTGATATCTGCAGCCAGCCCGCGTTCCAGTAGAATATATATGAAATGGAGACACAAGAATCGAGTTAGACAGTGGTCAATTGCACGGCGGTTTTCGTTAGGTCGGGGCCTAACACTTAACGATTACGAGTAGAACTAACAGGAGGATACGTTGAAGACATCTACTGTACTGACAGCTTTGTCAGACCTGCTGCAGTGTTTCGAAATCATAGTGGCGCTGACGCGACACGGTTGAAAACGGCCGTAAAGCCGTTCAAACCTGCTGCAGGCTTGTGTCGAGTCAATGCTAATACCATTTCAAAGAGGTTACGATTAGAGTAGAACAGAGGGAAGGGACGCGTGTAAGACATATAAGTAAAAGTAAGTAAATAACGTGAAAAAAGGAGCTCAACTCACCTTTAGGAAGTGATGTACCCGCCGTCGTGTTGTTCTGTGGTGTCTTGATTTCTGTGGTGTCTTGATTTCTGTGGTGTCTTGATATCTGCAGCCAGCCCGCGTTCCAGTAGAATATATATGAAATGGAGACACAAGAATCGAGTTAGACAGTGGTCAATTGCACGGCGGTTTTCGTTAGGTCGGGGCCTAACACTTAACGATTACGAGTAGAACTAACAGGAGGATACGTTGAAGACATCTACTGTACTGACAGCTTTGTCAGACCTGCTGCAGTGTTTCGAAATCATAGTGGCGCTGACGCGACACGGTTGAAAACGGCCGTAAAGCCGTTCAAACCTGCTGCAGGCTTGTGTCGAGTCAATGCTAATACCATTTCAAAGAGGTTACGATTAGAGTAGAACAGAGGGAAGGGACGCGTGTAAGACATATAAGTAAAAGTAAGTAAATAACGTGAAAAAAGGAGCTCAACTCACCTTTAGGAAGTGATGTACCCGCCGTCGTGTTGTTCTGTGGTGTCTTGATTTCTGTGGTGTCTTGATTTCTGTGGTGTCTTGATATCTGCAGCCAGCCCGCGTTCCAGTAGAATATATATGAAATGGAGACACAAGAATCGAGTTAGACAGTGGTCAATTGCACGGCGGTTTTCGTTAGGTCGGGGCCTAACACTTAACGATTACGAGTGAACTAACAGGAGGATACGTTGAAGACATCTACTGTACTGACAGCTTTGTCAGACCTGCTGCAGTGTTTCGAAATCATAGTGGCGCTGACGCGACACGGTTGAAAACGGCCGTAAAGCCGTTCAAACCTGCTGCAGGCTTGTGTCGAGTCAATGCTAATACCATTTCAAAGAGGTTACGATTAGAGTAGAACAGAGGGAAGGGACGCGTGTAAGACATATAAGTAATAAGTAAGTAAATAACGTGAAAAAAGGAGCTCAACTCACCTTTAGGAAGTGATGTACCCGCCGTCGTGTTGTTCTGTGGTGTCTTGATTTCTGTGGTGTCTTGATTTCTGTGGTGTCTTGATATCTGCAGCCAGCCCGCGTTCCAGTAGAATATATATGAAATGGAGACACAAGAATCGAGTTAGACAGTGGTCAATTGCACGGCGGTTTTCGTTAGGTCGGGGCCTAACACTTAACGATTACGAGTAGAACTAACAGGAGGATACGTTGAAGACATCTACTGTACTGACAGCTTTGTCAGACCTGCTGCAGTGTTTCGAAATCATAGTGGCGCTGACGCGACACGGTTGAAAACGGCCGTAAAGCCGTTCAAACCTGCTGCAGGCTTGTGTCGAGTCAATGCTAATACCATTTCAAAGAGGTTACGATTAGAGTAGAACAGAGGGAAGGGACGCGTGTAAGACATATAAGTAAAAGTAAGTAAATAACGTGAAAAAAGGAGCTCAACTCACCTTTAGGAAGTGATGTACCCGCCGTCGTGTTGTTCTGTGGTGTCTTGATTTCTGTGGTGTCTTGATTTCTGTGGTGTCTTGATATCTGCAGCCAGCCCGCGTTCCAGTAGAATATATATGAAATGGAGACACAAGAATCGAGTTAGACAGTGGTCAATTGCACGGCGGTTTTCGTTAGGTCGGGGCCTAACACTTAACGATTACGAGTAGAACTAACAGGAGGATACGTTGAAGACATCTACTGTACTGACAGCTTTGTCAGACCTGCTGCAGTGTTTCGAAATCATAGTGGCGCTGACGCGACACGGTTGAAAACGGCCGTAAAGCCGTTCAAACCTGCTGCAGGCTTGTGTCGAGTCAATGCTAATACCATTTCAAAGAGGTTACGATTAGAGTAGAACAGAGGGAAGGGACGCGTGTAAGACATATAAGTAAAAGTAAGTAAATAACGTGAAAAAAGGAGCTCAACTCACCTTTAGGAAGTGATGTACCCGCCGTCGTGTTGTTCTGTGGTGTCTTGATTTCTGTGGTGTCTTGATTTCTGTGGTGTCTTGATATCTGCAGCCAGCCCGCGTTCCAGTAGAATATATATGAAATGGAGACACAAGAATCGAGTTAGACAGTGGTCAATTGCACGGCGGTTTTCGTTAGGTCGGGGCCTAACACTTAACGATTACGAGTAGAACTAACAGGAGGATACGTTGAAGACATCTACTGTACTGACAGCTTTGTCAGACCTGCTGCAGTGTTTCGAAATCATAGTGGCGCTGACGCGACACGGTTGAAAACGGCCGTAAAGCCGTTCAAACCTGCTGCAGGCTTGTGTCGAGTCAATGCTAATACCATTTCAAAGAGGTTACGATTAGAGTAGAACAGAGGGAAGGGACGCGTGTAAGACATATAAGTAAAAGTAAGTAAATAACGTGAAAAAAGGAGCTCAACTCACCTTTAGGAAGTGATGTACCCGCCGTCGTGTTGTTCTGTGGTGTCTTGATTTCTGTGGTGTCTTGATTTCTGTGGTGTCTTGATATCTGCAGCCAGCCCGCGTTCCAGTAGAATATATATGAAATGGAGACACAAGAATCGAGTTAGACAGTGGTCAATTGCACGGCGGTTTTCGTTAGGTCGGGGCCTAACACTTAACGATTACGAGTAGAACTAACAGGAGGATACGTTGAAGACATCTACTGTACTGACAGCTTTGTCAGACCTGCTGCAGTGTTTCGAAATCATAGTGGCGCTGACGCGACACGGTTGAAAACGGCCGTAAAGCCGTTCAAACCTGCTGCAGGCTTGTGTCGAGTCAATGCTAATACCATTTCAAAGAGGTTACGATTAGAGTAGAACAGAGGGAAGGGACGCGTGTAAGACATATAAGTAAAAGTAAGTAAATAACGTGAAAAAAGGAGCTCAAAAAAGGAGCTCAACTCACCTTTAGGAAGTGATGTACCCGCCGTCGTGTTGTTCTGTGGTGTCTTGATTTCTGTGGTGTCTTGATTTCTGGTGGTGTCTTGATATCTGCAGCCAGCCCGCGTTCCAGTAGAATATATATGAAATGGAGACACAAGAATCGAGTTAGACAGTGGTCAATTGCACGGCGGTTTTCGTTAGGTCGGGGCCTAACACTTAACGATTACGAGTAGAACTAACAGGAGGATACGTTGAAGACATCTACTGTACTGACAGCTTTGTCAGACCTGCTGCAGTGTTTCGAAATCATAGTGGCGCTGACGCGACACGGTTGAAAACGGCCGTAAAGCCGTTCAAACCTGCTGCAGGCTTGTGTCGAGTCAATGCTAATACCATTTCAAAGAGGTTACGATTAGAGTAGAACAGAGGGAAGGGACGCGTGTAAGACATATAAGTAAAAGTAAGTAAATAACGTGAAAAAAGGAGCTCAACTCACCTTTAGGAAGTGATGTACCCGCCGTCGTGTTGTTCTGTGGTGTCTTGATTTCTGTGGTGTCTTGATTTCTGTGGTGTCTTGATATCTGCAGCCAGCCCGCGTTCCAGTAGAATATATATGAAATGGAGACACAAGAATCGAGTTAGACAGTGGTCAATTGCACGGCGGTTTTCGTTAGGTCGGGGCCTAACACTTAACGATTACGAGTAGAACTAACAGGAGGATACGTTGAAGACATCTACTGTACTGACAGCTTTGTCAGACCTGCTGCAGTGTTTCGAAATCATAGTGGCGCTGACGCGACACGGTTGAAAACGGCCGTAAAGCCGTTCAAACCTGCTGCAGGCTTGTGTCGAGTCAATGCTAATACCATTTCAAAGAGGTTACGATTAGAGTAGAACAGAGGGAAGGGACGCGTGTAAGACATATAAGTAAAAGTAAGTAAATAACGTGAAAAAAGGAGCTCAACTCACCTTTAGGAAGTGATGTACCCGCCGTCGTGTTGTTCTGTGGTGTCTTGATTTCTGTGGTGTCTTGATTTCTGTGGTGTCTTGATATCTGCAGCCAGCCCGCGTTCCAGTAGAATATATATGAAATGGAGACACAAGAATCGAGTTAGACAGTGGTCAATTGCACGGCGGTTTTCGTTAGGTCGGGGCCTAACACTTAACGATTACGAGTAGAACTAACAGGAGGATACGTTGAAGACATCTACTGTACTGACAGCTTTGTCAGACCTGCTGCAGTGTTTCGAAATCATAGTGGCGCTGACGCGACACGGTTGAAAACGGCC
Organism: Serripes groenlandicus; assembly: GCA_031761405.1. Taxonomy (NCBI): domain Eukaryota; kingdom Metazoa; phylum Mollusca; class Bivalvia; order Cardiida; family Cardiidae; genus Serripes; species Serripes groenlandicus. Next base: position 532,922 of record JASEVX010000116.1, read on the forward strand.
GTAAAGCCGTTCAAACCTGCTGCAGGCTTGTGTCGAGTCAATGCTAATACCATTTCAAAGAGGTTACGATTAGAGTAGAACAGAGGGAAGGGACGCGTGTAAGACATATAAGTAAAAGTAAGTAAATAACGTGAAAAAAGGAGCTCAACTCACCTTTAGGAAGTGATGTACCCGCCGTCGTGTTGTTCTGTGGTGTCTTGATTTCTGTGGTGTCTTGATTTCTGTGGTGTCTTGATATCTGCAGCCAGCCCGCGTTCCAGTAGAATATATATGAAATGGAGACACAAGAATCGAGTTAGACAGTGGTCAATTGCACGGCGGTTTTCGTTAGGTCGGGGCCTAACACTTAACGATTACGAGTAGAACTAACAGGAGGATACGTTGAAGACATCTACTGTACTGACAGCTTTGTCAGACCTGCTGCAGTGTTTCGAAATCATAGTGGCGCTGACGCGACACGGTTGAAAACGGCCGTAAAGCCGTTCAAACCTGCTGCAGGCTTGTGTCGAGTCAATGCTAATACCATTTCAAAGAGGTTACGATTAGAGTAGAACAGAGGGAAGGGACGCGTGTAAGACATATAAGTAAAAGTAAGTAAATAACGTGAAAAAAGGAGCTCAACTCACCTTTAGGAAGTGATGTACCCGCCGTCGTGTTGTTCTGTGGTGTCTTGATTTCTGTGGTGTCTTGATTTCTGTGGTGTCTTGATATCTGCAGCCAGCCCGCGTTCCAGTAGAATATATATGAAATGGAGACACAAGAATCGAGTTAGACAGTGGTCAATTGCACGGCGGTTTTCGTTAGGTCGGGGCCTAACACTTAACGATTACGAGTAGAACTAACAGGAGGATACGTTGAAGACATCTACTGTACTGACAGCTTTGTCAGACCTGCTGCAGTGTTTCGAAATCATAGTGGCGCTGACGCGACACGGTTGAAAACGGCCGTAAAGCCGTTCAAACCTGCTGCAGGCTTGTGTCGAGTCAATGCTAATACCATTTCAAAGAGGTTACGATTAGAGTAGAACAGAGGGAAGGGACGCGTGTAAGACATATAAGTAAAAGTAAGTAAATAACGTGAAAAAAGGAGCTCAACTCACCTTTAGGAAGTGATGTACCCGCCGTCGTGTTGTTCTGTGGTGTCTTGATTTCTGTGGTGTCTTGATTTCTGTGGTGTCTTGATATCTGCAGCCAGCCCGCGTTCCAGTAGAATATATATGAAATGGAGACACAAGAATCGAGTTAGACAGTGGTCAATTGCACGGCGGTTTTCGTTAGGTCGGGGCCTAACACTTAACGATTACGAGTAGAACTAACAGGAGGATACGTTGAAGACATCTACTGTACTGACAGCTTTGTCAGACCTGCTGCAGTGTTTCGAAATCATAGTGGCGCTGACGCGACACGGTTGAAAACGGCCGTAAAGCCGTTCAAACCTGCTGCAGGCTTGTGTCGAGTCAATGCTAATACCATTTCAAAGAGGTTACGATTAGAGTAGAACAGAGGGAAGGGACGCGTGTAAGACATATAAGTAAAAGTAAGTAAATAACGTGAAAAAAGGAGCTCAACTCACCTTTAGGAAGTGATGTACCCGCCGTCGTGTTGTTCTGTGGTGTCTTGATTTCTGTGGTGTCTTGATTTCTGTGGTGTCTTGATATCTGCAGCCAGCCCGCGTTCCAGTAGAATATATATGAAATGGAGACACAAGAATCGAGTTAGACAGTGGTCAATTGCACGGCGGTTTTCGTTAGGTCGGGGCCTAACACTTAACGATTACGAGTAGAACTAACAGGAGGATACGTTGAAGACATCTACTGTACTGACAGCTTTGTCAGACCTGCTGCAGTGTTTCGAAATCATAGTGGCGCTGACGCGACACGGTTGAAAACGGCCGTAAAGCCGTTCAAACCTGCTGCAGGCTTGTGTCGAGTCAATGCTAATACCATTTCAAAGAGGTTACGATTAGAGTAGAACAGAGGGAAGGGACGCGTGTAAGACATATAAGTAAAAGTAAGTAAATAACGTGAAAAAAGGAGCTCAACTCACCTTTAGGAAGTGATGTACCCGCCGTCGTGTTGTTCTGTGGTGTCTTGATTTCTGTGGTGTCTTGATTTCTGTGGTGTCTTGATATCTGCAGCCAGCCCGCGTTCCAGTAGAATATATATGAAATGGAGACACAAGAATCGAGTTAGACAGTGGTCAATTGCACGGCGGTTTTCGTTAGGTCGGGGCCTAACACTTAACGATTACGAGTAGAACTAACAGGAGGATACGTTGAAGACATCTACTGTACTGACAGCTTTGTCAGACCTGCTGCAGTGTTTCGAAATCATAGTGGCGCTGACGCGACACGGTTGAAAACGGCCGTAAAGCCGTTCAAACCTGCTGCAGGCTTGTGTCGAGTCAATGCTAATACCATTTCAAAGAGGTTACGATTAGAGTAGAACAGAGGGAAGGGACGCGTGTAAGACATATAAGTAAAAGTAAGTAAATAACGTGAAAAAAGGAGCTCAACTCACCTTTAGGAAGTGATGTACCCGCCGTCGTGTTGTTCTGTGGTGTCTTGATTTCTGTGGTGTCTTGATTTCTGTGGTGTCTTGATATCTGCAGCCAGCCCGCGTTCCAGTAGAATATATATGAAATGGAGACACAAGAATCGAGTTAGACAGTGGTCAATTGCACGGCGGTTTTCGTTAGGTCGGGGCCTAACACTTAACGATTACGAGTAGAACTAACAGGAGGATACGTTGAAGACATCTACTGTACTGACAGCTTTGTCAGACCTGCTGCAGTGTTTCGAAATCATAGTGGCGCTGACGCGACACGGTTGAAAACGGCCGTAAAGCCGTTCAAACCTGCTGCAGGCTTGTGTCGAGTCAATGCTAATACCATTTCAAAGAGGTTACGATTAGAGTAGAACAGAGGGAAGGGACGCGTGTAAGACATATAAGTAAAAGTAAGTAAATAACGTGAAAAAAGGAGCTCAACTCACCTTTAGGAAGTGATGTACCCGCCGTCGTGTTGTTCTGTGGTGTCTTGATTTCTGTGGTGTCTTGATTTCTGTGGTGTCTTGATATCTGCAGCCAGCCCGCGTTCCAGTAGAATATATATGAAATGGAGACACAAGAATCGAGTTAGACAGTGGTCAATTGCACGGCGGTTTTCGTTAGGTCGGGGCCTAACACTTAACGATTACGAGTAGAACTAACAGGAGGATACGTTGAAGACATCTACTGTACTGACAGCTTTGTCAGACCTGCTGCAGTGTTTCGAAATCATAGTGGCGCTGACGCGACACGGTTGAAAACGGCCGTAAAGCCGTTCAAACCTGCTGCAGGCTTGTGTCGAGTCAATGCTAATACCATTTCAAAGAGGTTACGATTAGAGTAGAACAGAGGGAAGGGACGCGTGTAAGACATATAAGTAAAAGTAAGTAAATAACGTGAAAAAAGGAGCTCAACTCACCTTTAGGAAGTGATGTACCCGCCGTCGTGTTGTTCTGTGGTGTCTTGATTTCTGTGGTGTCTTGATTTCTGTGGTGTCTTGATATCTGCAGCCAGCCCGCGTTCCAGTAGAATATATATGAAATGGAGACACAAGAATCGAGTTAGACAGTGGTCAATTGCACGGCGGTTTTCGTTAGGTCGGGGCCTAACACTTAACGATTACGAGTAGAACTAACAGGAGGATACGTTGAAGACATCTACTGTACTGACAGCTTTGTCAGACCTGCTGCAGTGTTTCGAAATCATAGTGGCGCTGACGCGACACGGTTGAAAACGGCCGTAAAGCCGTTCAAACCTGCTGCAGGCTTGTGTCGAGTCAATGCTAATACCATTTCAAAGAGGTTACGATTAGAGTAGAACAGAGGGAAGGGACGCGTGTAAGACATATAAGTAAAAGTAAGTAAATAACGTGAAAAAAGGAGCTCAACTCACCTTTAGGAAGTGATGTACCCGCCGTCGTGTTGTTCTGTGGTGTCTTGATTTCTGTGGTGTCTTGATTTCTGTGGTGTCTTGATATCTGCAGCCAGCCCGCGTTCCAGTAGAATATATATGAAATGGAGACACAAGAATCGAGTTAGACAGTGGTCAATTGCACGGCGGTTTTCGTTAGGTCGGGGCCTAACACTTAACGATTACGAGTAGAACTAACAGGAGGATACGTTGAAGACATCTACTGTACTGACAGCTTTGTCAGACCTGCTGCAGTGTTTCGAAATCATAGTGGCGCTGACGCGACACGGTTGAAAACGGCCGTAAAGCCGTTCAAACCTGCTGCAGGCTTGTGTCGAGTCAATGCTAATACCATTTCAAAGAGGTTACGATTAGAGTAGAACAGAGGGAAGGGACGCGTGTAAGACATATAAGTAAAAGTAAGTAAATAACGTGAAAAAAGGAGCTCAACTCACCTTTAGGAAGTGATGTACCCGCCGTCGTGTTGTTCTGTGGTGTCTTGATTTCTGTGGTGTCTTGATTTCTGTGGTGTCTTGATATCTGCAGCCAGCCCGCGTTCCAGTAGAATATATATGAAATGGAGACACAAGAATCGAGTTAGACAGTGGTCAATTGCACGGCGGTTTTCGTTAGGTCGGGGCCTAACACTTAACGATTACGAGTAGAACTAACAGGAGGATACGTTGAAGACATCTACTGTACTGACAGCTTTGTCAGACCTGCTGCAGTGTTTCGAAATCATAGTGGCGCTGACGCGACACGGTTGAAAACGGCCGTAAAGCCGTTCAAACCTGCTGCAGGCTTGTGTCGAGTCAATGCTAATACCATTTCAAAGAGGTTACGATTAGAGTAGAACAGAGGGAAGGGACGCGTGTAAGACATATAAGTAAAAGTAAGTAAATAACGTGAAAAAAGGAGCTCAACTCACCTTTAGGAAGTGATGTACCCGCCGTCGTGTTGTTCTGTGGTGTCTTGATTTCTGTGGTGTCTTGATTTCTGTGGTGTCTTGATATCTGCAGCCAGCCCGCGTTCCAGTAGAATATATATGAAATGGAGACACAAGAATCGAGTTAGACAGTGGTCAATTGCACGGCGGTTTTCGTTAGGTCGGGGCCTAACACTTAACGATTACGAGTAGAACTAACAGGAGGATACGTTGAAGACATCTACTGTACTGACAGCTTTGTCAGACCTGCTGCAGTGTTTCGAAATCATAGTGGCGCTGACGCGACACGGTTGAAAACGGCCGTAAAGCCGTTCAAACCTGCTGCAGGCTTGTGTCGAGTCAATGCTAATACCATTTCAAAGAGGTTACGATTAGAGTAGAACAGAGGGAAGGGACGCGTGTAAGACATATAAGTAAAAGTAAGTAAATAACGTGAAAAAAGGAGCTCAACTCACCTTTAGGAAGTGATGTACCCGCCGTCGTGTTGTTCTGTGGTGTCTTGATTTCTGTGGTGTCTTGATTTCTGTGGTGTCTTGATATCTGCAGCCAGCCCGCGTTCCAGTAGAATATATATGAAATGGAGACACAAGAATCGAGTTAGACAGTGGTCAATTGCACGGCGGTTTTCGTTAGGTCGGGGCCTAACACTTAACGATTACGAGTAGAACTAACAGGAGGATACGTTGAAGACATCTACTGTACTGACAGCTTTGTCAGACCTGCTGCAGTGTTTCGAAATCATAGTGGCGCTGACGCGACACGGTTGAAAACGGCCGTAAAGCCGTTCAAACCTGCTGCAGGCTTGTGTCGAGTCAATGCTAATACCATTTCAAAGAGGTTACGATTAGAGTAGAACAGAGGGAAGGGACGCGTGTAAGACATATAAGTAAAAGTAAGTAAATAACGTGAAAAAAGGAGCTCAACTCACCTTTAGGAAGTGATGTACCCGCCGTCGTGTTGTTCTGTGGTGTCTTGATTTCTGTGGTGTCTTGATTTCTGTGGTGTCTTGATATCTGCAGCCAGCCCGCGTTCCAGTAGAATATATATGAAATGGAGACACAAGAATCGAGTTAGACAGTGGTCAATTGCACGGCGGTTTTCGTTAGGTCGGGGCACTAACACTTAACGATTACGAGTAGAACTAACAGGAGGATACGTTGAAGACATCTACTGTACTGACAGCTTTGTCAGACCTGCTGCAGTGTTTCGAAATCATAGTGGCGCTGACGCGACACGGTTGAAAACGGCCGTAAAGCCGTTCAAACCTGCTGCAGGCTTGTGTCGAGTCAATGCTAATACCATTTCAAAGAGGTTACGATTAGAGTAGAACAGAGGGAAGGGACGCGTGTAAGACATATAAGTAAAAGTAAGTAAATAACGTGAAAAAAGGAGCTCAACTCACCTTTAGGAAGTGATGTACCCGCCGTCGTGTTGTTCTGTGGTGTCTTGATTTCTGTGGTGTCTTGATTTCTGTGGTGTCTTGATATCTGCAGCCAGCCCGCGTTCCAGTAGAATATATATGAAATGGAGACACAAGAATCGAGTTAGACAGTGGTCAATTGCACGGCGGTTTTCGTTAGGTCGGGGCCTAACACTTAACGATTACGAGTAGAACTAACAGGAGGATACGTTGAAGACATCTACTGTACTGACAGCTTTGTCAGACCTGCTGCAGTGTTTCGAAATCATAGTGGCGCTGACGCGACACGGTTGAAAACGGCCGTAAAGCCGTTCAAACCTGCTGCAGGCTTGTGTCGAGTCAATGCTAATACCATTTCAAAGAGGTTACGATTAGAGTAGAACAGAGGGAAGGGACGCGTGTAAGACATATAAGTAAAAGTAAGTAAATAACGTGAAAAAAGGAGCTCAACTCACCTTTAGGAAGTGATGTACCCGCCGTCGTGTTGTTCTGTGGTGTCTTGATTTCTGTGGTGTCTTGATTTCTGTGGTGTCTTGATATCTGCAGCCAGCCCGCGTTCCAGTAGAATATATATGAAATGGAGACACAAGAATCGAGTTAGACAGTGGTCAATTGCACGGCGGTTTTCGTTAGGTCGGGGCCTAACACTTAACGATTACGAGTAGAACTAACAGGAGGATACGTTGAAGACATCTACTGTACTGACAGCTTTGTCAGACCTGCTGCAGTGTTTCGAAATCATAGTGGCGCTGACGCGACACGGTTGAAAACGGCCGTAAAGCCGTTCAAACCTGCTGCAGGCTTGTGTCGAGTCAATGCTAATACCATTTCAAAGAGGTTACGATTAGAGTAGAACAGAGGGAAGGGACGCGTGTAAGACATATAAGTAAAAGTAAGTAAATAACGTGAAAAAAGGAGCTCAACTCACCTTTAGGAAGTGATGTACCCGCCGTCGTGTTGTTCTGTGGTGTCTTGATTTCTGTGGTGTCTTGATTTCTGTGGTGTCTTGATATCTGCAGCCAGCCCGCGTTCCAGTAGAATATATATGAAATGGAGACACAAGAATCGAGTTAGACAGTGGTCAATTGCACGGCGGTTTTCGTTAGGTCGGGGCCTAACACTTAACGATTACGAGTAGAACTAACAGGAGGATACGTTGAAGACATCTACTGTACTGACAGCTTTGTCAGACCTGCTGCAGTGTTTCGAAATCATAGTGGCGCTGACGCGACACGGTTGAAAACGGCCGTAAAGCCGTTCAAACCTGCTGCAGGCTTGTGTCGAGTCAATGCTAATACCATTTCAAAGAGGTTACGATTAGAGTAGAACAGAGGGAAGGGACGCGTGTAAGACATATAAGTAAAAGTAAGTAAATAACGTGAAAAAGGAGCTCAACTCACCTTTAGGAAGTGATGTACCCGCCGTCGTGTTGTTCTGTGGTGTCTTGATTTCTGTGGTGTCTTGATTTCTGGTGGTGTCTTGATATCTGCAGCCAGCCCGCGTTCCAGTAGAATATATATGAAATGGAGACACAAGAATCGAGTTAGACAGTGGTCAATTGCACGGCGGTTTTCGTTAGGTCGGGGCCTAACACTTAACGATTACGAGTAGAACTAACAGGAGGATACGTTGAAGACATCTACTGTACTGACAGCTTTGTCAGACCTGCTGCAGTGTTTCGAAATCATAGTGGCGCTGACGCGACACGGTTGAAAACGGCCGTAAAGCCGTTCAAACCTGCTGCAGGCTTGTGTCGAGTCAATGCTAATACCATTTCAAAGAGGTTACGATTAGAGTAGAACAGAGGGAAGGGACGCGTGTAAGACATATAAGTAAAAGTAAGTAAATAACGTGAAAAAAGGAGCTCAACTCACCTTTAGGAAGTGATGTACCCGCCGTCGTGTTGTTCTGTGGTGTCTTGATTTCTGTGGTGTCTTGATTTCTGTGGTGTCTTGATATCTGCAGCCAGCCCGCGTTCCAGTAGAATATATATGAAATGGAGACACAAGAATCGAGTTAGACAGTGGTCAATTGCACGGCGGTTTTCGTTAGGTCGGGGCCTAACACTTAACGATTACGAGTAGAACTAACAGGAGGATACGTTGAAGACATCTACTGTACTGACAGCTTTGTCAGACCTGCTGCAGTGTTTCGAAATCATAGTGGCGCTGACGCGACACGGTTGAAAACGGCCGTAAAGCCGTTCAAACCTGCTGCAGGCTTGTGTCGAGTCAATGCTAATACCATTTCAAAGAGGTTACGATTAGAGTAGAACAGAGGGAAGGGACGCGTGTAAGACATATAAGTAAAAGTAAGTAAATAACGTGAAAAAAGGAGCTCAACTCACCTTTAGGAAGTGATGTACCCGCCGTCGTGTTGTTCTGTGGTGTCTTGATTTCTGTGGTGTCTTGATTTCTGTGGTGTCTTGATATCTGCAGCCAGCCCGCGTTCCAGTAGAATATATATGAAATGGAGACACAAGAATCGAGTTAGACAGTGGTCAATTGCACGGCGGTTTTCGTTAGGTCGGGGCCTAACACTTAACGATTACGAGTAGAACTAACAGGAGGATACGTTGAAGACATCTACTGTACTGACAGCTTTGTCAGACCTGCTGCAGTGTTTCGAAATCATAGTGGCGCTGACGCGACACGGTTGAAAACGGCCGTAAAGCCGTTCAAACCTGCTGCAGGCTTGTGTCGAGTCAATGCTAATACCATTTCAAAGAGGTTACGATTAGAGTAGAACAGAGGGAAGGGACGCGTGTAAGACATATAAGTAAAAGTAAGTAAATAACGTGAAAAAAGGAGCTCAACTCACCTTTAGGAAGTGATGTACCCGCCGTCGTGTTGTTCTGTGGTGTCTTGATTTCTGTGGTGTCTTGATTTCTGTGGTGTCTTGATATCTGCAGCCAGCCCGCGTTCCAGTAGAATATATATGAAATGGAGACACAAGAATCGAGTTAGACAGTGGTCAATTGCACGGCGGTTTTCGTTAGGTCGGGGCCTAACACTTAACGATTACGAGTAGAACTAACAGGAGGATACGTTGAAGACATCTACTGTACTGACAGCTTTGTCAGACCTGCTGCAGTGTTTCGAAATCATAGTGGCGCTGACGCGACACGGTTGAAAACGGCCGTAAAGCCGTTCAAACCTGCTGCAGGCTTGTGTCGAGTCAATGCTAATACCATTTCAAAGAGGTTACGATTAGAGTAGAACAGAGGGAAGGGACGCGTGTAAGACATATAAGTAAAAGTAAGTAAATAACGTGAAAAAAGGAGCTCAACTCACCTTTAGGAAGTGATGTACCCGCCGTCGTGTTGTTCTGTGGTGTCTTGATTTCTGTGGTGTCTTGATTTCTGTGGTGTCTTGATATCTGCAGCCAGCCCGCGTTCCAGTAGAATATATATGAAATGGAGACACAAGAATCGAGTTAGACAGTGGTCAATTGCACGGCGGTTTTCGTTAGGTCGGGGCCTAACACTTAACGATTACGAGTAGAACTAACAGGAGGATACGTTGAAGACATCTACTGTACTGACAGCTTTGTCAGACCTGCTGCAGTGTTTCGAAATCATAGTGGCGCTGACGCGACACGGTTGAAAACGGCCGTAAAGCCGTTCAAACCTGCTGCAGGCTTGTGTCGAGTCAATGCTAATACCATTTCAAAGAGGTTACGATTAGAGTAGAACAGAGGGAAGGGACGCGTGTAAGACATATAAGTAAAAGTAAGTAAATAACGTGAAAAAAGGAGCTCAACTCACCTTTAGGAAGTGATGTACCCGCCGTCGTGTTGTTCTGTGGTGTCTTGATTTCTGTGGTGTCTTGATTTCTGTGGTGTCTTGATATCTGCAGCCAGCCCGCGTTCCAGTAGAATATATATGAAATGGAGACACAAGAATCGAGTTAGACAGTGGTCAATTGCACGGCGGTTTTCGTTAGGTCGGGGCCTAACACTTAACGATTACGAGTAGAACTAACAGGAGGATACGTTGAAGACATCTACTGTACTGACAGCTTTGTCAGACCTGCTGCAGTGTTTCGAAATCATAGTGGCGCTGACGCGACACGGTTGAAAACGGCCGTAAAGCCGTTCAAACCTGCTGCAGGCTTGTGTCGAGTCAATGCTAATACCATTTCAAAGAGGTTACGATTAGAGTAGAACAGAGGGAAGGGACGCGTGTAAGACATATAAGTAAAAGTAAGTAAATAACGTGAAAAAAGGAGCTCAACTCACCTTTAGGAAGTGATGTACCCGCCGTCGTGTTGTTCTGTGGTGTCTTGATTTCTGTGGTGTCTTGATTTCTGTGGTGTCTTGATATCTGCAGCCAGCCCGCGTTCCAGTAGAATATATATGAAATGGAGACACAAGAATCGAGTTAGACAGTGGTCAATTGCACGGCGGTTTTCGTTAGGTCGGGGCCTAACACTTAACGATTACGAGTAGAACTAACAGGAGGATACGTTGAAGACATCTACTGTACTGACAGCTTTGTCAGACCTGCTGCAGTGTTTCGAAATCATAGTGGCGCTGACGCGACACGGTTGAAAACGGCCGTAAAGCCGTTCAAACCTGCTGCAGGCTTGTGTCGAGTCAATGCTAATACCATTTCAAAGAGGTTACGATTAGAGTAGAACAGAGGGAAGGGACGCGTGTAAGACATATAAGTAAAAGTAAGTAAATAACGTGAAAAAAGGAGCTCAACTCACCTTTAGGAAGTGATGTACCCGCCGTCGTGTTGTTCTGTGGTGTCTTGATTTCTGTGGTGTCTTGATTTCTGTGGTGTCTTGATATCTGCAGCCAGCCCGCGTTCCAGTAGAATATATATGAAATGGAGACACAAGAATCGAGTTAGACAGTGGTCAATTGCACGGCGGTTTTCGTTAGGTCGGGGCCTAACACTTAACGATTACGAGTAGAACTAACAGGAGGATACGTTGAAGACATCTACTGTACTGACAGCTTTGTCAGACCTGCTGCAGTGTTTCGAAATCATAGTGGCGCTGACGCGACACGGTTGAAAACGGCCGTAAAGCCGTTCAAACCTGCTGCAGGCTTGTGTCGAGTCAATGCTAATACCATTTCAAAGAGGTTACGATTAGAGAGTAGAACAGAGGGAAGGGACGCGTGTAAGACATATAAGTAAAAGTAAGTAAATAACGTGAAAAAAGGAGCTCAACTCACCTTTAGGAAGTGATGTACCCGCCGTCGTGTTGTTCTGTGGTGTCTTGATTTCTGTGGTGTCTTGATTTCTGTGGTGTCTTGATATCTGCAGCCAGCCCGCGTTCCAGTAGAATATATATGAAATGGAGACACAAGAATCGAGTTAGACAGTGGTCAATTGCACGGCGGTTTTCGTTAGGTCGGGGCCTAACACTTAACGATTACGAGTAGAACTAACAGGAGGATACGTTGAAGACATCTACTGTACTGACAGCTTTGTCAGACCTGCTGCAGTGTTTCGAAATCATAGTGGCGCTGACGCGACACGGTTGAAAACGGCCGTAAAGCCGTTCAAACCTGCTGCAGGCTTGTGTCGAGTCAATGCTAATACCATTTCAAAGAGGTTACGATTAGAGTAGAACAGAGGGAAGGGACGCGTGTAAGACATATAAGTAAAAGTAAGTAAATAACGTGAAAAAAGGAGCTCAACTCACCTTTAGGAAGTGATGTACCCGCCGTCGTGTTGTTCTGTGGTGTCTTGATTTCTGTGGTGTCTTGATTTCTGTGGTGTCTTGATATCTGCAGCCAGCCCGCGTTCCAGTAGAATATATATGAAATGGAGACACAAGAATCGAGTTAGACAGTGGTCAATTGCACGGCGGTTTTCGTTAGGTCGGGGCCTAACACTTAACGATTACGAGTAGAACTAACAGGAGGATACGTTGAAGACATCTACTGTACTGACAGCTTTGTCAGACCTGCTGCAGTGTTTCGAAATCATAGTGGCGCTGACGCGACACGGTTGAAAACGGCCGTAAAGCCGTTCAAACCTGCTGCAGGCTTGTGTCGAGTCAATGCTAATACCATTTCAAAGAGGTTACGATTAGAGTAGAACAGAGGGAAGGGACGCGTGTAAGACATATAAGTAAAAGTAAGTAAATAACGTGAAAAAAGGAGCTCAACTCACCTTTAGGAAGTGATGTACCCGCCGTCGTGTTGTTCTGTGGTGTCTTGATTTCTGTGGTGTCTTGATTTCTGTGGTGTCTTGATATCTGCAGCCAGCCCGCGTTCCAGTAGAATATATATGAAATGGAGACACAAGAATCGAGTTAGACAGTGGTCAATTGCACGGCGGTTTTCGTTAGGTCGGGGCCTAACACTTAACGATTACGAGTAGAACTAACAGGAGGATACGTTGAAGACATCTACTGTACTGACAGCTTTGTCAGACCTGCTGCAGTGTTTCGAAATCATAGTGGCGCTGACGCGACACGGTTGAAAACGGCCGTAAAGCCGTTCAAACCTGCTGCAGGCTTGTGTCGAGTCAATGCTAATACCATTTCAAAGAGGTTACGATTAGAGTAGAACAGAGGGAAGGGACGCGTGTAAGACATATAAGTAAAAGTAAGTAAATAACGTGAAAAAAGGAGCTCAACTCACCTTTAGGAAGTGATGTACCCGCCGTCGTGTTGTTCTGTGGTGTCTTGATTTCTGTGGTGTCTTGATTTCTGTGGTGTCTTGATATCTGCAGCCAGCCCGCGTTCCAGTAGAATATATATGAAATGGAGACACAAGAATCGAGTTAGACAGTGGTCAATTGCACGGCGGTTTTCGTTAGGTCGGGGCCTAACACTTAACGATTACGAGTAGAACTAACAGGAGGATACGTTGAAGACATCTACTGTACTGACAGCTTTGTCAGACCTGCTGCAGTGTTTCGAAATCATAGTGGCGCTGACGCGACACGGTTGAAAACGGCCGTAAAGCCGTTCAAACCTGCTGCAGGCTTGTGTCGAGTCAATGCTAATACCATTTCAAAGAGGTTACGATTAGAGTAGAACAGAGGGAAGGGACGCGTGTAAGACATATAAGTAAAAGTAAGTAAATAACGTGAAAAAAGGAGCTCAACTCACCTTTAGGAAGTGATGTACCCGCCGTCGTGTTGTTCTGTGGTGTCTTGATTTCTGTGGTGTCTTGATTTCTGTGGTGTCTTGATATCTGCAGCCAGCCCGCGTTCCAGTAGAATATATATGAAATGGAGACACAAGAATCGAGTTAGACAGTGGTCAATTGCACGGCGGTTTTCGTTAGGTCGGGGCCTAACACTTAACGATTACGAGTAGAACTAACAGGAGGATACGTTGAAGACATCTACTGTACTGACAGCTTTGTCAGACCTGCTGCAGTGTTTCGAAATCATAGTGGCGCTGACGCGACACGGTTGAAAACGGCCGTAAAGCCGTTCAAACCTGCTGCAGGCTTGTGTCGAGTCAATGCTAATACCATTTCAAAGAGGTTACGATTAGAGTAGAACAGAGGGAAGGGACGCGTGTAAGACATATAAGTAAAAGTAAGTAAATAACGTGAAAAAAGGAGCTCAACTCACCTTTAGGAAGTGATGTACCCGCCGTCGTGTTGTTCTGTGGTGTCTTGATTTCTGTGGTGTCTTGATTTCTGTGGTGTCTTGATATCTGCAGCCAGCCCGCGTTCCAGTAGAATATATATGAAATGGAGACACAAGAATCGAGTTAGACAGTGGTCAATTGCACGGCGGTTTTCGTTAGGTCGGGGCCTAACACTTAACGATTACGAGTAGAACTAACAGGAGGATACGTTGAAGACATCTACTGTACTGACAGCTTTGTCAGACCTGCTGCAGTGTTTCGAAATCATAGTGGCGCTGACGCGACACGGTTGAAAACGGCCGTAAAGCCGTTCAAACCTGCTGCAGGCTTGTGTCGAGTCAATGCTAATACCATTTCAAAGAGGTTACGATTAGAGTAGAACAGAGGGAAGGGACGCGTGTAAGACATATAAGTAAAAGTAAGTAAATAACGTGAAAAAAGGAGCTCAACTCACCTTTAGGAAGTGATGTACCCGCCGTCGTGTTGTTCTGTGGTGTCTTGATTTCTGTGGTGTCTTGATTTCTGTGGTGTCTTGATATCTGCAGCCAGCCCGCGTTCCAGTAGAATATATATGAAATGGAGACACAAGAATCGAGTTAGACAGTGGTCAATTGCACGGCGGTTTTCGTTAGGTCGGGGCCTAACACTTAACGATTACGAGTAGAACTAACAGGAGGATACGTTGAAGACATCTACTGTACTGACAGCTTTGTCAGACCTGCTGCAGTGTTTCGAAATCATAGTGGCGCTGACGCGACACGGTTGAAAACGGCCGTAAAGCCGTTCAAACCTGCTGCAGGCTTGTGTCGAGTCAATGCTAATACCATTTCAAAGAGGTTACGATTAGAGTAGAACAGAGGGAAGGGACGCGTGTAAGACATATAAGTAAAAGTAAGTAAATAACGTGAAAAAAGGAGCTCAACTCACCTTTAGGAAGTGATGTACCCGCCGTCGTGTTGTTCTGTGGTGTCTTGATTTCTGTGGTGTCTTGATTTCTGTGGTGTCTTGATATCTGCAGCCAGCCCGCGTTCCAGTAGAATATATATGAAATGGAGACACAAGAATCGAGTTAGACAGTGGTCAATTGCACGGCGGTTTTCGTTAGGTCGGGGCCTAACACTTAACGATTACGAGTAGAACTAACAGGAGGATACGTTGAAGACATCTACTGTACTGACAGCTTTGTCAGACCTGCTGCAGTGTTTCGAAATCATAGTGGCGCTGACGCGACACGGTTGAAAACGGCCGTAAAGCCGTTCAAACCTGCTGCAGGCTTGTGTCGAGTCAATGCTAATACCATTTCAAAGAGGTTACGATTAGAGTAGAACAGAGGGAAGGGACGCGTGTAAGACATATAAGTAAAAGTAAGTAAATAACGTGAAAAAAGGAGCTCAACTCACCTTTAGGAAGTGATGTACCCGCCGTCGTGTTGTTCTGTGGTGTCTTGATTTCTGTGGTGTCTTGATTTCTGTGGTGTCTTGATATCTGCAGCCAGCCCGCGTTCCAGTAGAATATATATGAAATGGAGACACAAGAATCGAGTTAGACAGTGGTCAATTGCACGGCGGTTTTCGTTAGGTCGGGGCCTAACACTTAACGATTACGAGTAGAACTAACAGGAGGATACGTTGAAGACATCTACTGTACTGACAGCTTTGTCAGACCTGCTGCAGTGTTTCGAAATCATAGTGGCGCTGACGCGACACGGTTGAAAACGGCCGTAAAGCCGTTCAAACCTGCTGCAGGCTTGTGTCGAGTCAATGCTAATACCATTTCAAAGAGGTTACGATTAGAGTAGAACAGAGGGAAGGGACGCGTGTAAGACATATAAGTAAAAGTAAGTAAATAACGTGAAAAAAGGAGCTCAACTCACCTTTAGGAAGTGATGTACCCGCCGTCGTGTTGTTCTGTGGTGTCTTGATTTCTGTGGTGTCTTGATTTCTGTGGTGTCTTGATATCTGCAGCCAGCCCGCGTTCCAGTAGAATATATATGAAATGGAGACACAAGAATCGAGTTAGACAGTGGTCAATTGCACGGCGGTTTTCGTTAGGTCGGGGCCTAACACTTAACGATTACGAGTAGAACTAACAGGAGGATACGTTGAAGACATCTACTGTACTGACAGCTTTGTCAGACCTGCTGCAGTGTTTCGAAATCATAGTGGCGCTGACGCGACACGGTTGAAAACGGCCGTAAAGCCGTTCAAACCTGCTGCAGGCTTGTGTCGAGTCAATGCTAATACCATTTCAAAGAGGTTACGATTAGAGTAGAACAGAGGGAAGGGACGCGTGTAAGACATATAAGTAAAAGTAAGTAAATAACGTGAAAAAAGGAGCTCAACTCACCTTTAGGAAGTGATGTACCCGCCGTCGTGTTGTTCTGTGGTGTCTTGATTTCTGTGGTGTCTTGATTTCTGTGGTGTCTTGATATCTGCAGCCAGCCCGCGTTCCAGTAGAATATATATGAAATGGAGACACAAGAATCGAGTTAGACAGTGGTCAATTGCACGGCGGTTTTCGTTAGGTCGGGGCCTAACACTTAACGATTACGAGTAGAACTAACAGGAGGATACGTTGAAGACATCTACTGTACTGACAGCTTTGTCAGACCTGCTGCAGTGTTTCGAAATCATAGTGGCGCTGACGCGACACGGTTGAAAACGGCCGTAAAGCCGTTCAAACCTGCTGCAGGCTTGTGTCGAGTCAATGCTAATACCATTTCAAAGAGGTTACGATTAGAGTAGAACAGAGGGAAGGGACGCGTGTAAGACATATAAGTAAAAGTAAGTAAATAACGTGAAAAAAGGAGCTCAACTCACCTTTAGGAAGTGATGTACCCGCCGTCGTGTTGTTCTGTGGTGTCTTGATTTCTGTGGTGTCTTGATTTCTGTGGTGTCTTGATATCTGCAGCCAGCCCGCGTTCCAGTAGAATATATATGAAATGGAGACACAAGAATCGAGTTAGACAGTGGTCAATTGCACGGCGGTTTTCGTTAGGTCGGGGCCTAACACTTAACGATTACGAGTAGAACTAACAGGAGGATACGTTGAAGACATCTACTGTACTGACAGCTTTGTCAGACCTGCTGCAGTGTTTCGAAATCATAGTGGCGCTGACGCGACACGGTTGAAAACGGCCGTAAAGCCGTTCAAACCTGCTGCAGGCTTGTGTCGAGTCAATGCTAATACCATTTCAAAGAGGTTACGATTAGAGTAGAACAGAGGGAAGGGACGCGTGTAAGACATATAAGTAAAAGTAAGTAAATAACGTGAAAAAAGGAGCTCAACTCACCTTTAGGAAGTGATGTACCCGCCGTCGTGTTGTTCTGTGGTGTCTTGATTTCTGTGGTGTCTTGATTTCTGTGGTGTCTTGATATCTGCAGCCAGCCCGCGTTCCAGTAGAATATATATGAAATGGAGACACAAGAATCGAGTTAGACAGTGGTCAATTGCACGGCGGTTTTCGTTAGGTCGGGGCCTAACACTTAACGATTACGAGTAGAACTAACAGGAGGATACGTTGAAGACATCTACTGTACTGACAGCTTTGTCAGACCTGCTGCAGTGTTTCGAAATCATAGTGGCGCTGACGCGACACGGTTGAAAACGGCCGTAAAGCCGTTCAAGACCTGCTGCAGGCTTGTGTCGAGTCAATGCTAATACCATTTCAAAGAGGTTACGATTAGAGTAGAACAGAGGGAAGGGACGCGTGTAAGACATATAAGTAAAAGTAAGTAAATAACGTGAAAAAAGGAGCTCAACTCACCTTTAGGAAGTGATGTACCCGCCGTCGTGTTGTTCTGTGGTGTCTTGATTTCTGTGGTGTCTTGATTTCTGTGGTGTCTTGATATCTGCAGCCAGCCCGCGTTCCAGTAGAATATATATGAAATGGAGACACAAGAATCGAGTTAGACAGTGGTCAATTGCACGGCGGTTTTCGTTAGGTCGGGGCCTAACACTTAACGATTACGAGTAGAACTAACAGGAGGATACGTTGAAGACATCTACTGTACTGACAGCTTTGTCAGACCTGCTGCAGTGTTTCGAAATCATAGTGGCGCTGACGCGACACGGTTGAAAACGGCCGTAAAGCCGTTCAAACCTGCTGCAGGCTTGTGTCGAGTCAATGCTAATACCATTTCAAAGAGGTTACGATTAGAGTAGAACAGAGGGAAGGGACGCGTGTAAGACATATAAGTAAAAGTAAGTAAATAACGTGAAAAAAGGAGCTCAACTCACCTTTAGGAAGTGATGTACCCGCCGTCGTGTTGTTCTGTGGTGTCTTGATTTCTGTGGTGTCTTGATTTCTGTGGTGTCTTGATATCTGCAGCCAGCCCGCGTTCCAGTAGAATATATATGAAATGGAGACACAAGAATCGAGTTAGACAGTGGTCAATTGCACGGCGGTTTTCGTTAGGTCGGGGCCTAACACTTAACGATTACGAGTAGAACTAACAGGAGGATACGTTGAAGACATCTACTGTACTGACAGCTTTGTCAGACCTGCTGCAGTGTTTCGAAATCATAGTGGCGCTGACGCGACACGGTTGAAAACGGCCGTAAAGCCGTTCAAACCTGCTGCAGGCTTGTGTCGAGTCAATGCTAATACCATTTCAAAGAGGTTACGATTAGAGTAGAACAGAGGGAAGGGACGCGTGTAAGACATATAAGTAAAAGTAAGTAAATAACGTGAAAAAAGGAGCTCAACTCACCTTTAGGAAGTGATGTACCCGCCGTCGTGTTGTTCTGTGGTGTCTTGATTTCTGTGGTGTCTTGATTTCTGTGGTGTCTTGATATCTGCAGCCAGCCCGCGTTCCAGTAGAATATATATGAAATGGAGACACAAGAATCGAGTTAGACAGTGGTCAATTGCACGGCGGTTTTCGTTAGGTCGGGGCCTAACACTTAACGATTACGAGTAGAACTAACAGGAGGATACGTTGAAGACATCTACTGTACTGACAGCTTTGTCAGACCTGCTGCAGTGTTTCGAAATCATAGTGGCGCTGACGCGACACGGTTGAAAACGGCCGTAAAGCCGTTCAAACCTGCTGCAGGCTTGTGTCGAGTCAATGCTAATACCATTTCAAAGAGGTTACGATTAGAGTAGAACAGAGGGAAGGGACGCGTGTAAGACATATAAGTAAAAGTAAGTAAATAACGTGAAAAAAGGAGCTCAACTCACCTTTAGGAAGTGATGTACCCGCCGTCGTGTTGTTCTGTGGTGTCTTGATTTCTGTGGTGTCTTGATTTCTGTGGTGTCTTGATATCTGCAGCCAGCCCGCGTTCCAGTAGAATATATATGAAATGGAGACACAAGAATCGAGTTAGACAGTGGTCAATTGCACGGCGGTTTTCGTTAGGTCGGGGCCTAACACTTAACGATTACGAGTAGAACTAACAGGAGGATACGTTGAAGACATCTACTGTACTGACAGCTTTGTCAGACCTGCTGCAGTGTTTCGAAATCATAGTGGCGCTGACGCGACACGGTTGAAAACGGCCGTAAAGCCGTTCAAACCTGCTGCAGGCTTGTGTCGAGTCAATGCTAATACCATTTCAAAGAGGTTACGATTAGAGTAGAACAGAGGGAAGGGACGCGTGTAAGACATATAAGTAAAAGTAAGTAAATAACGTGAAAAAAGGAGCTCAACTCACCTTTAGGAAGTGATGTACCCGCCGTCGTGTTGTTCTGTGGTGTCTTGATTTCTGTGGTGTCTTGATTTCTGTGGTGTCTTGATATCTGCAGCCAGCCCGCGTTCCAGTAGAATATATATGAAATGGAGACACAAGAATCGAGTTAGACAGTGGTCAATTGCACGGCGGTTTTCGTTAGGTCGGGGCCTAACACTTAACGATTACGAGTAGAACTAACAGGAGGATACGTTGAAGACATCTACTGTACTGACAGCTTTGTCAGACCTGCTGCAGTGTTTCGAAATCATAGTGGCGCTGACGCGACACGGTTGAAAACGGCCGTAAAGCCGTTCAAACCTGCTGCAGGCTTGTGTCGAGTCAATGCTAATACCATTTCAAAGAGGTTACGATTAGAGTAGAACAGAGGGAAGGGACGCGTGTAAGACATATAAGTAAAAGTAAGTAAATAACGTGAAAAAAGGAGCTCAACTCACCTTTAGGAAGTGATGTACCCGCCGTCGTGTTGTTCTGTGGTGTCTTGATTTCTGTGGTGTCTTGATTTCTGTGGTGTCTTGATATCTGCAGCCAGCCCGCGTTCCAGTAGAATATATATGAAATGGAGACACAAGAATCGAGTTAGACAGTGGTCAATTGCACGGCGGTTTTCGTTAGGTCGGGGCCTAACACTTAACGATTACGAGTAGAACTAACAGGAGGATACGTTGAAGACATCTACTGTACTGACAGCTTTGTCAGACCTGCTGCAGTGTTTCGAAATCATAGTGGCGCTGACGCGACACGGTTGAAAACGGCCGTAAAGCCGTTCAAACCTGCTGCAGGCTTGTGTCGAGTCAATGCTAATACCATTTCAAAGAGGTTACGATTAGAGTAGAACAGAGGGAAGGGACGCGTGTAAGACATATAAGTAAAAGTAAGTAAATAACGTGAAAAAAGGAGCTCAACTCACCTTTAGGAAGTGATGTACCCGCCGTCGTGTTGTTCTGTGGTGTCTTGATTTCTGTGGTGTCTTGATTTCTGTGGTGTCTTGATATCTGCAGCCAGCCCGGCGTTCCAGTAGAATATATATGAAATGGAGACACAAGAATCGAGTTAGACAGTGGTCAATTGCACGGCGGTTTTCGTTAGGTCGGGGCCTAACACTTAACGATTACGAGTAGAACTAACAGGAGGATACGTTGAAGACATCTACTGTACTGACAGCTTTGTCAGACCTGCTGCAGTGTTTCGAAATCATAGTGGCGCTGACGCGACACGGTTGAAAACGGCCGTAAAGCCGTTCAAACCTGCTGCAGGCTTGTGTCGAGTCAATGCTAATACCATTTCAAAGAGGTTACGATTAGAGTAGAACAGAGGGAAGGGACGCGTGTAAGACATATAAGTAAAAGTAAGTAAATAACGTGAAAAAAGGAGCTCAACTCACCTTTAGGAAGTGATGTACCCGCCGTCGTGTTGTTCTGTGGTGTCTTGATTTCTGTGGTGTCTTGATTTCTGTGGTGTCTTGATATCTGCAGCCAGCCCGCGTTCCAGTAGAATATATATGAAATGGAGACACAAGAATCGAGTTAGACAGTGGTCAATTGCACGGCGGTTTTCGTTAGGTCGGGGCCTAACACTTAACGATTACGAGTAGAACTAACAGGAGGATACGTTGAAGACATCTACTGTACTGACAGCTTTGTCAGACCTGCTGCAGTGTTTCGAAATCATAGTGGCGCTGACGCGACACGGTTGAAAACGGCCGTAAAGCCGTTCAAACCTGCTGCAGGCTTGTGTCGAGTCAATGCTAATACCATTTCAAAGAGGTTACGATTAGAGTAGAACAGAGGGAAGGGACGCGTGTAAGACATATAAGTAAAAGTAAGTAAATAACGTGAAAAAAGGAGCTCAACTCACCTTTAGGAAGTGATGTACCCGCCGTCGTGTTGTTCTGTGGTGTCTTGATTTCTGTGGTGTCTTGATTTCTGTGGTGTCTTGATATCTGCAGCCAGCCCGCGTTCCAGTAGAATATATATGAAATGGAGACACAAGAATCGAGTTAGACAGTGGTCAATTGCACGGCGGTTTTCGTTAGGTCGGGGCCTAACACTTAACGATTACGAGTAGAACTAACAGGAGGATACGTTGAAGACATCTACTGTACTGACAGCTTTGTCAGACCTGCTGCAGTGTTTCGAAATCATAGTGGCGCTGACGCGACACGGTTGAAAACGGCCGTAAAGCCGTTCAAACCTGCTGCAGGCTTGTGTCGAGTCAATGCTAATACCATTTCAAAGAGGTTACGATTAGAGTAGAACAGAGGGAAGGGACGCGTGTAAGACATATAAGTAAAAGTAAGTAAATAACGTGAAAAAAGGAGCTCAACTCACCTTTAGGAAGTGATGTACCCGCCGTCGTGTTGTTCTGTGGTGTCTTGATTTCTGTGGTGTCTTGATTTCTGTGGTGTCTTGATATCTGCAGCCAGCCCGCGTTCCAGTAGAATATATATGAAATGGAGACACAAGAATCGAGTTAGACAGTGGTCAATTGCACGGCGGTTTTCGTTAGGTCGGGGCCTAACACTTAACGATTACGAGTAGAACTAACAGGAGGATACGTTGAAGACATCTACTGTACTGACAGCTTTGTCAGACCTGCTGCAGTGTTTCGAAATCATAGTGGCGCTGACGCGACACGGTTGAAAACGGCCGTAAAGCCGTTCAAACCTGCTGCAGGCTTGTGTCGAGTCAATGCTAATACCATTTCAAAGAGGTTACGATTAGAGTAGAACAGAGGGAAGGGACGCGTGTAAGACATATAAGTAAAAGTAAGTAAATAACGTGAAAAAAGGAGCTCAACTCACCTTTAGGAAGTGATGTACCCGCCGTCGTGTTGTTCTGTGGTGTCTTGATTTCTGTGGTGTCTTGATTTCTGTGGTGTCTTGATATCTGCAGCCAGCCCGCGTTCCAGTAGAATATATATGAAATGGAGACACAAGAATCGAGTTAGACAGTGGTCAATTGCACGGCGGTTTTCGTTAGGTCGGGGCCTAACACTTAACGATTACGAGTAGAACTAACAGGAGGATACGTTGAAGACATCTACTGTACTGACAGCTTTGTCAGACCTGCTGCAGTGTTTCGAAATCATAGTGGCGCTGACGCGACACGGTTGAAAACGGCCGTAAAGCCGTTCAAACCTGCTGCAGGCTTGTGTCGAGTCAATGCTAATACCATTTCAAAGAGGTTACGATTAGAGTAGAACAGAGGGAAGGGACGCGTGTAAGACATATAAGTAAAAGTAAGTAAATAACGTGAAAAAAGGAGCTCAACTCACCTTTAGGAAGTGATGTACCCGCCGTCGTGTTGTTCTGTGGTGTCTTGATTTCTGTGGTGTCTTGATTTCTGTGGTGTCTTGATATCTGCAGCCAGCCCGCGTTCCAGTAGAATATATATGAAATGGAGACACAAGAATCGAGTTAGACAGTGGTCAATTGCACGGCGGTTTTCGTTAGGTCGGGGCCTAACACTTAACGATTACGAGTAGAACTAACAGGAGGATACGTTGAAGACATCTACTGTACTGACAGCTTTGTCAGACCTGCTGCAGTGTTTCGAAATCATAGTGGCGCTGACGCGACACGGTTGAAAACGGCCGTAAAGCCGTTCAAACCTGCTGCAGGCTTGTGTCGAGTCAATGCTAATACCATTTCAAAGAGGTTACGATTAGAGTAGAACAGAGGGAAGGGACGCGTGTAAGACATATAAGTAAAAGTAAGTAAATAACGTGAAAAAAGGAGCTCAACTCACCTTTAGGAAGTGATGTACCCGCCGTCGTGTTGTTCTGTGGTGTCTTGATTTCTGTGGTGTCTTGATTTCTGTGGTGTCTTGATATCTGCAGCCAGCCCGCGTTCCAGTAGAATATATATGAAATGGAGACACAAGAATCGAGTTAGACAGTGGTCAATTGCACGGCGGTTTTCGTTAGGTCGGGGCCTAACACTTAACGATTACGAGTAGAACTAACAGGAGGATACGTTGAAGACATCTACTGTACTGACAGCTTTGTCAGACCTGCTGCAGTGTTTCGAAATCATAGTGGCGCTGACGCGACACGGTTGAAAACGGCCGTAAAGCCGTTCAAGACCTGCTGCAGGCTTGTGTCGAGTCAATGCTAATACCATTTCAAAGAGGTTACGATTAGAGTAGAACAGAGGGAAGGGACGCGTGTAAGACATATAAGTAAAAGTAAGTAAATAACGTGAAAAAAGGAGCTCAACTCACCTTTAGGAAGTGATGTACCCGCCGTCGTGTTGTTCTGTGGTGTCTTGATTTCTGTGGTGTCTTGATTTCTGTGGTGTCTTGATATCTGCAGCCAGCCCGCGTTCCAGTAGAATATATATGAAATGGAGACACAAGAATCGAGTTAGACAGTGGTCAATTGCACGGCGGTTTTCGTTAGGTCGGGGCCTAACACTTAACGATTACGAGTAGAACTAACAGGAGGATACGTTGAAGACATCTACTGTACTGACAGCTTTGTCAGACCTGCTGCAGTGTTTCGAAATCATAGTGGCGCTGACGCGACACGGTTGAAAACGGCCGTAAAGCCGTTCAAACCTGCTGCAGGCTTGTGTCGAGTCAATGCTAATACCATTTCAAAGAGGTTACGATTAGAGTAGAACAGAGGGAAGGGACGCGTGTAAGACATATAAGTAAAAGTAAGTAAATAACGTGAAAAAAGGAGCTCAACTCACCTTTAGGAAGTGATGTACCCGCCGTCGTGTTGTTCTGTGGTGTCTTGATTTCTGTGGTGTCTTGATTTCTGTGGTGTCTTGATATCTGCAGCCAGCCCGCGTTCCAGTAGAATATATATGAAATGGAGACACAAGAATCGAGTTAGACAGTGGTCAATTGCACGGCGGTTTTCGTTAGGTCGGGGCCTAACACTTAACGATTACGAGTAGAACTAACAGGAGGATACGTTGAAGACATCTACTGTACTGACAGCTTTGTCAGACCTGCTGCAGTGTTTCGAAATCATAGTGGCGCTGACGCGACACGGTTGAAAACGGCCGTAAAGCCGTTCAAACCTGCTGCAGGCTTGTGTCGAGTCAATGCTAATACCATTTCAAAGAGGTTACGATTAGAGTAGAACAGAGGGAAGGGACGCGTGTAAGACATATAAGTAAAAGTAAGTAAATAACGTGAAAAAAGGAGCTCAACTCACCTTTAGGAAGTGATGTACCCGCCGTCGTGTTGTTCTGTGGTGTCTTGATTTCTGTGGTGTCTTGATTTCTGTGGTGTCTTGATATCTGCAGCCAGCCCGCGTTCCAGTAGAATATATATGAAATGGAGACACAAGAATCGAGTTAGACAGTGGTCAATTGCACGGCGGTTTTCGTTAGGTCGGGGCCTAACACTTAACGATTACGAGTAGAACTAACAGGAGGATACGTTGAAGACATCTACTGTACTGACAGCTTTGTCAGACCTGCTGCAGTGTTTCGAAATCATAGTGGCGCTGACGCGACACGGTTGAAAACGGCCGTAAAGCCGTTCAAACCTGCTGCAGGCTTGTGTCGAGTCAATGCTAATACCATTTCAAAGAGGTTACGAT
Organism: Serripes groenlandicus; assembly: GCA_031761405.1. Classification (NCBI taxonomy): domain Eukaryota; kingdom Metazoa; phylum Mollusca; class Bivalvia; order Cardiida; family Cardiidae; genus Serripes; species Serripes groenlandicus. The sequence goes on from JASEVX010000116.1 coordinate 558,067, forward strand.
TAGAGTAGAACAGAGGGAAGGGACGCGTGTAAGACATATAAGTAAAAGTAAGTAAATAACGTGAAAAAAGGAGCTCAACTCACCTTTAGGAAGTGATGTACCCGCCGTCGTGTTGTTCTGTGGTGTCTTGATTTCTGTGGTGTCTTGATTTCTGTGGTGTCTTGATATCTGCAGCCAGCCCGCGTTCCAGTAGAATATATATGAAATGGAGACACAAGAATCGAGTTAGACAGTGGTCAATTGCACGGCGGTTTTCGTTAGGTCGGGGCCTAACACTTAACGATTACGAGTAGAACTAACAGGAGGATACGTTGAAGACATCTACTGTACTGACAGCTTTGTCAGACCTGCTGCAGTGTTTCGAAATCATAGTGGCGCTGACGCGACACGGTTGAAAACGGCCGTAAAGCCGTTCAAACCTGCTGCAGGCTTGTGTCGAGTCAATGCTAATACCATTTCAAAGAGGTTACGATTAGAGTAGAACAGAGGGAAGGGACGCGTGTAAGACATATAAGTAAAAGTAAGTAAATAACGTGAAAAAAGGAGCTCAACTCACCTTTAGGAACGTTGATGTACCCGCCGTCGTGTTGTTCTGTGTGTCTTGATTTCTGTGGTGTCTTGATTTCTGTGGTGTCTTGATATCTGCAGCCAGCCCGCGTTCCAGTAGAATATATATGAAATGGAGACACAAGAATCGAGTTAGACAGTGGTCAATTGCACGGCGGTTTTCGTTAGGTCGGGGCCTAACACTTAACGATTACGAGTAGAACTAACAGGAGGATACGTTGAAGACATCTACTGTACTGACAGCTTTGTCAGACCTGCTGCAGTGTTTTGAAATCATAGTGGCGCTGACGCGACACGGTTGAAAACGGCCGTAAAGCCGTTCAAACCTGCTGCAGGCTTGTGTCGAGTCAATGCTAATACCATTTCAAAGAGGTTACGATTAGAGTAGAACAGAGGGAAGGGACGCGTGTAAGACATATAAGTAAAAGTAAGTAAATAACGTGAAAAAAGGAGCTCAACTCACCTTTAGGAAGTGATGTACCCGCCGTCGTGTTGTTCTGTGGTGTCTTGATTTCTGTGGTGTCTTGATTTCTGTGGTGTCTTGATATCTGCAGCCAGCCCGCGTTCCAGTAGAATATATATGAAATGGAGACACAAGAATCGAGTTAGACAGTGGTCAATTGCACGGCGGTTTTCGTTAGGTCGGGGCCTAACACTTAACGATTACGAGTAGAACTAACAGGAGGATACGTTGAAGACATCTACTGTACTGACAGCTTTGTCAGACCTGCTGCAGTGTTTTGAAATCATAGTGGCGCTGACGCGACACGGTTGAAAACGGCCGTAAAGCCGTTCAAACCTGCTGCAGGCTTGTGTCGAGTCAATGCTAATACCATTTCAAAGAGGTTACGATTAGAGTAGAACAGAGGGAAGGGACGCGTGTAAGACATATAAGTAAAAGTAAGTAAATAACGTGAAAAAAGGAGCTCAACTCACCTTTAGGAAGTGATGTACCCGCCGTCGTGTTGTTCTGTGGTGTCTTGATTTCTGTGGTGTCTTGATTTCTGTGGTGTCTTGATATCTGCAGCCAGCCCGCGTTCCAGTAGAATATATATGAAATGGAGACACAGAGAATCGAGTTAGACAGTGGTCAATTGCACGGCGGTTTTCGTTAGGTCGGGGCCTAACACTTAACGATTACGAGTAGAACTAACAGGAGGATACGTTGAAGACATCTACTGTACTGACAGCTTTGTCAGACCTGCTGCAGTGTTTTGAAATCATAGTGGCGCTGACGCGACACGGTTGAAAACGGCCGTAAAGCCGTTCAAACCTGCTGCAGGCTTGTGTCGAGTCAATGCTAATACCATTTCAAAGAGGTTACGATTAGAGTAGAACAGAGGGAAGGGACGCGTGTAAGACATATAAGTAAAAGTAAGTAAATAACGTGAAAAAAGGAGCTCAACTCACCTTTAGGAAGTGATGTACCCGCCGTCGTGTTGTTCTGTGGTGTCTTGATTTCTGTGGTGTCTTGATTTCTGTGGTGTCTTGATATCTGCAGCCAGCCCGCGTTCCAGTAGAATATATATGAAATGGAGACACAAGAATCGAGTTAGACAGTGGTCAATTGCACGGCGGTTTTCGTTAGGTCGGGGCCTAACACTTAACGATTACGAGTAGAACTAACAGGAGGATACGTTGAAGACATCTACTGTACTGACAGCTTTGTCAGACCTGCTGCAGTGTTTTGAAATCATAGTGGCGCTGACGCGACACGGTTGAAAACGGCCGTAAAGCCGTTCAAACCTGCTGCAGGCTTGTGTCGAGTCAATGCTAATACCATTTCAAAGAGGTTACGATTAGAGTAGAACAGAGGGAAGGGACGCGTGTAAGACATATAAGTAAAAGTAAGTAAATAACGTGAAAAAAGGAGCTCAACTCACCTTTAGGAAGTGATGTACCCGCCGTCGTGTTGTTCTGTGGTGTCTTGATTTCTGTGGTGTCTTGATTTCTGTGGTGTCTTGATATCTGCAGCCAGCCCGCGTTCCAGTAGAATATATATGAAATGGAGACACAAGAATCGAGTTAGACAGTGGTCAATTGCACGGCGGTTTTCGTTAGGTCGGGGCCTAACACTTAACGATTACGAGTAGAACTAACAGGAGGATACGTTGAAGACATCTACTGTACTGACAGCTTTGTCAGACCTGCTGCAGTGTTTTGAAATCATAGTGGCGCTGACGCGACACGGTTGAAAACGGCCGTAAAGCCGTTCAAACCTGCTGCAGGCTTGTGTCGAGTCAATGCTAATACCATTTCAAAGAGGTTACGATTAGAGTAGAACAGAGGGAAGGGACGCGTGTAAGACATATAAGTAAAAGTAAGTAAATAACGTGAAAAAAGGAGCTCAACTCACCTTTAGGAAGTGATGTACCCGCCGTCGTGTTGTTCTGTGGTGTCTTGATTTCTGTGGTGTCTTGATTTCTGTGGTGTCTTGATATCTGCAGCCAGCCCGCGTTCCAGTAGAATATATATGAAATGGAGACACAAGAATCGAGTTAGACAGTGGTCAATTGCACGGCGGTTTTCGTTAGGTCGGGGCCTAACACTTAACGATTACGAGTAGAACTAACAGGAGGATACGTTGAAGACATCTACTGTACTGACAGCTTTGTCAGACCTGCTGCAGTGTTTTGAAATCATAGTGGCGCTGACGCGACACGGTTGAAAACGGCCGTAAAGCCGTTCAAACCTGCTGCAGGCTTGTGTCGAGTCAATGCTAATACCATTTCAAAGAGGTTACGATTAGAGTAGAACAGAGGGAAGGGACGCGTGTAAGACATATAAGTAAAAGTAAGTAAATAACGTGAAAAAAGGAGCTCAACTCACCTTTAGGAAGTGATGTACCCGCCGTCGTGTTGTTCTGTGGTGTCTTGATTTCTGTGGTGTCTTGATTTCTGTGGTGTCTTGATATCTGCAGCCAGCCCGCGTTCCAGTAGAATATATATGAAATGGAGACACGGAGAATCGAGTTAGACAGTGGTCAATTGCACGGCGGTTTTCGTTAGGTCGGGGCCTAACACTTAACGATTACGAGTAGAACTAACAGGAGGATACGTTGAAGACATCTACTGTACTGACAGCTTTGTCAGACCTGCTGCAGTGTTTTGAAATCATAGTGGCGCTGACGCGACACGGTTGAAAACGGCCGTAAAGCCGTTCAAACCTGCTGCAGGCTTGTGTCGAGTCAATGCTAATACCATTTCAAAGAGGTTACGATTAGAGTAGAACAGAGGGAAGGGACGCGTGTAAGACATATAAGTAAAAGTAAGTAAATAACGTGAAAAAAGGAGCTCAACTCACCTTTAGGAAGTGATGTACCCGCCGTCGTGTTGTTCTGTGGTGTCTTGATTTCTGTGGTGTCTTGATTTCTGTGGTGTCTTGATATCTGCAGCCAGCCCGCGTTCCAGTAGAATATATATGAAATGGAGACACGGAGAATCGAGTTAGACAGTGGTCAATTGCACGGCGGTTTTCGTTAGGTCGGGGCCTAACACTTAACGATTACGAGTAGAACTAACAGGAGGATACGTTGAAGACATCTACTGTACTGACAGCTTTGTCAGACCTGCTGCAGTGTTTTGAAATCATAGTGGCGCTGACGCGACACGGTTGAAAACGGCCGTAAAGCCGTTCAAACCTGCTGCAGGCTTGTGTCGAGTCAATGCTAATACCATTTCAAAGAGGTTACGATTAGAGTAGAACAGAGGGAAGGGACGCGTGTAAGACATATAAGTAAAAGTAAGTAAATAACGTGAAAAAAGGAGCTCAACTCACCTTTAGGAAGTGATGTACCCGCCGTCGTGTTGTTCTGTGGTGTCTTGATTTCTGTGGTGTCTTGATTTCTGTGGTGTCTTGATATCTGCAGCCAGCCCGCGTTCCAGTAGAATATATATGAAATGGAGACACGGAGAATCGAGTTAGACAGTGGTCAATTGCACGGCGGTTTTCGTTAGGTCGGGGCCTAACACTTAACGATTACGAGTAGAACTAACAGGAGGATACGTTGAAGACATCTACTGTACTGACAGCTTTGTCAGACCTGCTGCAGTGTTTTGAAATCATAGTGGCGCTGACGCGACACGGTTGAAAACGGCCGTAAAGCCGTTCAAACCTGCTGCAGGCTTGTGTCGAGTCAATGCTAATACCATTTCAAAGAGGTTACGATTAGAGTAGAACAGAGGGAAGGGACGCGTGTAAGACATATAAGTAAAAGTAAGTAAATAACGTGAAAAAAGGAGCTCAACTCACCTTTAGGAAGTGATGTACCCGCCGTCGTGTTGTTCTGTGGTGTCTTGATTTCTGTGGTGTCTTGATTTCTGTGGTGTCTTGATATCTGCAGCCAGCCCGCGTTCCAGTAGAATATATATGAAATGGAGACACGGAGAATCGAGTTAGACAGTGGTCAATTGCACGGCGGTTTTCGTTAGGTCGGGGCCTAACACTTAACGATTACGAGTAGAACTAACAGGAGGATACGTTGAAGACATCTACTGTACTGACAGCTTTGTCAGACCTGCTGCAGTGTTTTGAAATCATAGTGGCGCTGACGCGACACGGTTGAAAACGGCCGTAAAGCCGTTCAAACCTGCTGCAGGCTTGTGTCGAGTCAATGCTAATACCATTTCAAAGAGGTTACGATTAGAGTAGAACAGAGGGAAGGGACGCGTGTAAGACATATAAGTAAAAGTAAGTAAATAACGTGAAAAAAGGAGCTCAACTCACCTTTAGGAAGTGATGTACCCGCCGTCGTGTTGTTCTGTGGTGTCTTGATTTCTGTGGTGTCTTGATTTCTGTGGTGTCTTGATATCTGCAGCCAGCCCGCGTTCCAGTAGAATATATATGAAATGGAGACACGGAGAATCGAGTTAGACAGTGGTCAATTGCACGGCGGTTTTCGTTAGGTCGGGGCCTAACACTTAACGATTACGAGTAGAACTAACAGGAGGATACGTTGAAGACATCTACTGTACTGACAGCTTTGTCAGACCTGCTGCAGTGTTTTGAAATCATAGTGGCGCTGACGCGACACGGTTGAAAACGCCGTAAAGCCGTTCAAACCTGCTGCAGGCTTGTGTCGAGTCAATGCTAATACCATTTCAAAGAGGTTACGATTAGAGTAGAACAGAGGGAAGGGACGCGTGTAAGACATATAAGTAAAAGTAAGTAAATAACGTGAAAAAAGGAGCTCAACTCACCTTTAGGAAGTGATGTACCCGCCGTCGTGTTGTTCTGTGGTGTCTTGATTTCTGTGGTGTCTTGATTTCTGTGGTGTCTTGATATCTGCAGCCAGCCCGCGTTCCAGTAGAATATATATGAAATGGAGACACGGAGAATCGAGTTAGACAGTGGTCAATTGCACGGCGGTTTTCGTTAGGTCGGGGCCTAACACTTAACGATTACGAGTAGAACTAACAGGAGGATACGTTGAAGACATCTACTGTACTGACAGCTTTGTCAGACCTGCTGCAGTGTTTTGAAATCATAGTGGCGCTGACGCGACACGGTTGAAAACGGCCGTAAAGCCGTTCAAACCTGCTGCAGGCTTGTGTCGAGTCAATGCTAATACCATTTCAAAGAGGTTACGATTAGAGTAGAACAGAGGGAAGGGACGCGTGTAAGACATATAAGTAAAAGTAAGTAAATAACGTGAAAAAAGGAGCTCAACTCACCTTTAGGAAGTGATGTACCCGCCGTCGTGTTGTTCTGTGGTGTCTTGATTTCTGTGGTGTCTTGATTTCTGTGGTGTCTTGATATCTGCAGCCAGCCCGCGTTCCAGTAGAATATATATGAAATGGAGACACGGAGAATCGAGTTAGACAGTGGTCAATTGCACGGCGGTTTTCGTTAGGTCGGGGCCTAACACTTAACGATTACGAGTAGAACTAACAGGAGGATACGTTGAAGACATCTACTGTACTGACAGCTTTGTCAGACCTGCTGCAGTGTTTTGAAATCATAGTGGCGCTGACGCGACACGGTTGAAAACGGCCGTAAAGCCGTTCAAACCTGCTGCAGGCTTGTGTCGAGTCAATGCTAATACCATTTCAAAGAGGTTACGATTAGAGTAGAACAGAGGGAAGGGACGCGTGTAAGACATATAAGTAAAAGTAAGTAAATAACGTGAAAAAAGGAGCTCAACTCACCTTTAGGAAGTGATGTACCCGCCGTCGTGTTGTTCTGTGGTGTCTTGATTTCTGTGGTGTCTTGATTTCTGTGGTGTCTTGATATCTGCAGCCAGCCCGCGTTCCAGTAGAATATATATGAAATGGAGACACGGAGAATCGAGTTAGACAGTGGTCAATTGCACGGCGGTTTTCGTTAGGTCGGGGCCTAACACTTAACGATTACGAGTAGAACTAACAGGAGGATACGTTGAAGACATCTACTGTACTGACAGCTTTGTCAGACCTGCTGCAGTGTTTTGAAATCATAGTGGCGCTGACGCGACACGGTTGAAAACGGCCGTAAAGCCGTTCAAACCTGCTGCAGGCTTGTGTCGAGTCAATGCTAATACCATTTCAAAGAGGTTACGATTAGAGTAGAACAGAGGGAAGGGACGCGTGTAAGACATATAAGTAAAAGTAAGTAAATAACGTGAAAAAAGGAGCTCAACTCACCTTTAGGAAGTGATGTACCCGCCGTCGTGTTGTTCTGTGGTGTCTTGATTTCTGTGGTGTCTTGATTTCTGTGGTGTCTTGATATCTGCAGCCAGCCCGCGTTCCAGTAGAATATATATGAAATGGAGACACGGAGAATCGAGTTAGACAGTGGTCAATTGCACGGCGGTTTTCGTTAGGTCGGGGCCTAACACTTAACGATTACGAGTAGAACTAACAGGAGGATACGTTGAAGACATCTACTGTACTGACAGCTTTGTCAGACCTGCTGCAGTGTTTTGAAATCATAGTGGCGCTGACGCGACACGGTTGAAAACGGCCGTAAAGCCGTTCAAACCTGCTGCAGGCTTGTGTCGAGTCAATGCTAATACCATTTCAAAGAGGTTACGATTAGAGTAGAACAGAGGGAAGGGACGCGTGTAAGACATATAAGTAAAAGTAAGTAAATAACGTGAAAAAAGGAGCTCAACTCACCTTTAGGAAGTGATGTACCCGCCGTCGTGTTGTTCTGTGGTGTCTTGATTTCTGTGGTGTCTTGATTTCTGTGGTGTCTTGATATCTGCAGCCAGCCCGCGTTCCAGTAGAATATATATGAAATGGAGACACGGAGAATCGAGTTAGACAGTGGTCAATTGCACGGCGGTTTTCGTTAGGTCGGGGCCTAACACTTAACGATTACGAGTAGAACTAACAGGAGGATACGTTGAAGACATCTACTGTACTGACAGCTTTGTCAGACCTGCTGCAGTGTTTTGAAATCATAGTGGCGCTGACGCGACACGGTTGAAAACGGCCGTAAAGCCGTTCAAACCTGCTGCAGGCTTGTGTCGAGTCAATGCTAATACCATTTCAAAGAGGTTACGATTAGAGTAGAACAGAGGGAAGGGACGCGTGTAAGACATATAAGTAAAAGTAAGTAAATAACGTGAAAAAAGGAGCTCAACTCACCTTTAGGAAGTGATGTACCCGCCGTCGTGTTGTTCTGTGGTGTCTTGATTTCTGTGGTGTCTTGATTTCTGTGGTGTCTTGATATCTGCAGCCAGCCCGCGTTCCAGTAGAATATATATGAAATGGAGACACGGAGAATCGAGTTAGACAGTGGTCAATTGCACGGCGGTTTTCGTTAGGTCGGGGCCTAACACTTAACGATTACGAGTAGAACTAACAGGAGGATACGTTGAAGACATCTACTGTACTGACAGCTTTGTCAGACCTGCTGCAGTGTTTTGAAATCATAGTGGCGCTGACGCGACACGGTTGAAAACGGCCGTAAAGCCGTTCAAACCTGCTGCAGGCTTGTGTCGAGTCAATGCTAATACCATTTCAAAGAGGTTACGATTAGAGTAGAACAGAGGGAAGGGACGCGTGTAAGACATATAAGTAAAAGTAAGTAAATAACGTGAAAAAAGGAGCTCAACTCACCTTTAGGAAGTGATGTACCCGCCGTCGTGTTGTTCTGTGGTGTCTTGATTTCTGTGGTGTCTTGATTTCTGTGGTGTCTTGATATCTGCAGCCAGCCCGCGTTCCAGTAGAATATATATGAAATGGAGACACGGAGAATCGAGTTAGACAGTGGTCAATTGCACGGCGGTTTTCGTTAGGTCGGGGCCTAACACTTAACGATTACGAGTAGAACTAACAGGAGGATACGTTGAAGACATCTACTGTACTGACAGCTTTGTCAGACCTGCTGCAGTGTTTTGAAATCATAGTGGCGCTGACGCGACACGGTTGAAAACGGCCGTAAAGCCGTTCAAACCTGCTGCAGGCTTGTGTCGAGTCAATGCTAATACCATTTCAAAGAGGTTACGATTAGAGTAGAACAGAGGGAAGGGACGCGTGTAAGACATATAAGTAAAAGTAAGTAAATAACGTGAAAAAAGGAGCTCAACTCACCTTTAGGAAGTGATGTACCCGCCGTCGTGTTGTTCTGTGGTGTCTTGATTTCTGTGGTGTCTTGATTTCTGTGGTGTCTTGATATCTGCAGCCAGCCCGCGTTCCAGTAGAATATATATGAAATGGAGACACGGAGAATCGAGTTAGACAGTGGTCAATTGCACGGCGGTTTTCGTTAGGTCGGGGCCTAACACTTAACGATTACGAGTAGAACTAACAGGAGGATACGTTGAAGACATCTACTGTACTGACAGCTTTGTCAGACCTTCTGCAGTGTTTTGAAATCATAGTGGCGCTGACGCGACACGGTTGAAAACGGCCGTAAAGCCGTTCAAACCTGCTGCAGGCTTGTGTCGAGTCAATGCTAATACCATTTCAAAGAGGTTACGATTAGAGTAGAACAGAGGGAAGGGACGCGTGTAAGACATATAAGTAAAAGTAAGTAAATAACGTGAATAAAAGGAGCTCAACTCACCTTTAGGAAGTGATGAAAACCGCCGTGCAATTGACCACTGTCTAACTCGATTCTCCGTGTCTCCATTTCATATATATTCTACTGGAACGCGGGCTGGCTGCAGATATCAAGACACCACAGAAATCAAGACACCACAGAAATCAAGACACCACAGAACAACACGACGGCGGGTACATCACTTCCTAAAGGTGAGTTGAGCTCCTTTTTTCACGTTATTTACTTACTTTTACTTATATGTCTTACACGCGTCCCTTCCCTCTGTTCTACTCTAATCGTAACCTCTTTGAAATGGTATTAGCATTGACTCGACACAAGCCTGCAGCAGGTTTGAACGGCTTTACGGCCGTTTTCAACCGTGTCGCGTCAGCGCCACTATGATTTCAAAACACTGCAGCAGGTCTGACAAAGCTGTCAGTACAGTAGATGTCTTCAACGTATCCTCCTGTTAGTTCTACTCGTAATCGTTAAGTGTTAGGCCCCGACCTAACGAAAACCGCCGTGCAATTGACCACTGTCTAACTCGATTCTCCGTGTCTCCATTTCATATATATTCTACTGGAACGCGGGCTGGCTGCAGATATCAAGACACCACAGAAATCAAGACACCACAGAAATCAAGACACCACAGAACAACACGACGGCGGGTACATCACTTCCTAAAGGTGAGTTGAGCTCCTTTTTTCACGTTATTTACTTACTTTTACTTATATGTCTTACACGCGTCCCTTCCCTCTGTTCTACTCTAATCGTAACCTCTTTGAAATGGTATTAGCATTGACTCGACACAAGCCTGCAGCAGGTTTGAACGGCTTTACGGCCGTTTTCAACCGTGTCGCGTCAGCGCCACTATGATTTCAAAACACTGCAGCAGGTCTGACAAAGCTGTCAGTACAGTAGATGTCTTCAACGTATCCTCCTGTTAGTTCTACTCGTAATCGTTAAGTGTTAGGCCCCGACCTAACGAAAACCGCCGTGCAATTGACCACTGTCTAACTCGATTCTCCGTGTCTCCATTTCATATATATTCTACTGGAACGCGGGCTGGCTGCAGATATCAAGACACCACAGAAATCAAGACACCACAGAAATCAAGACACCACAGAACAACACGACGGCGGGTACATCACTTCCTAAAGGTGAGTTGAGCTCCTTTTTTCACGTTATTTACTTACTTTTACTTATATGTCTTACACGCGTCCCTTCCCTCTGTTCTACTCTAATCGTAACCTCTTTGAAATGGTATTAGCATTGACTCGACACAAGCCTGCAGCAGGTTTGAACGGCTTTACGGCCGTTTTCAACCGTGTCGCGTCAGCGCCACTATGATTTCAAAACACTGCAGCAGGTCTGACAAAGCTGTCAGTACAGTAGATGTCTTCAACGTATCCTCCTGTTAGTTCTACTCGTAATCGTTAAGTGTTAGGCCCCGACCTAACGAAAACCGCCGTGCAATTGACCACTGTCTAACTCGATTCTCCTGTCTCCATTTCATATATATTCTACTGGAACGCGGGCTGGCTGCAGATATCAAGACACCACAGAAATCAAGACACCACAGAAATCAAGACACCACAGAACAACACGACGGCGGGTACATCACTTCCTAAAGGTGAGTTGAGCTCCTTTTTTCACGTTATTTACTTACTTTTACTTATATGTCTTACACGCGTCCCTTCCCTCTGTTCTACTCTAATCGTAACCTCTTTGAAATGGTATTAGCATTGACTCGACACAAGCCTGCAGCAGGTTTGAACGGCTTTACGGCCGTTTTCAACCGTGTCGCGTCAGCGCCACTATGATTTCAAAACACTGCAGCAGGTCTGACAAAGCTGTCAGTACAGTAGATGTCTTCAACGTATCCTCCTGTTAGTTCTACTCGTAATCGTTAAGTGTTAGGCCCCGACCTAACGAAAACCGCCGTGCAATTGACCACTGTCTAACTCGATTCTCCTGTCTCCATTTCATATATATTCTACTGGAACGCGGGCTGGCTGCAGATATCAAGACACCACAGAAATCAAGACACCACAGAAATCAAGACACCACAGAACAACACGACGGCGGGTACATCACTTCCTAAAGGTGAGTTGAGCTCCTTTTTTCACGTTATTTACTTACTTTTACTTATATGTCTTACACGCGTCCCTTCCCTCTGTTCTACTCTAATCGTAACCTCTTTGAAATGGTATTAGCATTGACTCGACACAAGCCTGCAGCAGGTTTGAACGGCTTTACGGCCGTTTTCAACCGTGTCGCGTCAGCGCCACTATGATTTCAAAACACTGCAGCAGGTCTGACAAAGCTGTCAGTACAGTAGATGTCTTCAACGTATCCTCCTGTTAGTTCTACTCGTAATCGTTAAGTGTTAGGCCCCGACCTAACGAAAACCGCCGTGCAATTGACCACTGTCTAACTCGATTCTCCTGTCTCCATTTCATATATATTCTACTGGAACGCGGGCTGGCTGCAGATATCAAGACACCACAGAAATCAAGACACCACAGAAATCAAGACACCACAGAACAACACGACGGCGGGTACATCACTTCCTAAAGGTGAGTTGAGCTCCTTTTTTCACGTTATTTACTTACTTTTACTTATATGTCTTACACGCGTCCCTTCCCTCTGTTCTACTCTAATCGTAACCTCTTTGAAATGGTATTAGCATTGACTCGACACAAGCCTGCAGCAGGTTTGAACGGCTTTACGGCCGTTTTCAACCGTGTCGCGTCAGCGCCACTATGATTTCAAAACACTGCAGCAGGTCTGACAAAGCTGTCAGTACAGTAGATGTCTTCAACGTATCCTCCTGTTAGTTCTACTCGTAATCGTTAAGTGTTAGGCCCCGACCTAACGAAAACCGCCGTGCAATTGACCACTGTCTAACTCGATTCTCCTGTCTCCATTTCATATATATTCTACTGGAACGCGGGCTGGCTGCAGATATCAAGACACCACAGAAATCAAGACACCACAGAAATCAAGACACCACAGAACAACACGACGGCGGGTACATCACTTCCTAAAGGTGAGTTGAGCTCCTTTTTTCACGTTATTTACTTACTTTTACTTATATGTCTTACACGCGTCCCTTCCCTCTGTTCTACTCTAATCGTAACCTCTTTGAAATGGTATTAGCATTGACTCGACACAAGCCTGCAGCAGGTTTGAACGGCTTTACGGCCGTTTTCAACCGTGTCGCGTCAGCGCCACTATGATTTCAAAACACTGCAGCAGGTCTGACAAAGCTGTCAGTACAGTAGATGTCTTCAACGTATCCTCCTGTTAGTTCTACTCGTAATCGTTAAGTGTTAGGCCCCGACCTAACGAAAACCGCCGTGCAATTGACCACTGTCTAACTCGATTCTCCGTGTCTCCATTTCATATATATTCTACTGGAACGCGGGCTGGCTGCAGATATCAAGACACCACAGAAATCAAGACACCACAGAAATCAAGACACCACAGAACAACACGACGGCGGGTACATCACTTCCTAAAGGTGAGTTGAGCTCCTTTTTTCACGTTATTTACTTACTTTTACTTATATGTCTTACACGCGTCCCTTCCCTCTGTTCTACTCTAATCGTAACCTCTTTGAAATGGTATTAGCATTGACTCGACACAAGCCTGCAGCAGGTTTGAACGGCTTTACGGCCGTTTTCAACCGTGTCGCGTCAGCGCCACTATGATTTCAAAACACTGCAGCAGGTCTGACAAAGCTGTCAGTACAGTAGATGTCTTCAACGTATCCTCCTGTTAGTTCTACTCGTAATCGTTAAGTGTTAGGCCCCGACCTAACGAAAACCGCCGTGCAATTGACCACTGTCTAACTCGATTCTCCGTGTCTCCATTTCATATATATTCTACTGGAACGCGGGCTGGCTGCAGATATCAAGACACCACAGAAATCAAGACACCACAGAAATCAAGACACCACAGAACAACACGACGGCGGGTACATCACTTCCTAAAGGTGAGTTGAGCTCCTTTTTTCACGTTATTTACTTACTTTTACTTATATGTCTTACACGCGTCCCTTCCCTCTGTTCTACTCTAATCGTAACCTCTTTGAAATGGTATTAGCATTGACTCGACACAAGCCTGCAGCAGGTTTGAACGGCTTTACGGCCGTTTTCAACCGTGTCGCGTCAGCGCCACTATGATTTCAAAACACTGCAGCAGGTCTGACAAAGCTGTCAGTACAGTAGATGTCTTCAACGTATCCTCCTGTTAGTTCTACTCGTAATCGTTAAGTGTTAGGCCCCGACCTAACGAAAACCGCCGTGCAATTGACCACTGTCTAACTCGATTCTCCGTGTCTCCATTTCATATATATTCTACTGGAACGCGGGCTGGCTGCAGATATCAAGACACCACAGAAATCAAGACACCACAGAAATCAAGACACCACAGAACAACACGACGGCGGGTACATCACTTCCTAAAGGTGAGTTGAGCTCCTTTTTTCACGTTATTTACTTACTTTTACTTATATGTCTTACACGCGTCCCTTCCCTCTGTTCTACTCTAATCGTAACCTCTTTGAAATGGTATTAGCATTGACTCGACACAAGCCTGCAGCAGGTTTGAACGGCTTTACGGCCGTTTTCAACCGTGTCGCGTCAGCGCCACTATGATTTCAAAACACTGCAGCAGGTCTGACAAAGCTGTCAGTACAGTAGATGTCTTCAACGTATCCTCCTGTTAGTTCTACTCGTAATCGTTAAGTGTTAGGCCCCGACCTAACGAAAACCGCCGTGCAATTGACCACTGTCTAACTCGATTCTCCTGTCTCCATTTCATATATATTCTACTGGAACGCGGGCTGGCTGCAGATATCAAGACACCACAGAAATCAAGACACCACAGAAATCAAGACACCACAGAACAACACGACGGCGGGTACATCACTTCCTAAAGGTGAGTTGAGCTCCTTTTTTCACGTTATTTACTTACTTTTACTTATATGTCTTACACGCGTCCCTTCCCTCTGTTCTACTCTAATCGTAACCTCTTTGAAATGTATTAGCATTGACTCGACACAAGCCTGCAGCAGGTTTGAACGGCTTTACGGCCGTTTTCAACCGTGTCGCGTCAGCGCCACTATGATTTCAAAACACTGCAGCAGGTCTGACAAAGCTGTCAGTACAGTAGATGTCTTCAACGTATCCTCCTGTTAGTTCTACTCGTAATCGTTAAGTGTTAGGCCCCGACCTAACGAAAACCGCCGTGCAATTGACCACTGTCTAACTCGATTCTCCGTGTCTCCATTTCATATATATTCTACTGGAACGCGGGCTGGCTGCAGATATCAAGACACCACAGAAATCAAGACACCACAGAAATCAAGACACCACAGAACAACACGACGGCGGGTACATCACTTCCTAAAGGTGAGTTGAGCTCCTTTTTTCACGTTATTTACTTACTTTTACTTATATGTCTTACACGCGTCCCTTCCCTCTGTTCTACTCTAATCGTAACCTCTTTGAAATGGTATTAGCATTGACTCGACACAAGCCTGCAGCAGGTTTGAACGGCTTTACGGCCGTTTTCAACCGTGTCGCGTCAGCGCCACTATGATTTCAAAACACTGCAGCAGGTCTGACAAAGCTGTCAGTACAGTAGATGTCTTCAACGTATCCTCCTGTTAGTTCTACTCGTAATCGTTAAGTGTTAGGCCCCGACCTAACGAAAACCGCCGTGCAATTGACCACTGTCTAACTCGATTCTCCGTGTCTCCATTTCATATATATTCTACTGGAACGCGGGCTGGCTGCAGATATCAAGACACCACAGAAATCAAGACACCACAGAAATCAAGACACCACAGAACAACACGACGGCGGGTACATCACTTCCTAAAGGTGAGTTGAGCTCCTTTTTTCACGTTATTTACTTACTTTTACTTATATGTCTTACACGCGTCCCTTCCCTCTGTTCTACTCTAATCGTAACCTCTTTGAAATGGTATTAGCATTGACTCGACACAAGCCTGCAGCAGGTTTGAACGGCTTTACGGCCGTTTTCAACCGTGTCGCGTCAGCGCCACTATGATTTCAAAACACTGCAGCAGGTCTGACAAAGCTGTCAGTACAGTAGATGTCTTCAACGTATCCTCCTGTTAGTTCTACTCGTAATCGTTAAGTGTTAGGCCCCGACCTAACGAAAACCGCCGTGCAATTGACCACTGTCTAACTCGATTCTCCGTGTCTCCATTTCATATATATTCTACTGGAACGCGGGCTGGCTGCAGATATCAAGACACCACAGAAATCAAGACACCACAGAAATCAAGACACCACAGAACAACACGACGGCGGGTACATCACTTCCTAAAGGTGAGTTGAGCTCCTTTTTTCACGTTATTTACTTACTTTTACTTATATGTCTTACACGCGTCCCTTCCCTCTGTTCTACTCTAATCGTAACCTCTTTGAAATGGTATTAGCATTGACTCGACACAAGCCTGCAGCAGGTTTGAACGGCTTTACGGCCGTTTTCAACCGTGTCGCGTCAGCGCCACTATGATTTCAAAACACTGCAGCAGGTCTGACAAAGCTGTCAGTACAGTAGATGTCTTCAACGTATCCTCCTGTTAGTTCTACTCGTAATCGTTAAGTGTTAGGCCCCGACCTAACGAAAACCGCCGTGCAATTGACCACTGTCTAACTCGATTCTCCGTGTCTCCATTTCATATATATTCTACTGGAACGCGGGCTGGCTGCAGATATCAAGACACCACAGAAATCAAGACACCACAGAAATCAAGACACCACAGAACAACACGACGGCGGGTACATCACTTCCTAAAGGTGAGTTGAGCTCCTTTTTTCACGTTATTTACTTACTTTTACTTATATGTCTTACACGCGTCCCTTCCCTCTGTTCTACTCTAATCGTAACCTCTTTGAAATGGTATATTAGCATTGACTCGACACAAGCCTGCAGCAGGTTTGAACGGCTTTACGGCCGTTTTCAACCGTGTCGCGTCAGCGCCACTATGATTTCAAAACACTGCAGCAGGTCTGACAAAGCTGTCAGTACAGTAGATGTCTTCAACGTATCCTCCTGTTAGTTCTACTCGTAATCGTTAAGTGTTAGGCCCCGACCTAACGAAAACCGCCGTGCAATTGACCACTGTCTAACTCGATTCTCGTGTCTCCATTTCATATATATTCTACTGGAACGCGGGCTGGCTGCAGATATCAAGACACCACAGAAATCAAGACACCACAGAAATCAAGACACCACAGAACAACACGACGGCGGGTACATCACTTCCTAAAGGTGAGTTGAGCTCCTTTTTTCACGTTATTTACTTACTTTTACTTATATGTCTTACACGCGTCCCTTCCCTCTGTTCTACTCTAATCGTAACCTCTTTGAAATGGTATTAGCATTGACTCGACACAAGCCTGCAGCAGGTTTGAACGGCTTTACGGCCGTTTTCAACCGTGTCGCGTCAGCGCCACTATGATTTCAAAACACTGCAGCAGGTCTGACAAAGCTGTCAGTACAGTAGATGTCTTCAACGTATCCTCCTGTTAGTTCTACTCGTAATCGTTAAGTGTTAGGCCCCGACCTAACGAAAACCGCCGTGCAATTGACCACTGTCTAACTCGATTCTCCTGTCTCCATTTCATATATATTCTACTGGAACGCGGGCTGGCTGCAGATATCAAGACACCACAGAAATCAAGACACCACAGAAATCAAGACACCACAGAACAACACGACGGCGGGTACATCACTTCCTAAAGGTGAGTTGAGCTCCTTTTTTCACGTTATTTACTTACTTTTACTTATATGTCTTACACGCGTCCCTTCCCTCTGTTCTACTCTAATCGTAACCTCTTTGAAATGGTATTAGCATTGACTCGACACAAGCCTGCAGCAGGTTTGAACGGCTTTACGGCCGTTTTCAACCGTGTCGCGTCAGCGCCACTATGATTTCAAAACACTGCAGCAGGTCTGACAAAGCTGTCAGTACAGTAGATGTCTTCAACGTATCCTCCTGTTAGTTCTACTCGTAATCGTTAAGTGTTAGGCCCCGACCTAACGAAAACCGCCGTGCAATTGACCACTGTCTAACTCGATTCTCCTGTCTCCATTTCATATATATTCTACTGGAACGCGGGCTGGCTGCAGATATCAAGACACCACAGAAATCAAGACACCACAGAAATCAAGACACCACAGAACAACACGACGGCGGGTACATCACTTCCTAAAGGTGAGTTGAGCTCCTTTTTTCACGTTATTTACTTACTTTTACTTATATGTCTTACACGCGTCCCTTCCCTCTGTTCTACTCTAATCGTAACCTCTTTGAAATGGTATTAGCATTGACTCGACACAAGCCTGCAGCAGGTTTGAACGGCTTTACGGCCGTTTTCAACCGTGTCGCGTCAGCGCCACTATGATTTCAAAACACTGCAGCAGGTCTGACAAAGCTGTCAGTACAGTAGATGTCTTCAACGTATCCTCCTGTTAGTTCTACTCGTAATCGTTAAGTGTTAGGCCCCGACCTAACGAAAACCGCCGTGCAATTGACCACTGTCTAACTCGATTCCGTGTCTCCATTTCATATATATTCTACTGGAACGCGGGCTGGCTGCAGATATCAAGACACCACAGAAATCAAGACACCACAGAAATCAAGACACCACAGAACAACACGACGGCGGGTACATCACTTCCTAAAGGTGAGTTGAGCTCCTTTTTTCACGTTATTTACTTACTTTTACTTATATGTCTTACACGCGTCCCTTCCCTCTGTTCTACTCTAATCGTAACCTCTTTGAAATGGTATTAGCATTGACTCGACACAAGCCTGCAGCAGGTTTGAACGGCTTTACGGCCGTTTTCAACCGTGTCGCGTCAGCGCCACTATGATTTCAAAACACTGCAGCAGGTCTGACAAAGCTGTCAGTACAGTAGATGTCTTCAACGTATCCTCCTGTTAGTTCTACTCGTAATCGTTAAGTGTTAGGCCCCGACCTAACGAAAACCGCCGTGCAATTGACCACTGTCTAACTCGATTCCCGTGTCTCCATTTCATATATATTCTACTGGAACGCGGGCTGGCTGCAGATATCAAGACACCACAGAAATCAAGACACCACAGAAATCAAGACACCACAGAACAACACGACGGCGGGTACATCACTTCCTAAAGGTGAGTTGAGCTCCTTTTTTCACGTTATTTACTTACTTTTACTTATATGTCTTACACGCGTCCCTTCCCTCTGTTCTACTCTAATCGTAACCTCTTTGAAATGGTATTAGCATTGACTCGACACAAGCCTGCAGCAGGTTTGAACGGCTTTACGGCCGTTTTCAACCGTGTCGCGTCAGCGCCACTATGATTTCAAAACACTGCAGCAGGTCTGACAAAGCTGTCAGTACAGTAGATGTCTTCAACGTATCCTCCTGTTAGTTCTACTCGTAATCGTTAAGTGTTAGGCCCCGACCTAACGAAAACCGCCGTGCAATTGACCACTGTCTAACTCGATTCTCCGTGTCTCCATTTCATATATATTCTACTGGAACGCGGGCTGGCTGCAGATATCAAGACACCACAGAAATCAAGACACCACAGAAATCAAGACACCACAGAACAACACGACGGCGGGTACATCACTTCCTAAAGGTGAGTTGAGCTCCTTTTTTCACGTTATTTACTTACTTTTACTTATATGTCTTACACGCGTCCCTTCCCTCTGTTCTACTCTAATCGTAACCTCTTTGAAATGGTATTAGCATTGACTCGACACAAGCCTGCAGCAGGTTTGAACGGCTTTACGGCCGTTTTCAACCGTGTCGCGTCAGCGCCACTATGATTTCAAAACACTGCAGCAGGTCTGACAAAGCTGTCAGTACAGTAGATGTCTTCAACGTATCCTCCTGTTAGTTCTACTCGTAATCGTTAAGTGTTAGGCCCCGACCTAACGAAAACCGCCGTGCAATTGACCACTGTCTAACTCGATTCTCCTGTCTCCATTTCATATATATTCTACTGGAACGCGGGCTGGCTGCAGATATCAAGACACCACAGAAATCAAGACACCACAGAAATCAAGACACCACAGAACAACACGACGGCGGGTACATCACTTCCTAAAGGTGAGTTGAGCTCCTTTTTTCACGTTATTTACTTACTTTTACTTATATGTCTTACACGCGTCCCTTCCCTCTGTTCTACTCTAATCGTAACCTCTTTGAAATGGTATTAGCATTGACTCGACACAAGCCTGCAGCAGGTTTGAACGGCTTTACGGCCGTTTTCAACCGTGTCGCGTCAGCGCCACTATGATTTCAAAACACTGCAGCAGGTCTGACAAAGCTGTCAGTACAGTAGATGTCTTCAACGTATCCTCCTGTTAGTTCTACTCGTAATCGTTAAGTGTTAGGCCCCGACCTAACGAAAACCGCCGTGCAATTGACCACTGTCTAACTCGATTCTCCTGTCTCCATTTCATATATATTCTACTGGAACGCGGGCTGGCTGCAGATATCAAGACACCACAGAAATCAAGACACCACAGAAATCAAGACACCACAGAACAACACGACGGCGGGTACATCACTTCCTAAAGGTGAGTTGAGCTCCTTTTTTCACGTTATTTACTTACTTTTACTTATATGTCTTACACGCGTCCCTTCCCTCTGTTCTACTCTAATCGTAACCTCTTTGAAATGGTATTAGCATTGACTCGACACAAGCCTGCAGCAGGTTTGAACGGCTTTACGGCCGTTTTCAACCGTGTCGCGTCAGCGCCACTATGATTTCAAAACACTGCAGCAGGTCTGACAAAGCTGTCAGTACAGTAGATGTCTTCAACGTATCCTCCTGTTAGTTCTACTCGTAATCGTTAAGTGTTAGGCCCCGACCTAACGAAAACCGCCGTGCAATTGACCACTGTCTAACTCGATTCCGTGTCTCCATTTCATATATATTCTACTGGAACGCGGGCTGGCTGCAGATATCAAGACACCACAGAAATCAAGACACCACAGAAATCAAGACACCACAGAACAACACGACGGCGGGTACATCACTTCCTAAAGGTGAGTTGAGCTCCTTTTTTCACGTTATTTACTTACTTTTACTTATATGTCTTACACGCGTCCCTTCCCTCTGTTCTACTCTAATCGTAACCTCTTTGAAATGGTATTAGCATTGACTCGACACAAGCCTGCAGCAGGTTTGAACGGCTTTACGGCCGTTTTCAACCGTGTCGCGTCAGCGCCACTATGATTTCAAAACACTGCAGCAGGTCTGACAAAGCTGTCAGTACAGTAGATGTCTTCAACGTATCCTCCTGTTAGTTCTACTCGTAATCGTTAAGTGTTAGGCCCCGACCTAACGAAAACCGCCGTGCAATTGACCACTGTCTAACTCGATTCCCTGTCTCCATTTCATATATATTCTACTGGAACGCGGGCTGGCTGCAGATATCAAGACACCACAGAAATCAAGACACCACAGAAATCAAGACACCACAGAACAACACGACGGCGGGTACATCACTTCCTAAAGGTGAGTTGAGCTCCTTTTTTCACGTTATTTACTTACTTTTACTTATATGTCTTACACGCGTCCCTTCCCTCTGTTCTACTCTAATCGTAACCTCTTTGAAATGGTATTAGCATTGACTCGACACAAGCCTGCAGCAGGTTTGAACGGCTTTACGGCCGTTTTCAACCGTGTCGCGTCAGCGCCACTATGATTTCAAAACACTGCAGCAGGTCTGACAAAGCTGTCAGTACAGTAGATGTCTTCAACGTATCCTCCTGTTAGTTCTACTCGTAATCGTTAAGTGTTAGGCCCCGACCTAACGAAAACCGCCGTGCAATTGACCACTGTCTAACTCGATTCCGTGTCTCCATTTCATATATATTCTACTGGAACGCGGGCTGGCTGCAGATATCAAGACACCACAGAAATCAAGACACCACAGAAATCAAGACACCACAGAACAACACGACGGCGGGTACATCACTTCCTAAAGGTGAGTTGAGCTCCTTTTTTCACGTTATTTACTTACTTTTACTTATATGTCTTACACGCGTCCCTTCCCTCTGTTCTACTCTAATCGTAACCTCTTTGAAATGGTATTAGCATTGACTCGACACAAGCCTGCAGCAGGTTTGAACGGCTTTACGGCCGTTTTCAACCGTGTCGCGTCAGCGCCACTATGATTTCAAAACACTGCAGCAGGTCTGACAAAGCTGTCAGTACAGTAGATGTCTTCAACGTATCCTCCTGTTAGTTCTACTCGTAATCGTTAAGTGTTAGGCCCCGACCTAACGAAAACCGCCGTGCAATTGACCACTGTCTAACTCGATTCCGTGTCTCCATTTCATATATATTCTACTGGAACGCGGGCTGGCTGCAGATATCAAGACACCACAGAAATCAAGACACCACAGAAATCAAGACACCACAGAACAACACGACGGCGGGTACATCACTTCCTAAAGGTGAGTTGAGCTCCTTTTTTCACGTTATTTACTTACTTTTACTTATATGTCTTACACGCGTCCCTTCCCTCTGTTCTACTCTAATCGTAACCTCTTTGAAATGGTATTAGCATTGACTCGACACAAGCCTGCAGCAGGTTTGAACGGCTTTACGGCCGTTTTCAACCGTGTCGCGTCAGCGCCACTATGATTTCAAAACACTGCAGCAGGTCTGACAAAGCTGTCAGTACAGTAGATGTCTTCAACGTATCCTCCTGTTAGTTCTACTCGTAATCGTTAAGTGTTAGGCCCCGACCTAACGAAAACCGCCGTGCAATTGACCACTGTCTAACTCGATTCCGTGTCTCCATTTCATATATATTCTACTGGAACGCGGGCTGGCTGCAGATATCAAGACACCACAGAAATCAAGACACCACAGAAATCAAGACACCACAGAACAACACGACGGCGGGTACATCACTTCCTAAAGGTGAGTTGAGCTCCTTTTTTCACGTTATTTACTTACTTTTACTTATATGTCTTACACGCGTCCCTTCCCTCTGTTCTACTCTAATCGTAACCTCTTTGAAATGGTATTAGCATTGACTCGACACAAGCCTGCAGCAGGTTTGAACGGCTTTACGGCCGTTTTCAACCGTGTCGCGTCAGCGCCACTATGATTTCAAAACACTGCAGCAGGTCTGACAAAGCTGTCAGTACAGTAGATGTCTTCAACGTATCCTCCTGTTAGTTCTACTCGTAATCGTTAAGTGTTAGGCCCCGACCTAACGAAAACCGCCGTGCAATTGACCACTGTCTAACTCGATTCCGTGTCTCCATTTCATATATATTCTACTGGAACGCGGGCTGGCTGCAGATATCAAGACACCACAGAAATCAAGACACCACAGAAATCAAGACACCACAGAACAACACGACGGCGGGTACATCACTTCCTAAAGGTGAGTTGAGCTCCTTTTTTCACGTTATTTACTTACTTTTACTTATATGTCTTACACGCGTCCCTTCCCTCTGTTCTACTCTAATCGTAACCTCTTTGAAATGGTATTAGCATTGACTCGACACAAGCCTGCAGCAGGTTTGAACGGCTTTACGGCCGTTTTCAACCGTGTCGCGTCAGCGCCACTATGATTTCAAAACACTGCAGCAGGTCTGACAAAGCTGTCAGTACAGTAGATGTCTTCAACGTATCCTCCTGTTAGTTCTACTCGTAATCGTTAAGTGTTAGGCCCCGACCTAACGAAAACCGCCGTGCAATTGACCACTGTCTAACTCGATTCCGTGTCTCCATTTCATATATATTCTACTGGAACGCGGGCTGGCTGCAGATATCAAGACACCACAGAAATCAAGACACCACAGAAATCAAGACACCACAGAACAACACGACGGCGGGTACATCACTTCCTAAAGGTGAGTTGAGCTCCTTTTTTCACGTTATTTACTTACTTTTACTTATATGTCTTACACGCGTCCCTTCCCTCTGTTCTACTCTAATCGTAACCTCTTTGAAATGGTATTAGCATTGACTCGACACAAGCCTGCAGCAGGTTTGAACGGCTTTACGGCCGTTTTCAACCGTGTCGCGTCAGCGCCACTATGATTTCAAAACACTGCAGCAGGTCTGACAAAGCTGTCAGTACAGTAGATGTCTTCAACGTATCCTCCTGTTAGTTCTACTCGTAATCGTTAAGTGTTAGGCCCCGACCTAACGAAAACCGCCGTGCAATTGACCACTGTCTAACTCGATTCCGTGTCTCCATTTCATATATATTCTACTGGAACGCGGGCTGGCTGCAGATATCAAGACACCACAGAAATCAAGACACCACAGAAATCAAGACACCACAGAACAACACGACGGCGGGTACATCACTTCCTAAAGGTGAGTTGAGCTCCTTTTTTCACGTTATTTACTTACTTTTACTTATATGTCTTACACGCGTCCCTTCCCTCTGTTCTACTCTAATCGTAACCTCTTTGAAATGGTATTAGCATTGACTCGACACAAGCCTGCAGCAGGTTTGAACGGCTTTACGGCCGTTTTCAACCGTGTCGCGTCAGCGCCACTATGATTTCAAAACACTGCAGCAGGTCTGACAAAGCTGTCAGTACAGTAGATGTCTTCAACGTATCCTCCTGTTAGTTCTACTCGTAATCGTTAAGTGTTAGGCCCCGACCTAACGAAAACCGCCGTGCAATTGACCACTGTCTAACTCGATTCCGTGTCTCCATTTCATATATATTCTACTGGAACGCGGGCTGGCTGCAGATATCAAGACACCACAGAAATCAAGACACCACAGAAATCAAGACACCACAGAACAACACGACGGCGGGTACATCACTTCCTAAAGGTGAGTTGAGCTCCTTTTTTCACGTTATTTACTTACTTTTACTTATATGTCTTACACGCGTCCCTTCCCTCTGTTCTACTCTAATCGTAACCTCTTTGAAATGGTATTAGCATTGACTCGACACAAGCCTGCAGCAGGTTTGAACGGCTTTACGGCCGTTTTCAACCGTGTCGCGTCAGCGCCACTATGATTTCAAAACACTGCAGCAGGTCTGACAAAGCTGTCAGTACAGTAGATGTCTTCAACGTATCCTCCTGTTAGTTCTACTCGTAATCGTTAAGTGTTAGGCCCCGACCTAACGAAAACCGCCGTGCAATTGACCACTGTCTAACTCGATTCCGTGTCTCCATTTCATATATATTCTACTGGAACGCGGGCTGGCTGCAGATATCAAGACACCACAGAAATCAAGACACCACAGAAATCAAGACACCACAGAACAACACGACGGCGGGTACATCACTTCCTAAAGGTGAGTTGAGCTCCTTTTTTCACGTTATTTACTTACTTTTACTTATATGTCTTACACGCGTCCCTTCCCTCTGTTCTACTCTAATCGTAACCTCTTTGAAATGGTATTAGCATTGACTCGACACAAGCCTGCAGCAGGTTTGAACGGCTTTACGGCCGTTTTCAACCGTGTCGCGTCAGCGCCACTATGATTTCAAAACACTGCAGCAGGTCTGACAAAGCTGTCAGTACAGTAGATGTCTTCAACGTATCCTCCTGTTAGTTCTACTCGTAATCGTTAAGTGTTAGGCCCCGACCTAACGAAAACCGCCGTGCAATTGACCACTGTCTAACTCGATTCCGTGTCTCCATTTCATATATATTCTACTGGAACGCGGGCTGGCTGCAGATATCAAGACACCACAGAAATCAAGACACCACAGAAATCAAGACACCACAGAACAACACGACGGCGGGTACATCACTTCCTAAAGGTGAGTTGAGCTCCTTTTTTCACGTTATTTACTTACTTTTACTTATATGTCTTACACGCGTCCCTTCCCTCTGTTCTACTCTAATCGTAACCTCTTTGAAATGGTATTAGCATTGACTCGACACAAGCCTGCAGCAGGTTTGAACGGCTTTACGGCCGTTTTCAACCGTGTCGCGTCAGCGCCACTATGATTTCAAAACACTGCAGCAGGTCTGACAAAGCTGTCAGTACAGTAGATGTCTTCAACGTATCCTCCTGTTAGTTCTACTCGTAATCGTTAAGTGTTAGGCCCCGACCTAACGAAAACCGCCGTGCAATTGACCACTGTCTAACTCGATTCCGTGTCTCCATTTCATATATATTCTACTGGAACGCGGGCTGGCTGCAGATATCAAGACACCACAGAAATCAAGACACCACAGAAATCAAGACACCACAGAACAACACGACGGCGGGTACATCACTTCCTAAAGGTGAGTTGAGCTCCTTTTTTCACGTTATTTACTTACTTTTACTTATATGTCTTACACGCGTCCCTTCCCTCTGTTCTACTCTAATCGTAACCTCTTTGAAATGGTATTAGCATTGACTCGACACAAGCCTGCAGCAGGTTTGAACGGCTTTACGGCCGTTTTCAACCGTGTCGCGTCAGCGCCACTATGATTTCAAAACACTGCAGCAGGTCTGACAAAGCTGTCAGTACAGTAGATGTCTTCAACGTATCCTCCTGTTAGTTCTACTCGTAATCGTTAAGTGTTAGGCCCCGACCTAACGAAAACCGCCGTGCAATTGACCACTGTCTAACTCGATTCCGTGTCTCCATTTCATATATATTCTACTGGAACGCGGGCTGGCTGCAGATATCAAGACACCACAGAAATCAAGACACCACAGAAATCAAGACACCACAGAACAACACGACGGCGGGTACATCACTTCCTAAAGGTGAGTTGAGCTCCTTTTTTCACGTTATTTACTTACTTTTACTTATATGTCTTACACGCGTCCCTTCCCTCTGTTCTACTCTAATCGTAACCTCTTTGAAATGGTATTAGCATTGACTCGACACAAGCCTGCAGCAGGTTTGAACGGCTTTACGGCCGTTTTCAACCGTGTCGCGTCAGCGCCACTATGATTTCAAAACACTGCAGCAGGTCTGACAAAGCTGTCAGTACAGTAGATGTCTTCAACGTATCCTCCTGTTAGTTCTACTCGTAATCGTTAAGTGTTAGGCCCCGACCTAACGAAAACCGCCGTGCAATTGACCACTGTCTAACTCGATTCCGTGTCTCCATTTCATATATATTCTACTGGAACGCGGGCTGGCTGCAGATATCAAGACACCACAGAAATCAAGACACCACAGAAATCAAGACACCACAGAACAACACGACGGCGGGTACATCACTTCCTAAAGGTGAGTTGAGCTCCTTTTTTCACGTTATTTACTTACTTTTACTTATATGTCTTACACGCGTCCCTTCCCTCTGTTCTACTCTAATCGTAACCTCTTTGAAATGGTATTAGCATTGACTCGACACAAGCCTGCAGCAGGTTTGAACGGCTTTACGGCCGTTTTCAACCGTGTCGCGTCAGCGCCACTATGATTTCAAAACACTGCAGCAGGTCTGACAAAGCTGTCAGTACAGTAGATGTCTTCAACGTATCCTCCTGTTAGTTCTACTCGTAATCGTTAAGTGTTAGGCCCCGACCTACTAAAAAAAACATATAATGCTAATATAATATATATATTCTACTGGAACGCATGTAATGCATGTTTCATGTAATTTCAACGCGCGATATCAATGCATTAGCGTACCGTTCTCAGCACAGTATCATTGCATTAGCGTGTCGTTCCCCACATAGTCTCAATGCATTAGCGTACCGTTCCCAACACAGTATCATAGCATTAGCCTACCGCCCCACAAACAGTATCATAACATTGTCGTACCGTTCCCAATACAGTATGATAGCCTTAGCGTGCCATTCTCCACAAAGTCTCAATGCATTATAGCCTACCGTTCCCCGCACAGTCACAATGCATTATCGTACCGTTCCCCGCCCAGTCTCAGTGCATTAGCGTACCGTTCCCCGCTCAGTCTCATTGCATTATCGTACCGTTCCCCACACAGTCTCAATGCATTAGCGTACCGTTCCCCGCACATTATCATAGCCTTAGCGTGCCGTTCCCAACACAGTCTCAATGCATTAGCGTAGCGTTTCCCGCACAGTCTCGATTCATTAGCGTACCGTTTCGCGCATAGTCTTAATGTATTAGCGTACCGTTCCCCGCACAGTCTGAATGCATTAGCGTATCGTTTCCGGCACAGTATCATTGCATTAGTGTACCGTTCCCACACAGTATCAATGCATTAGCGTACCGTTCCCCGCACAGTCTCAATGCATTACGGTACCGTTTCCCACACAGTCTCAATACATTAGCGTATAATTCCCCGCATATTCTCAATGCATTATTGTACCGTTACCCGCAAAGTATCAATGCATTAAGCGTACCTTTTTCCGCACAGCCTCAATGCATTAGCCCACCGTTCCCCTGCACCGTCTCAATGCATTAGCGTACCGTTCACCGCACAGTCTCAATGCTTTATTGTATCGATTCCCACACAGTCTCTTTGTATCAGCGTACCGTTGCCCGCATAGTCTCAATGCACTAGCGTACCTTTCAACGCGCGATATCAATGCATTAGCGTACCGTTCTCAGCACAGTATCATTGCATTAGCGTACCATTCAACGCGCGGAATCAATGCATTTGTGTTCGGTTCTCGCATAGTCTCAATGCATAAGCGTACCGTTCAACACGCGATATCAATGCATTAGCGTACCGTTCCCCGCATAGTCTCAATGCATTAGCGTACCGTTCCTCGTACCACCCCACAAACAGTATCATAGCATTATCGTACCGTTCCCAACAAAGTATCATAGCATTAGCGTGCCGTTCCCAGCACAGTCTGCATGCATTGTACATAAAAACTTCCCCCTGTTAATTTAAAGTTTGGTCCCCAAACCTTAAACAAATATAAGTAATGAATTAAATGTAATTTCCTATAAGTTTAAGATAACTAAAGAATGTTTATAAAAGCATTTAAACATCACAGTGAAATGCATTATAACAGTGAATGTCTAACTCACTGTGAAGCTTTGATTGTTTTGTTTTTGTTTAAAGTATTCTTCTATTGAAGCCATAACGATATTCACTTTTCTTTCTGCTTCCTTTTCACAATCGCTTAATTTTGTTTCCCATTCTGTTATTTTCTTTGCATGGCGTTCTTGAATGTTATCGAATTCGGAATTTATAACGCTTACATATTGACTGAAACGTCGTTGATCGTCTTTTCTTATATTTGCGATTTTTTCCGTCAGCCTTTGATTTTCCTTGGTTAATCTTATGCACTTATCACTTTGCACAGAAGCTGATATTTTCAAATCCGCAAGTTCTAGACGGAAGAAAGCAATACAGTTGGTTTGGCCATTAATAGTGGTTTCCAATGTCTGTATTACTTTCCTGGAACTGTCCTTTTGTCCTGTCTTCCTCAGTAGGGAATTAAAACAAATCTTGTTCAGTTCATCTGCTTCTAATTCATAGAATGGAAGGTTCTGTGAATCCTTCTTATTCATGAATGAAGACATCCTGTCTGAATCTCGTTGCTTCTTTTTGGTCAACTGTAATGTTGGTGACCTGTTATTCTGTCTTTTAACAGAACACACAGGTAAAAAAGATTTGACACAGTTCCCGGCAAAGTGTCCACACTGTTTCATTTGGTGGAGATATCTCGGATACAACACTTTTTAGCTGTTGTGACTTTTTCGGTACCTAAAAAAAACGTGCGGACCTCATTGCTAAGCGAGTGGACTTTATTACAGTATTCCCCATACAAATTCAAGATGATGACGAATATTTTTTGTGGATTTCACCAACCATTATTTAATCAAATATAATGAACCCAAATTTTAGTCATATGACATAGAAAAATAATAATGTTATATGATATTTATAATTTACAGGTAAACACTTTTCTTCAAACTTTGGCATGATGTATAAAGGGATAAACTATTGCTCTCCAAAATTGCCCCATAGGCATCTGTTAAATTCTTGTTTGATGTAAGTCAAACATGTTAATAACAGATTAACATCTCACATGCCATTATTAATTACTATGAAAACTGTCAATCATTGTTTAGAATTTACATCATATGAGATGATTGAAATATGCATTGTTTGTTCAGGCTCAATATGTCCGGCAGACATTTTATTAGCGTACCATTCAACGCGCGGAATCAATGCATTTGTGTTCGGTTCTCGCATAGTCTCAATGCATAAGCGTACCGTTCAACACGCGATATCAATGCATTAGCGTACCGTTCCCCGCATAGTCTCAATGCATTAGCGTACCGTTCCTCGTACCACCCCACAAACAGTATCATAGCATTATCGTACCGTTCCCAACAAAGTATCATTGTAATACAATGTACACGATCTTGGTACTAACACACTACTGTAAGACAAGGTACACGCTCTTCGTAATGACACACTGATGTAAGACAAGGTACACGATCTTCATAATAACACACTACTGTTAGACAAGGTACACGATCTTCGTAATTACACACTGCTGTAAGACAAGGTACACGATCTTCGTAATGACACACTACTGTAAGACAAGGTACACGATCTTTATAATGACACACTACTGTAAGACAAGGTACCCGTTCCCTTGCACCGTCTCAATGCATTAGCGTACCGTTCACCGCACAGTCTCAATGCTTTATTGTATCGATTCCCACACAGTCTCTTTGTATCAGCGTACCGTTGCCCGCATAGTCTCAATGCACTAGCGTACCTTTCAACGCGCGATATCAATGCATTAGCGTACCGTTCTCAGCACAGTATCATTGCATTAGCGTGTCGTTCCCCACATAGTCTCTATGCATTAGCGTACCATTCAACGCGCGGAATCAATGCATTAGTGTTCGGTTCTCGCATAGTCTCAATGCATAAGCGTACCGTTCAACACGCGATTATCAATGCATTAGCGTACCGTTCCCCGCATAGTCTCAATGCATTAGCGTAACGTTCCTCGTACCACCCCACAAACAGTATCATAGCATTATCGTACCGTTCCCGATAAAGTATCATAGCATTAGCGTGCCGTTCCCAGCACAGTCTGCATGCATTGTAGCGTACCGTTACCCGCACAGTATCATAGCATTAGCGTGCCGTTCCTCGTACAGTCTCAATGCATTAGCGTACCGTTCCCCCACACAATCTCAATGCATTACCGTACCGTTCCATGCCTAGATTCAACATATTAACGTACCGTTCCCCCCGTACAGTCTCAATGCATTAGCGTACCGTTACCCTCACAGTATCATAGCATTAGCATACCGTACCCAGCACAGTATCATAGGGTAAGCGTGTCGTTCCCCACAATGTATCAATGCATTAGAGTACCGTTCCCCCCGTACAGTCTCAATGCATTAGCGTACCGTTCCCCACAATGTATCAATGCATTAGAGTACCGTTCCCCCCGTACAGTCTCAATGCATTAGCGTACCGTTCCCCGCACAGTATCATTGCATTAGCATACCGTACCCAGCACAGTATCATAGGGTAAGCGTGTCGTTCCCCACAATGTATCAATGCATTAGAGTACCGTTCCCCCCGCACAGTCTCAATGCATTAGCGTACCGTTACCCTCACAGTATCATAGCATTAGCATACCGTACCCAGCACAGTATCATAGGGTAAGCGTGTCGTTCCCCACAATGTATCAATGCATTAGAGTA
This sequence comes from Serripes groenlandicus, assembly GCA_031761405.1. Classification (NCBI taxonomy): domain Eukaryota; kingdom Metazoa; phylum Mollusca; class Bivalvia; order Cardiida; family Cardiidae; genus Serripes; species Serripes groenlandicus. The sequence continues at coordinate 589,226 of JASEVX010000116.1, forward strand.
CCGTTCCCCCCGCACAGTCTCAATGCATTAGCGTACCGTTCCCCGCACAGTATCATTGCATTGGCGTGTCGTTCCCCACATAGTCTTAATGCATTATCGTACAGTATCATATCATTAGCGTACCGTTCCACACAAAGTATCATAGCATTAGCGTACCGTTCCATACAAAGTATCATAGCCTTAACGTACCGTTCCCCACAAAGTCTCAATGCATTAGCGTACCGTTCACCGCACACTATCATAGCCTTAGCGTGCCGCTCTCAATCGTTCCCAGCCGAGTCTCAATGCAGTATCGTACCATTCCCCGCACAGTATCCATAGCCTTATCGTGCCGTTCTCAACACAGTAATGCATTAGCGTACCGGTCCCCACCCCAACCCTGACCCACAATGTCTCAATGCATTATCGTACCGTTCCCCGCACAATATCATAATCCTTAATGTGCCATTCCCAACACAGTATCGATGTATTAGCGTACCATTCCCAACAAAGTTACCCGCAAAGTCTTTTTGACATGAAAGGTACGCTAGTGCATTGAGACTATGCAGGCAACGGTACGCTGATACAAAGAGACTGTGTGGGAATCGATACAATAAAGCATTGAGACTGTGCGGTGAACGGTACGCTAATGCATTGAGACGGTGCAGGGGAACGGTGGGCTAATGCATTGAGGTTGTGCGGAGAAAGGTACGCTAATGCATTGATACTTTGCGGGTAACGGTACAATAATGCATTGAGACTGTGCAGGGGAACGGTGGGCTAATGCATTGAGGCTGTGCGGAAAAAGGTACGCTTAATGCATTGATACTTTGCGGGTAACGGTACAATAATGCATTGAGAATATGCGGGGAATTATACGCTAATGTATTGAGACTGTGTGGGAAACGGTACCGTAATGCATTGAGACTGTACGAGGAACGGTACGCTAATGCATTGATACTGTTTGTGGGGTGGTACGAGGAACGGTACGCTAATGCATTGAGACTATGCGGGGAACGGTACGCTAATGCATTGATATCGCGTGTTGAACGGTACGCTTATGCATTGAGACTATGCGAGAACCGAACACAAATGCATTGATTCCGCGCGTTGAATGGTACGCTAATGCAATGATACTGTGCTGAGAACGGTACGCTAATGCATTGATATCGCGCGTTGAAAGGTACGCTAGTGCATTGAGACTATGCGGGCAACGGTACGCTGATACAAAGAGACTGTGTGGGAATCGATACAATAAAGCATTGAGACTGTGTTGGGAACGGCACGCTAAGGCTATCATAATGTGCGGGGAACGGTACGCTAATGCATTGAGACTGTGTGGGGAACGGTACGATAATGCAATGAGATTGTGTAGGGAACGGTAAGCTAATGCATCGAGACTGTGCGGGGAACGGTACGCTTATGCATTGAGACTGGACGGGGAACGGTACGCTAATGCTATGATACTGTGCGAGGAACGGTACGCTAATGCATTGATATCGCGTGTTGAACGGTACGCTTTGCATTGAGACTATGCGAGAACCGAACACAAATGCATTGATTCCGCGCGTTGAATGGTACGCTAATGCATTGATACTGTGCTGAGAACGGTACGCTAATGCATTGATATCGCGCGTTGAAAGGTACGCTAGTGCATTGAGACTATGCAGGCAACGGTACGCTGATACAAAGAGACTGTGTGGGAATCGATACAATAAAGCATTGAGACTGTGCGGTGAACGGTACGCTAATGCATTGAGACGACGGTGCAGGGGAACGGTGGGCTAATGCATTGAGGTTGTGCGGAGAAAGGTACGCTAATGCATTGATACTTTGCGGGTAACGGTACAATAATGCATTGAGAATATGCGGGGAATTATACGCTAATGTATTGAGACTGTGTGGGAAACGGTACCGTAATGCATTGAGACTGTGCGGGGAACGGTACGCTAATGCATTGATACGGTCATTGAGGGTCAGGGCCTTTCACTAGACGGTGCCACTCCATCTTTACTTCGCCTTTAACCCTTCATTGTGATCATGAGCGGTTCCTAGTCTTGGTTTTGTACACCACCTTACGCCAATACTAAGTTGATCTAACGACACCTCCATACTTAAGGTAGAATCCCCTATGTTTTAAAAGATATATATGAAAACATATACCCCCGAATTACTGTGAAAATCAACGTGGAAAAGAGACCAAATATCGGATTTTTCATTTTTTTGGTAATTTCTACTATATTCAATGGCCGTTAGAAGAGAGTGTATACTTCGATAGAAATCAAAACTTAAAAACATTCATATGCTAACATAGACAATTGGTATACGTATATATTCATTAAAGTTTCGGAAGTTTCTGCCTATAATTAACTGAGACAATCAACGTAGCAAAAAGAGCAAATATCGGATTTTTTCCGTTTTTTCCCGTTTTTTCTCGGAGATTTTAAAATTCTTCTATTTTTCGGTTTATTCAATGGCCGATAACAGGGCGTGTAAAGTTTTCTAAATATCAAAACTTAAAAACCTTATTATGCTATCATAGGCAAATGGTATTCGTATATATTCATTAAAGTTTCTGAAGATTCTGCCTATAATTGACTGAGAAAATCAACGTGGAAAAGAGACCAAATATCGGATTTTTCATTTTTTTGGTAATTTCTACTATATTCAATGGCCGTTAGAAGGAAGTGTATACTTCTATAGAAATCAGAATTTAAAAACATTCATATGGTATCATAGACAATCGGTATACGTATATATTCATTAAAGTTTCGGAAGTTTCTGCCTATAATTGACTGAGAAAATCAACGTGGAAAAGAGAGGAAATATCGGATTTTTCCGTTTTTTCTCGGAGATTTTAAAATTCTTCTATTTTCCGTTTTTTAAATGGCCGATAAAAGGGCGTGTAAAGTTTTCTAAATATCAAAACTTAAAAACCTTATCATGCTTTCAGTTCTTAGATAGTGTATTGCAGATGTTTTCCAACTTTGTTCTTTGGTGCATATAGTGTTATGTGGATCATTGATATTAAAAAGTCGTAACGGACAGTTAACGCCACACAACGACTTCTTTCATACAAATCATCCTCACGCACAAACGCCTAAAACAGACAGTAACTATTGTTCTAGAAGTCTGCCCTCCTGCAAACTGGTGCCATTCTAAAGAATGAATAGACACGCCACATATGGAATCACTTTTCCCAGGGCCGTTTGTATGGTCTCGGGAAAAAACCCGTTTTCTCAATTTTGTTCTTTGATCCATGTGAAGTGAAACTTTTTTCTAGAGATCTCACAAGCTCCAAAATTTGGCAATTGGTAGGGTAAGTAGACATGACACATATGGAATCACTTTTCCCAGGGCCGTTTGTATGGTCTCGGGAAAAAACCTGTTTTCTCAATTTTGTTCTCTGTGGATCATTGATATTAAAAAGTCGTAACGGACAGTTAACGCCACACAACGACTTCTTTCATACAAATCATCCTCACGCACAAACGCCTAAAACAGACATTAAATATAGTTCTAGAAGTCTGCCCTCCTGCAAACTGGTTGCAATCGAAAGAATACATAGACACGCCACATATGGAATCACTTTTCCCAGGGCCGTTTGTATGGTCTCGGGAAAAAACCCGTTTTTTCAATTTTGTTCTTTGATCCATGTGCAGTGAAACTTTTTTCTAGAGATCTCACAAGCTCCAAAATTTGGCAATTGGTAGGGTACGTAGACATAGCACATATGGAATCACTTTTCCCAGGGCCGTTTGTATGGTCTCGGGAAAAAACCCGTTTTCTCAATTTTGTTCTCTGTTGCATGTAGTGTTATGTGGATCACGACTTTTTTTTATACAAATCATCCTCACGCACAAACGTGTTATGCGCATCATTGATATTAAAAAGTCGTAACGGACAGTTAACGCCACACAACGACTTCTTTCATACAAATCATCCTCACGCACAAACGCCTAAAACAGACAATAAATATAGTCCTAGAAGTCTGCCATCCTGCAAACTGATCGCAATCGAAAGAATACATAGACACGCCATATATGGAATCGCTTTTACGGGGGCCGTTTGTATGGTCTCGGGAAAAAACCTGTTTTCTCAATGTTGTTCTCTGTTGCATGTAGTGTTATGTGGATCATTGATATCAAAAAGTCGTAACGGACAGTTAACGCCACACAACGACTTGTTTCATACAATTCTTCTATTTTTCGGTTTATTCAATGGCCGATAACAGGGCGTGTAAAGTTTTCTAAATATCAAAACTTAAAAACCTTATTATGCTATCATAGGCAATTGGTATACGTATATATTCATGAAGTTTCGGAAGTTTCTGCCTATAATTGACTGAGACAATCAACGTAGCAAAAAGAGCAAATATCGGATTTTTTCCGTTTTTTCCCGTTTTTTCTCGGAGATTTTAAAAATCAGATGTTTTCAAAGTAGATGACTTTAACATGATAGTGTGAGGTCTTTATTCTAACATAGTGCTTCCGTTTGTGTTATACAGTAGTTTTGAACGTTTGTGAAACGAAATAACCGCACTCAGCAGTTTGCTTCCCCCCCCCCCCCCCCCCCCTATTATGCTATCATAGGCAAATGGTATTCGTATATATTTATTAAAGTTTCTGAAGATTCTGCCTATAATTGACAAATAGCGTCATAAGCGAGTTGTAAGATGGCACACATGTGGTATACAGAGCTGACTTGCATACCCGATCTAGTGATGATAGCGGTCATTGGGGGTCAGGGCCTTTCACTAGACGGTGCCACTCCATCTTTACTTCGCCTTTAACCCTTCATTGTGATCATGAGCGGTTCCTAGTATTGGTTTTGTACACCACCTTACGCCAATACTAAGTTGATCTAACGACACCTCCATACTTAAGGTAGAATCCCCTATGTTTTAAAAGATATATATGAAAACATATACCCCCGAATTACTGTGAAAATCAACGTGGAAAAGAGACCAAATATCGGATTTTTCATTTTTCATTTTTTCTGCCTATAATTGACTGAGACAATCAACGTAGCAAAAAGAGCAAATATCGGATTTTTTCCGTTTTTTCCCGTTTTTTCTCGGAGATTTTAAAAATCAGATGTTTTCAAAGTAGATGACTTTAACATGATAGTGTGAGGTCTTTATTCTAACATAGTGCTTCCGTTTGTGTTATACAGTAGTTTTGAACGTTTGTGAAACGAAATAACCGCACTCAGCAGTTTGCTTCCCCCCCCCCCCCCCCTATTATGATATCATAGGCAAATGGTATTCGTATATATTCATTAAAGTTTCACGATTCTGAAGAGTAGAGTAGAGTAGGACAAAACCGGCCACCGGTGGCAGACTGGGCTCGAGACACAGTCCGACACCGCTGCACGATTCTGAAGAGTAGGACAAAACCGGCCACCGGTGGCAGACTGGGCTCGAGACACAGTCCGACACCGCTGCACGATTCTGAAGAGTAGGACAAAACCGGCCACCGGTGGCAGACTGGGCTCGAGACACAGTCCGACACCGCTGCACGATTCTGAAGAGTAGAGTAGAGTAGGACAAAACCGGCCACCGGTGGCAGACTGGGCTCGAGACACAGTCCGACACCGCTGCACGATTCTGAAGAGTAGGACAAAACCGGCCACCGGTGGCAGACTGGGCTCGAGACACAGTCCGACACCGCTGCACGATTCTGAAGAGTAGGACAAAACCGGCCACCGGTGGCAGACTGGGCTCGAGACACAGTCCGACACCGCTGCACGATTCTGAAGAGTAGAGTAGAGTAGGACAAAACCGGCCACCGGTGGCAGACTGGGCTCGAGACACAGTCCGACACCGCTGCACGATTCTGAAGAGTAGGACAAAACCGGCCACCGGTGGCAGACTGGGCTCGAGACACAGTCCGACACCGCTGCACGATTCTGAAGAGTAGGACAAAACCGGCCACCGGTGGCAGACTGGGCTCGAGACACAGTCCGACACCGCTGCACGATTCTGAAGAGTAGAGTAGAGTAGGACAAAACCGGCCACCGGTGGCAGACTGGGCTCGAGACACAGTCCGACACCGCTGCACGATTCTGAAGAGTAGGACAAAACCGGCCACCGGTGGCAGACTGGGCTCGAGACACAGTCCGACACCGCTGCACGATTCTGAAGAGTAGAGTAGAGTAGGACAAAACCGGCCACCGGTGGCAGACTGGGCTCGAGACACAGTCCGACACCGCTGCACGATTCTGAAGAGTAGGACAAAACCGGCCACCGGTGGCAGACTGGGCTCGAGACACAGTCCGACACCGCTGCACGATTCTGAAGAGTAGGACAAAACCGGCCACCGGTGGCAGACTGGGCTCGAGACACAGTCCGACACCGCTGCACGATTCTGAAGAGTAGAGTAGAGTAGGACAAAACCGGCCACCGGTGGCAGACTGGGCTCGAGACACAGTCCGACACCGCTGCACGATTCTGAAGAGTAGGACAAAACCGGCCACCGGTGGCAGACTGGGCTCGAGACACAGTCCGACACCGCTGCACGATTCTGAAGAGTAGGACAAAACCGGCCACCGGTGGCAGACTGGGCTCGAGACACAGTCCGACACCGCTGCACGATTCTGAAGAGTAGAGTAGAGTAGGACAAAACCGGCCACCGGTGGCAGACTGGGCTCGAGACACAGTCCGACACCGCTGCACGATTCTGAAGAGTAGGACAAAACCGGCCACCGGTGGCAGACTGGGCTCGAGACACAGTCCGACACCGCTGCACGATTCTGAAGAGTAGGACAAAACCGGCCACCGGTGGCAGACTGGGCTCGAGACACAGTCCGACACCGCTGCACGATTCTGAAGAGTAGAGTAGAGTAGGACAAAACCGGCCACCGGTGGCAGACTGGGCTCGAGACACAGTCCGACACCGCTGCACGATTCTGAAGAGTAGGACAAAACCGGCCACCGGTGGCAGACTGGGCTCGAGACACAGTCCGACACCGCTGCACGATTCTGAAGAGTAGAGTAGAGTAGGACAAAACCGGCCACCGGTGGCAGACTGGGCTCGAGACACAGTCCGACACCGCTGCACGATTCTGAAGAGTAGGACAAAACCGGCCACCGGTGGCAGACTGGGCTCGAGACACAGTCCGACACCGCTGCACGATTCTGAAGAGTAGGACAAAACCGGCCACCGGTGGCAGACTGGGCTCGAGACACAGTCCGACACCGCTGCACGATTCTGAAGAGTAGAGTAGAGTAGGACAAAACCGGCCACCGGTGGCAGACTGGGCTCGAGACACAGTCCGACACCGCTGCACGATTCTGAAGAGTAGGACAAAACCGGCCACCGGTGGCAGACTGGGCTCGAGACACAGTCCGACACCGCTGCACGATTCTGAAGAGTAGGACAAAACCGGCCACCGGTGGCAGACTGGGCTCGAGACACAGTCCGACACCGCTGCACGATTCTGAAGAGTAGGACAAAACCGGCCACCGGTGGCAGACTGGGCTCGAGACACAGTCCGACACCGCTGCACGATTCTGAAGAGTAGAGTAGAGTAGGACAAAACCGGCCACCGGTGGCAGACTGGGCTCGAGACACAGTCCGACACCGCTGCACGATTCTGAAGAGTAGGACAAAACCGGCCACCGGTGGCAGACTGGGCTCGAGACACAGTCCGACACCGCTGCACGATTCTGAAGAGTAGGACAAAACCGGCCACCGGTGGCAGACTGGGCTCGAGACACAGTCCGACACCGCTGCACGATTCTGAAGAGTAGAGTAGAGTAGGACAAAACCGGCCACCGGTGGCAGACTGGGCTCGAGACACAGTCCGACACCGCTGCACGATTCTGAAGAGTAGGACAAAACCGGCCACCGGTGGCAGACTGGGCTCGAGACACAGTCCGACACCGCTGCACGATTCTGAAGAGTAGGACAAAACCGGCCACCGGTGGCAGACTGGGCTCGAGACACAGTCCGACACCGCTGCACGATTCTGAAGAGTAGAGTAGAGTAGGACAAAACCGGCCACCGGTGGCAGACTGGGCTCGAGACACAGTCCGACACCGCTGCACGATTCTGAAGAGTAGGACAAAACCGGCCACCGGTGGCAGACTGGGCTCGAGACACAGTCCGACACCGCTGCACGATTCTGAAGAGTAGGACAAAACCGGCCACCGGTGGCAGACTGGGCTCGAGACACAGTCCGACACCGCTGCACGATTCTGAAGAGTAGAGTAGAGTAGGACAAAACCGGCCACCGGTGGCAGACTGGGCTCGAGACACAGTCCGACACCGCTGCACGATTCTGAAGAGTAGGACAAAACCGGCCACCGGTGGCAGACTGGGCTCGAGACACAGTCCGACACCGCTGCACGATTCTGAAGAGTAGGACAAAACCGGCCACCGGTGGCAGACTGGGCTCGAGACACAGTCCGACACCGCTGCACGATTCTGAAGAGTAGAGTAGAGTAGGACAAAACCGGCCACCGGTGGCAGACTGGGCTCGAGACACAGTCCGACACCGCTGCACGATTCTGAAGAGTAGGACAAAACCGGCCACCGGTGGCAGACTGGGCTCGAGACACAGTCCGACACCGCTGCACGATTCTGAAGAGTAGGACAAAACCGGCCACCGGTGGCAGACTGGGCTCGAGACACAGTCCGACACCGCTGCACGATTCTGAAGAGTAGAGTAGAGTAGGACAAAACCGGCCACCGGTGGCAGACTGGGCTCGAGACACAGTCCGACACCGCTGCACGATTCTGAAGAGTAGGACAAAACCGGCCACCGGTGGCAGACTGGGCTCGAGACACAGTCCGACACCGCTGCACGATTCTGAAGAGTAGGACAAAACCGGCCACCGGTGGCAGACTGGGCTCGAGACACAGTCCGACACCGCTGCACGATTCTGAAGAGTAGAGTAGAGTAGGACAAAACCGGCCACCGGTGGCAGACTGGGCTCGAGACACAGTCCGACACCGCTGCACGATTCTGAAGAGTAGGACAAAACCGGCCACCGGTGGCAGACTGGGCTCGAGACACAGTCCGACACCGCTGCACGATTCTGAAGAGTAGGACAAAACCGGCCACCGGTGGCAGACTGGGCTCGAGACACAGTCCGACACCGCTGCACGATTCTGAAGAGTAGAGTAGAGTAGGACAAAACCGGCCACCGGTGGCAGACTGGGCTCGAGACACAGTCCGACACCGCTGCACGATTCTGAAGAGTAGGACAAAACCGGCCACCGGTGGCAGACTGGGCTCGAGACACAGTCCGACACCGCTGCACGATTCTGAAGAGTAGGACAAAACCGGCCACCGGTGGCAGACTGGGCTCGAGACACAGTCCGACACCGCTGCACGATTCTGAAGAGTAGAGTAGAGTAGGACAAAACCGGCCACCGGTGGCAGACTGGGCTCGAGACACAGTCCGACACCGCTGCACGATTCTGAAGAGTAGGACAAAACCGGCCACCGGTGGCAGACTGGGCTCGAGACACAGTCCGACACCGCTGCACGATTCTGAAGAGTAGGACAAAACCGGCCACCGGTGGCAGACTGGGCTCGAGACACAGTCCGACACCGCTGCACGATTCTGAAGAGTAGAGTAGAGTAGGACAAAACCGGCCACCGGTGGCAGACTGGGCTCGAGACACAGTCCGACACCGCTGCACGATTCTGAAGAGTAGGACAAAACCGGCCACCGGTGGCAGACTGGGCTCGAGACACAGTCCGACACCGCTGCACGATTCTGAAGAGTAGGACAAAACCGGCCACCGGTGGCAGACTGGGCTCGAGACACAGTCCGACACCGCTGCACGATTCTGAAGAGTAGAGTAGAGTAGGACAAAACCGGCCACCGGTGGCAGACTGGGCTCGAGACACAGTCCGACACCGCTGCACGATTCTGAAGAGTAGGACAAAACCGGCCACCGGTGGCAGACTGGGCTCGAGACACAGTCCGACACCGCTGCACGATTCTGAAGAGTAGGACAAAACCGGCCACCGGTGGCAGACTGGGCTCGAGACACAGTCCGACACCGCTGCACGATTCTGAAGAGTAGAGTAGAGTAGGACAAAACCGGCCACCGGTGGCAGACTGGGCTCGAGACACAGTCCGACACCGCTGCACGATTCTGAAGAGTAGGACAAAACCGGCCACCGGTGGCAGACTGGGCTCGAGACACAGTCCGACACCGCTGCACGATTCTGAAGAGTAGGACAAAACCGGCCACCGGTGGCAGACTGGGCTCGAGACACAGTCCGACACCGCTGCACGATTCTGAAGAGTAGAGTAGAGTAGGACAAAACCGGCCACCGGTGGCAGACTGGGCTCGAGACACAGTCCGACACCGCTGCACGATTCTGAAGAGTAGGACAAAACCGGCCACCGGTGGCAGACTGGGCTCGAGACACAGTCCGACACCGCTGCACGATTCTGAAGAGTAGGACAAAACCGGCCACCGGTGGCAGACTGGGCTCGAGACACAGTCCGACACCGCTGCACGATTCTGAAGAGTAGAGTAGAGTAGGACAAAACCGGCCACCGGTGGCAGACTGGGCTCGAGACACAGTCCGACACCGCTGCACGATTCTGAAGAGTAGGACAAAACCGGCCACCGGTGGCAGACTGGGCTCGAGACACAGTCCGACACCGCTGCACGATTCTGAAGAGTAGGACAAAACCGGCCACCGGTGGCAGACTGGGCTCGAGACACAGTCCGACACCGCTGCACGATTCTGAAGAGTAGAGTAGAGTAGGACAAAACCGGCCACCGGTGGCAGACTGGGCTCGAGACACAGTCCGACACCGCTGCACGATTCTGAAGAGTAGGACAAAACCGGCCACCGGTGGCAGACTGGGCTCGAGACACAGTCCGACACCGCTGCACGATTCTGAAGAGTAGGACAAAACCGGCCACCGGTGGCAGACTGGGCTCGAGACACAGTCCGACACCGCTGCACGATTCTGAAGAGTAGGACAAAACCGGCCACCGGTGGCAGACTGGGCTCGAGACCCATATATATATGTATATGCATATATACGTATACCAATTGTTTATGATATCATATAAAGGTTTTTAAAGTTTGATACTTAGGAAACTTTACACGCCCTTTTATCGGCCATTTAAAAAACGAAAAATACAAGAATTTGCAAATCTCCGATAATAATTCCTCCTTTTCAAACGTTGTTTCTAAGAACCATTTATGGCGCATATGTCTGAAACCCATATTCCGGCGTATTTGTTAAGATTGATATTTCCAATTAATGCACATTTAAAGGGCAGTACATCTGTATATTGATCAGTTTAAAAACATTATGGCAAAAGGAGAAATTGCGTTTACATCTCTACTGATATGAGTTAGAAACAATTGCAAATAAGTCAACCTACCTTTTATTTTCCATCTTTCAGACTGTTTCTGTGGATAATCGAACAATGCACTGAATAATTACACAATATCACTTATATAATAACTTTATAATAATAATAATACAATACCACTTAACACAATACCACTTAAATACAAATAATAACACAATATCACTTAAATAATATATAAATACAAATAATGATACTAATAGCACAAAATCACTTAAACAATTACTAAACACAAATCAAAAAGGTAAAATGTAAAATCCAGATTCCAATATGAACACGAGTTAATCACTTGGCTGATACTTTGAATTGAATGAAAGTATACAAAACTCAGCACTATTTAAAGGCAAAAGAAGAAATTGTGACAAGCATAACAGGATGGAAAGGTGTGAAACAAATTTCCTGTAATGATTATTAATCCGTGTTGCCAAATAAACAATATCATGTCATGAGTGTGTCATCTGAAGGTGATTAGATTGCAGTACGAAACTTTAATGAATATATAGTGCTTCCGTTTGTGTTATACAGTAGTTTTGAACGTTTGTGAAACGAAATAACCGCACTCAGCAGTTTGCTTCCCCCCCCCCCCCCCTATTATGCTATCATAGGCCAAGCGACTGGGGCCATCCCTATATTGAACTTAAACGCTTAAACTTAAACTTAAACTTAAACTTAAACCTAAACTCCGACTTAAACTCGCGACCGCATGAATAACTGCCTCTGTTTCGAAAAACAAGGACGTGCACCTATTGAATGACGACTGAAACCGGTCTCTCTCTCTAAAGCCTACATTCACGCGCTGGCCCAAGTCACAAAGCCTTTGCCTAAGTTAAGTTCAACTTATTTACTTAAACGCGAGCCACCCACACCGAATGAATACTTAAATTAACCCGTCTCTCCCATCCAATCCCTAAGTTAACCCTAGGCCAAGCGACTGGGGCCATCCCTATATTGAACTTAAACGCTTAAACTTAAACTTAAACTTAAACTTAAACCTAAACTCCGACTTAAACTCGCGACCGCATGAATAACTGCCTCTGTTTCGAAAAACAAGGACGTGAACCTATTGAATGACGACTGAAACCGGTCTCTCTCTCTAAAGCCTACATTCACGCGCTGGCCCAAGTCACAAAGCCTTTGCCTAAGTTAAGTTCAACTTATTTACTTAAACGCGAGCCACCCACACCGAATGAATACTTAAATTAACCCGTCTCTCCCATCCAATCCCTAAGTTAACCCTAGGCCAAGCGACTGGGGCCATCCCTATATTGAACTTAAACGCTTAAACTTAAACTTAAACTTAAACTTAAACTCCGACTTAAACTCGCGACCGCATGAATAACTGCCTCTGTTTCGAAAAACAAGGACGTGCACCTATTGAATGACGACTGAAACCGGTCTCTCTCTCTAAAGCCTACATTCACGCGCTGGCCCAAGTCACAAAGCCTTTGCCTAAGTTAAGTTCAACTTATTTACTTAAACGCGAGCCACCCACACCGAATGAATACTTAAATTAACCCGTCTCTCCCATCCAATCCCTAAGTTAACCCTAGGCCAAGCGACTGGGGCCATCCCTATATTGAACTTAAACGCTTAAACTTAAACTTAAAATTAAACTTAAACTTAAACCTAAACTCCGACTTAAACTCGCGACCGCATGAATAACTGCCTCTGTTTCGAAAAACAAGGACGTGCACCTATTGAATGACGACTGAAACCGGTCTCTCTCTCTAAAGCCTACATTCACGCGCTGGCCCAAGTCACAAAGCCTTTGCCTAAGTTAAGTTCAACTTATTTACTTAAACGCGAGCCACCCACACCGAATGAATACTTAAATTAACCCGTCTCTCCCATCCAATCCCTAAGTTAACCCTAGGCCAAGCGACTGGGGCCATCCCTATATTGAACTTAAACGCTTAAACTTAAACTTAAACCTAAACTCCGACTTAAACTCGCGACCGCATGAATAACTGCCTCTGTTTCGAAAAACAAGGACGTGCACCTATTGAATGACGACTGAAACCGGTCTCTCTCTCTAAAGCCTACATTCACGCGCTGGCCCAAGTCACAAAGCCTTTGCCTAAGTTAAGTTCAACTTATTTACTTAAACGCGAGCCACCCACACCGAATGAATACTTAAATTAACCCGTCTCTCCCATCCAATCCCTAAGTTAACCCTAAGCCAAGCGACTGGGGCCATCCCTATATTGAACTTAAATGCTTAAACTTAAACTTAAACTTAAACCTAAACTCCGACTTAAACTCGCGACCGCATGAATAACTGCCTCTGTTTCGAAAAACAAGGACGTGCACCTATTGAATGACGACTGAAACCAGTCTCTCTCTCTAAAGCCTACATTCACGCGCTGGCCCAAGTCACAAAGCCTTTGCCTAAGTTAAGTTCAACTTATTTACTTAAACGCGAGCCACCCACACCGAATGAATACTTAAATTAACCCATCTCTCCCATCCAATCCCTAAGTTAACCCTAGGCCAAGCGACTGGGGCCATCCCTATATTGAACTTAAACGCTTAAACTCAAATTTAAACTTAAACTTAAACCTAAACTCCGACTTAAACTCGCGACCGCATGAATAACTGCCTCTGTTTCGAAAAACAAGGACGTGCACCTATTGAATGACGACTGAAACCGGTCTCTCTCTCTAAAGCCTACATTCACGCGCTGGCCCAAGTCACAAAGCCTTTACCTAAGTTAAGTTCAACTTATTTACTTAAACGCGAGCCACCCACACCGAATGAATACTTAAATTAACCCGTCTCTCCCATCCAATCCCTAAGTTAACCCTAGGCCAAGCGACTGGGGCCATCCCTATATTGAACTTAAACGCTTAAACTTAAACTTAAACTTAAACTTAAACCTAAACTCCGACTTAAACTCGCGACCGCATGAATAACTGCCTCTGTTTCGAAAAACAAGGACGTGCACCTATTGAATGACGACTGAAACCGGTCTCTCTCTCTAAAGCCTACATTCACGCGCTGGCCCAAGTCACAAAGCCTTTGCCTAAGTTAAGTTCAACTTATTTACTTAAACGCGAGCCACCCACACCGAATGAATACTTAAATTAACCCGTCTCTCCCATCCAATCCCTAAGTTAACCCTAGGCCAAGCGACTGGGGCCATCCCTATATTGAACTTAAACGCTTAAACTTAAACTTAAACTTAAACTTAAACCTAAACTCCGACTTAAACTCGCGACCGCATGAATAACTGCCTCTGTTTCGAAAAACAAGGACGTGAACCTATTGAATGACGACTGAAACCGGTCTCTCTCTCTAAAGCCTACATTCACGCGCTGGCCCAAGTCACAAAGCCTTTGCCTAAGTTAAGTTCAACTTATTTACTTAAACGCGAGCCACCCACACCGAATGAATACTTAAATTAACCCGTCTCTCCCATCCAATCCCTAAGTTAACCCTAGGCCAAGCGACTGGGGCCATCCCTATATTGAACTTAAACGCTTAAACTTAAACTTAAACTTAAACTTAAACTCCGACTTAAACTCGCGACCGCATGAATAACTGCCTCTGTTTCGAAAAACAAGGACGTGCACCTATTGAATGACGACTGAAACCGGTCTCTCTCTCTAAAGCCTACATTCACGCGCTGGCCCAAGTCACAAAGCCTTTGCCTAAGTTAAGTTCAACTTATTTACTTAAACGCGAGCCACCCACACCGAATGAATACTTAAATTAACCCGTCTCTCCCATCCAATCCCTAAGTTAACCCTAGGCCAAGCGACTGGGGCCATCCCTATATTGAACTTAAACGCTTAAACTTAAACTTAAAATTAAACTTAAACTTAAACCTAAACTCCGACTTAAACTCGCGACCGCATGAATAACTGCCTCTGTTTCGAAAAACAAGGACGTGCACCTATTGAATGACGACTGAAACCGGTCTCTCTCTCTAAAGCCTACATTCACGCGCTGGCCCAAGTCACAAAGCCTTTGCCTAAGTTAAGTTCAACTTATTTACTTAAACGCGAGCCACCCACACCGAATGAATACTTAAATTAACCCGTCTCTCCCATCCAATCCCTAAGTTAACCCTAGGCCAAGCGACTGGGGCCATCCCTATATTGAACTTAAACGCTTAAACTTAAACTTAAACCTAAACTCCGACTTAAACTCGCGACCGCATGAATAACTGCCTCTGTTTCGAAAAACAAGGACGTGCACCTATTGAATGACGACTGAAACCGGTCTCTCTCTCTAAAGCCTACATTCACGCGCTGGCCCAAGTCACAAAGCCTTTGCCTAAGTTAAGTTCAACTTATTTACTTAAACGCGAGCCACCCACACCGAATGAAAGAGTAGAGTAGAGTAGGACAAAACCGGCCACCGGTGGCAGACTGGGCTCGAGACACAGTCCGACACCGCTGCACGATTCTGAAGAGTAGGACAAAACCGGCCACCGGTGGCAGACTGGGCTCGAGACACAGTCCGACACCGCTGCACGATTCTGAAGAGTAGGACAAAACCGGCCACCGGTGGCAGACTGGGCTCGAGACACAGTCCGACACCGCTGCACGATTCTGAAGAGTAGAGTAGAGTAGGACAAAACCGGCCACCGGTGGCAGACTGGGCTCGAGACACAGTCCGACACCGCTGCACGATTCTGAAGAGTAGAGTAGAGTAGGACAAAACCGGCCACCGGTGGCAGACTGGGCTCGAGACACAGTCCGACACCGCTGCACGATTCTGAAGAGTAGGACAAAACCGGCCACCGGTGGCAGACTGGGCTCGAGACACAGTCCGACACCGCTGCACGATTCTGAAGAGTAGGACAAAACCGGCCACCGGTGGCAGACTGGGCTCGAGACACAGTCCGACACCGCTGCACGATTCTGAAGAGTAGAGTAGAGTAGGACAAAACCGGCCACCGGTGGCAGACTGGGCTCGAGACACAGTCCGACACCGCTGCACGATTCTGAAGAGTAGGACAAAACCGGCCACCGGTGGCAGACTGGGCTCGAGACACAGTCCGACACCGCTGCACGATTCTGAAGAGTAGGACAAAACCGGCCACCGGTGGCAGACTGGGCTCGAGACACAGTCCGACACCGCTGCACGATTCTGAAGAGTAGAGTAGAGTAGGACAAAACCGGCCACCGGTGGCAGACTGGGCTCGAGACACAGTCCGACACCGCTGCACGATTCTGAAGAGTAGGACAAAACCGGCCACCGGTGGCAGACTGGGCTCGAGACACAGTCCGACACCGCTGCACGATTCTGAAGAGTAGGACAAAACCGGCCACCGGTGGCAGACTGGGCTCGAGACACAGTCCGACACCGCTGCACGATTCTGAAGAGTAGAGTAGAGTAGGACAAAACCGGCCACCGGTGGCAGACTGGGCTCGAGACACAGTCCGACACCGCTGCACGATTCTGAAGAGTAGGACAAAACCGGCCACCGGTGGCAGACTGGGCTCGAGACACAGTCCGACACCGCTGCACGATTCTGAAGAGTAGGACAAAACCGGCCACCGGTGGCAGACTGGGCTCGAGACACAGTCCGACACCGCTGCACGATTCTGAAGAGTAGAGTAGAGTAGGACAAAACCGGCCACCGGTGGCAGACTGGGCTCGAGACACAGTCCGACACCGCTGCACGATTCTGAAGAGTAGGACAAAACCGGCCACCGGTGGCAGACTGGGCTCGAGACACAGTCCGACACCGCTGCACGATTCTGAAGAGTAGGACAAAACCGGCCACCGGTGGCAGACTGGGCTCGAGACACAGTCCGACACCGCTGCACGATTCTGAAGAGTAGAGTAGAGTAGGACAAAACCGGCCACCGGTGGCAGACTGGGCTCGAGACACAGTCCGACACCGCTGCACGATTCTGAAGAGTAGGACAAAACCGGCCACCGGTGGCAGACTGGGCTCGAGACACAGTCCGACACCGCTGCACGATTCTGAAGAGTAGGACAAAACCGGCCACCGGTGGCAGACTGGGCTCGAGACACAGTCCGACACCGCTGCACGATTCTGAAGAGTAGAGTAGAGTAGGACAAAACCGGCCACCGGTGGCAGACTGGGCTCGAGACACAGTCCGACACCGCTGCACGATTCTGAAGAGTAGGACAAAACCGGCCACCGGTGGCAGACTGGGCTCGAGACACAGTCCGACACCGCTGCACGATTCTGAAGAGTAGGACAAAACCGGCCACCGGTGGCAGACTGGGCTCGAGACACAGTCCGACACCGCTGCACGATTCTGAAGAGTAGAGTAGAGTAGGACAAAACCGGCCACCGGTGGCAGACTGGGCTCGAGACACAGTCCGACACCGCTGCACGATTCTGAAGAGTAGGACAAAACCGGCCACCGGTGGCAGACTGGGCTCGAGACACAGTCCGACACCGCTGCACGATTCTGAAGAGTAGGACAAAACCGGCCACCGGTGGCAGACTGGGCTCGAGACACAGTCCGACACCGCTGCACGATTCTGAAGAGTAGAGTAGAGTAGGACAAAACCGGCCACCGGTGGCAGACTGGGCTCGAGACACAGTCCGACACCGCTGCACGATTCTGAAGAGTAGGACAAAACCGGCCACCGGTGGCAGACTGGGCTCGAGACACAGTCCGACACCGCTGCACGATTCTGAAGAGTAGGACAAAACCGGCCACCGGTGGCAGACTGGGCTCGAGACACAGTCCGACACCGCTGCACGATTCTGAAGAGTAGAGTAGAGTAGGACAAAACCGGCCACCGGTGGCAGACTGGGCTCGAGACACAGTCCGACACCGCTGCACGATTCTGAAGAGTAGGACAAAACCGGCCACCGGTGGCAGACTGGGCTCGAGACACAGTCCGACACCGCTGCACGATTCTGAAGAGTAGGACAAAACCGGCCACCGGTGGCAGACTGGGCTCGAGACACAGTCCGACACCGCTGCACGATTCTGAAGAGTAGAGTAGAGTAGGACAAAACCGGCCACCGGTGGCAGACTGGGCTCGAGACACAGTCCGACACCGCTGCACGATTCTGAAGAGTAGGACAAAACCGGCCACCGGTGGCAGACTGGGCTCGAGACACAGTCCGACACCGCTGCACGATTCTGAAGAGTAGGACAAAACCGGCCACCGGTGGCAGACTGGGCTCGAGACACAGTCCGACACCGCTGCACGATTCTGAAGAGTAGAGTAGAGTAGGACAAAACCGGCCACCGGTGGCAGACTGGGCTCGAGACACAGTCCGACACCGCTGCACGATTCTGAAGAGTAGGACAAAACCGGCCACCGGTGGCAGACTGGGCTCGAGACACAGTCCGACACCGCTGCACGATTCTGAAGAGTAGGACAAAACCGGCCACCGGTGGCAGACTGGGCTCGAGACACAGTCCGACACCGCTGCACGATTCTGAAGAGTAGAGTAGAGTAGGACAAAACCGGCCACCGGTGGCAGACTGGGCTCGAGACACAGTCCGACACCGCTGCACGATTCTGAAGAGTAGGACAAAACCGGCCACCGGTGGCAGACTGGGCTCGAGACACAGTCCGACACCGCTGCACGATTCTGAAGAGTAGGACAAAACCGGCCACCGGTGGCAGACTGGGCTCGAGACACAGTCCGACACCGCTGCACGATTCTGAAGAGTAGAGTAGAGTAGGACAAAACCGGCCACCGGTGGCAGACTGGGCTCGAGACACAGTCCGACACCGCTGCACGATTCTGAAGAGTAGGACAAAACCGGCCACCGGTGGCAGACTGGGCTCGAGACACAGTCCGACACCGCTGCACGATTCTGAAGAGTAGGACAAAACCGGCCACCGGTGGCAGACTGGGCTCGAGACACAGTCCGACACCGCTGCACGATTCTGAAGAGTAGAGTAGAGTAGGACAAAACCGGCCACCGGTGGCAGACTGGGCTCGAGACACAGTCCGACACCGCTGCACGATTCTGAAGAGTAGGACAAAACCGGCCACCGGTGGCAGACTGGGCTCGAGACACAGTCCGACACCGCTGCACGATTCTGAAGAGTAGGACAAAACCGGCCACCGGTGGCAGACTGGGCTCGAGACACAGTCCGACACCGCTGCACGATTCTGAAGAGTAGAGTAGAGTAGGACAAAACCGGCCACCGGTGGCAGACTGGGCTCGAGACACAGTCCGACACCGCTGCACGATTCTGAAGAGTAGGACAAAACCGGCCACCGGTGGCAGACTGGGCTCGAGACACAGTCCGACACCGCTGCACGATTCTGAAGAGTAGGACAAAACCGGCCACCGGTGGCAGACTGGGCTCGAGACACAGTCCGACACCGCTGCACGATTCTGAAGAGTAGAGTAGAGTAGGACAAAACCGGCCACCGGTGGCAGACTGGGCTCGAGACACAGTCCGACACCGCTGCACGATTCTGAAGAGTAGGACAAAACCGGCCACCGGTGGCAGACTGGGCTCGAGACACAGTCCGACACCGCTGCACGATTCTGAAGAGTAGGACAAAACCGGCCACCGGTGGCAGACTGGGCTCGAGACACAGTCCGACACCGCTGCACGATTCTGAAGAGTAGAGTAGAGTAGGACAAAACCGGCCACCGGTGGCAGACTGGGCTCGAGACACAGTCCGACACCGCTGCACGATTCTGAAGAGTAGGACAAAACCGGCCACCGGTGGCAGACTGGGCTCGAGACACAGTCCGACACCGCTGCACGATTCTGAAGAGTAGGACAAAACCGGCCACCGGTGGCAGACTGGGCTCGAGACACAGTCCGACACCGCTGCACGATTCTGAAGAGTAGAGTAGAGTAGGACAAAACCGGCCACCGGTGGCAGACTGGGCTCGAGACACAGTCCGACACCGCTGCACGATTCTGAAGAGTAGGACAAAACCGGCCACCGGTGGCAGACTGGGCTCGAGACACAGTCCGACACCGCTGCACGATTCTGAAGAGTAGAGTAGAGTAGGACAAAACCGGCCACCGGTGGCAGACTGGGCTCGAGACACAGTCCGACACCGCTGCACGATTCTGAAGAGTAGGACAAAACCGGCCACCGGTGGCAGACTGGGCTCGAGACACAGTCCGACACCGCTGCACGATTCTGAAGAGTAGGACAAAACCGGCCACCGGTGGCAGACTGGGCTCGAGACACAGTCCGACACCGCTGCACGATTCTGAAGAGTAGAGTAGAGTAGGACAAAACCGGCCACCGGTGGCAGACTGGGCTCGAGACACAGTCCGACACCGCTGCACGATTCTGAAGAGTAGGACAAAACCGGCCACCGGTGGCAGACTGGGCTCGAGACACAGTCCGACACCGCTGCACGATTCTGAAGAGTAGGACAAAACCGGCCACCGGTGGCAGACTGGGCTCGAGACACAGTCCGACACCGCTGCACGATTCTGAAGAGTAGAGTAGAGTAGGACAAAACCGGCCACCGGTGGCAGACTGGGCTCGAGACACAGTCCGACACCGCTGCACGATTCTGAAGAGTAGGACAAAACCGGCCACCGGTGGCAGACTGGGCTCGAGACACAGTCCGACACCGCTGCACGATTCTGAAGAGTAGGACAAAACCGGCCACCGGTGGCAGACTGGGCTCGAGACACAGTCCGACACCGCTGCACGATTCTGAAGAGTAGAGTAGAGTAGGACAAAACCGGCCACCGGTGGCAGACTGGGCTCGAGACACAGTCCGACACCGCTGCACGATTCTGAAGAGTAGGACAAAACCGGCCACCGGTGGCAGACTGGGCTCGAGACACAGTCCGACACCGCTGCACGATTCTGAAGAGTAGGACAAAACCGGCCACCGGTGGCAGACTGGGCTCGAGACACAGTCCGACACCGCTGCACGATTCTGAAGAGTAGAGTAGAGTAGGACAAAACCGGCCACCGGTGGCAGACTGGGCTCGAGACACAGTCCGACACCGCTGCACGATTCTGAAGAGTAGGACAAAACCGGCCACCGGTGGCAGACTGGGCTCGAGACACAGTCCGACACCGCTGCACGATTCTGAAGAGTAGGACAAAACCGGCCACCGGTGGCAGACTGGGCTCGAGACACAGTCCGACACCGCTGCACGATTCTGAAGAGTAGAGTAGAGTAGGACAAAACCGGCCACCGGTGGCAGACTGGGCTCGAGACACAGTCCGACACCGCTGCACGATTCTGAAGAGTAGGACAAAACCGGCCACCGGTGGCAGACTGGGCTCGAGACACAGTCCGACACCGCTGCACGATTCTGAAGAGTAGGACAAAACCGGCCACCGGTGGCAGACTGGGCTCGAGACACAGTCCGACACCGCTGCACGATTCTGAAGAGTAGAGTAGAGTAGGACAAAACCGGCCACCGGTGGCAGACTGGGCTCGAGACACAGTCCGACACCGCTGCACGATTCTGAAGAGTAGGACAAAACCGGCCACCGGTGGCAGACTGGGCTCGAGACACAGTCCGACACCGCTGCACGATTCTGAAGAGTAGGACAAAACCGGCCACCGGTGGCAGACTGGGCTCGAGACACAGTCCGACACCGCTGCACGATTCTGAAGAGTAGAGTAGAGTAGGACAAAACCGGCCACCGGTGGCAGACTGGGCTCGAGACACAGTCCGACACCGCTGCACGATTCTGAAGAGTAGGACAAAACCGGCCACCGGTGGCAGACTGGGCTCGAGACACAGTCCGACACCGCTGCACGATTCTGAAGAGTAGGACAAAACCGGCCACCGGTGGCAGACTGGGCTCGAGACACAGTCCGACACCGCTGCACGATTCTGAAGAGTAGAGTAGAGTAGGACAAAACCGGCCACCGGTGGCAGACTGGGCTCGAGACACAGTCCGACACCGCTGCACGATTCTGAAGAGTAGGACAAAACCGGCCACCGGTGGCAGACTGGGCTCGAGACACAGTCCGACACCGCTGCACGATTCTGAAGAGTAGGACAAAACCGGCCACCGGTGGCAGACTGGGCTCGAGACACAGTCCGACACCGCTGCACGATTCTGAAGAGTAGAGTAGAGTAGGACAAAACCGGCCACCGGTGGCAGACTGGGCTCGAGACACAGTCCGACACCGCTGCACGATTCTGAAGAGTAGGACAAAACCGGCCACCGGTGGCAGACTGGGCTCGAGACACAGTCCGACACCGCTGCACGATTCTGAAGAGTAGGACAAAACCGGCCACCGGTGGCAGACTGGGCTCGAGACACAGTCCGACACCGCTGCACGATTCTGAAGAGTAGAGTAGAGTAGGACAAAACCGGCCACCGGTGGCAGACTGGGCTCGAGACACAGTCCGACACCGCTGCACGATTCTGAAGAGTAGGACAAAACCGGCCACCGGTGGCAGACTGGGCTCGAGACACAGTCCGACACCGCTGCACGATTCTGAAGAGTAGGACAAAACCGGCCACCGGTGGCAGACTGGGCTCGAGACACAGTCCGACACCGCTGCACGATTCTGAAGAGTAGAGTAGAGTAGGACAAAACCGGCCACCGGTGGCAGACTGGGCTCGAGACACAGTCCGACACCGCTGCACGATTCTGAAGAGTAGGACAAAACCGGCCACCGGTGGCAGACTGGGCTCGAGACACAGTCCGACACCGCTGCACGATTCTGAAGAGTAGGACAAAACCGGCCACCGGTGGCAGACTGGGCTCGAGACACAGTCCGACACCGCTGCACGATTCTGAAGAGTAGAGTAGAGTAGGACAAAACCGGCCACCGGTGGCAGACTGGGCTCGAGACACAGTCCGACACCGCTGCACGATTCTGAAGAGTAGGACAAAACCGGCCACCGGTGGCAGACTGGGCTCGAGACACAGTCCGACACCGCTGCACGATTCTGAAGAGTAGGACAAAACCGGCCACCGGTGGCAGACTGGGCTCGAGACACAGTCCGACACCGCTGCACGATTCTGAAGAGTAGAGTAGAGTAGGACAAAACCGGCCACCGGTGGCAGACTGGGCTCGAGACACAGTCCGACACCGCTGCACGATTCTGAAGAGTAGGACAAAACCGGCCACCGGTGGCAGACTGGGCTCGAGACACAGTCCGACACCGCTGCACGATTCTGAAGAGTAGGACAAAACCGGCCACCGGTGGCAGACTGGGCTCGAGACACAGTCCGACACCGCTGCACGATTCTGAAGAGTAGAGTAGAGTAGGACAAAACCGGCCACCGGTGGCAGACTGGGCTCGAGACACAGTCCGACACCGCTGCACGATTCTGAAGAGTAGGACAAAACCGGCCACCGGTGGCAGACTGGGCTCGAGACACAGTCCGACACCGCTGCACGATTCTGAAGAGTAGGACAAAACCGGCCACCGGTGGCAGACTGGGCTCGAGACACAGTCCGACACCGCTGCACG